>BTSX01000006.1:13962709-14384280 GCA_036245825.1 Pristionchus entomophagus
GTCGCCGAGCCGATCAGATGACGTTGGGTAGGTCAAAGATGACGTCAAAGTTAGACACTCGACTTTTCCCGTTTTTCGACCCTTCAACTGACCGTCCAGCGTTCCCCCATGAACCAAACACCCTACATGAGGGTTGTTTATGAAAGCTCTCGATGAGCGCTACAAGAAACAAAAGTCATTTATAGAAGCAGGGGAGGTCCACAAGGACTAATGGATGCAAATTGGAGGTGCGGAAAACGCCGGGAAATCGATGGCTGCTTTGGTTGAGTCGATTAGAGCAAAGGCTGCTGAGCACGGTCCGTTCCCGTGAGGTACTATTGTGCGGAATACGACGGGTTTCGGATAATTTCTCAGAGTTCGGTCACCGTTCTTGGTTCTACAAGGAGGGAGTACCAAATAGAGTTAACAGTCATGTAGAGTGATCCGTGACGGTTTGAACCGTGTTTTGGTTGAAAGGTTTTATTAAGTTTAAAGCGTGGTGTAGTGGTTGCAAGATGGGGCTTCGGATAGTGGACGGCGCGGGTTCGAATTTTTTTTAAAAAATTTTTCTGACACTGATCAGCGTGGTAATATTTCTGACAGTCGGGTGACAAACAGCGAGGCTAGACAACTCAAACTAATTTTCTTTCAACTTTACGGCGTACCACTAGCGAGCGTAGCTCGGCTAGTAGCGAGATAAGGAAAACAAAGTATTGATGCAGTTCTCTATGGGTCCATTGCAGGCTCAGAGTCTCTCATGGAATAAGGAGAAGGAGCGTTGTTCCATCCGTGGGGCAGTCACTCTGGCCGATGTCCTTCCCTATTCACTCGGCACTAATATCACCCATGATAGAATGAGTGTCATACTCAAGAGGAATACGCACTATCCAGTGGCTAAGACCAGCAATTACTGCAATGCCGGGGATGATATCACTGAGATGATATTCAAGGTATTCAGAGATCATCAATTGGAGGAAGAATATCACTTCTTGTAGATTCTGGAAGGAGAGAATTCTTCTTATTCCAAGAACAAACGACTCGGAACTTGCAAGATTAATGTTCCCGCTAGGAATGTCGGAGAGAACAACATCCGGGTGAGTACCCTCCTTCACCCCCCTCCCCTCTCCCCCTCGCCCCTCTCCCCCCCCCCCCCCCCTCCCCTTCCCCCTCTCCCCCTCCCCCTCCTTCCCCCCCCCCTCCCACCCCTCTCCCCCTCCCCCCTCCTTCCCCCCTCTCCCCCTCCCCCCCTCTCCCCCCTCCCCCCTCTCCCCCTACCCCTCCTTCCATTCCATCGAGTCTTCTAAAAAAAAAACTCCATTCAGACGACTTTCTCTGTGGATGAGAACGGGATTCTGAGTGTTCATTTAAAGGACGAAGACACAAAAGAAGAATCATCGATTAAAGTGCAGACGGTGAGAAAATTAATAAATTATGGGTGAATAAAAAGTGAATTCAGAGCAAATTGACGGATGAAGAGAGAATGGCAATGGTGAGAAATGCGAAGAAGGAAGAAGAAAGTGAGGAGATTGAGAGGGAGAAATACGAGGCAAGAACTGCATTCGGTATGATACACATATCATTTAATGAGTGAATAATAATGATCTCAGCTGATGCAATTATGAGTGTGAAAAGATCAGTTCATACGAGTAATGTGGATGAGAAGAAGGGAGAATTGAAGAAGTTGATTGAGAGAGAGGAGGAATGGTTCATTGGGAAGACGGTCAGTTGAGAGGATCGAATACATCATCATATCATACTCAATCTTATTATTATTCCAGAATCCATCTAACGAAGATCTCACTTATCGTGCTTCGTGTATCAGAGTGAACTTGACTGAGATTATGAAATGATGAATATGCATTGATATCCATCCATAATCATCTCATCAATTACAATATTAATCGTTATTTGATCCATTATTATACGCGCAAATATCTTCACTCTGCTGTATTGATAGCCATTTATGGAATGAATAATTTGCTAATTTATCGCACATGTCTGAAAAGTCTCCAGATAATCTGTTGGTCAGTATTCAATGATCAGTATTGTGCCGTTGAGATGACTTGAAAGACATTGATCTCGGAGCTTGTGAATCGATAATTAGTACTTTTATGTTTCCTTTGCGAACGGTAATGAAGATTTTTACTTTGTAATACTCGACCTGTATCTAAAATCTGTGAGAAAAAGCTGGGAGGAAACGTCGCGACAAAAGTTGCGAGCTTTTTCAATGGGAAAAAATAACTGTTTCTCTTGTATTTATACACACGCTATTTTCTCTTTCTCTAAGCAGCTCGTCGAAACCTCGTCAGAAAAGCTGCGAGAAAAAGCTCGGAGTGAGAGAAAAGTTAGAGAAATACGAGAGAGTGTGTGTTTGAGGAGAGGTTTAAGGAAGTAACAACTTGTTTACTTCCTCTGCGCTCTCTCGTTTCGCGTGCCATCTCGCTTTTCTCTCACCTTTTCTCCGAGCTTTTATTGCAGCCTTTCTGATGAGGTTTTCGGCGAGGTGGTTAGAGAAAGAGAAAAAAAAGCATGTGTAAACAAGAGCAGTTTTTTCCCATGGAATAAGCTCGCAACTTTTGTCGCGAGTTTTTCTTCCAGCTTTTTCACAACATGTTGTCTATCCCCCTTTCTTAGTCTTTCACGAGGTGGGTTTCTACTGGACACAGCCACGAAGCTGGCAAGGGAGAATGAAAGGAGAGAAGGAAAGGAAAGAAACAGAGAGGGAGAGAGAGAAGGGGGGGGGGGGAGACCGAGCGTGAGCTCTGCTTGTCTAGCTCTCTCTCTCTCTCTCTATCTCTCTCTCTCTCTCTCTCTCTCTCTCTCTCTCTCTCTGTCCCCCTACTCTCTCCACTCAGCTGCCTCTCTTTTTTCTGCTAGAGAGGTCGACTATTGAGCTGTACTCAGCTCCTCTCTCTTCCCTCCTCTTTCTCCTATTCGTTTGAAACAGCTCTCGTTACTTTCCTTTTCACTCGTTCACAAATACTCATATTCGCAAATAAAAAGTCACCTGATCGCTATGTTTCGTTTTTTTTCTCGCTATTTCCATTTCTAGGTAGCTCTCTGAACTTCAGCTTTCCAGTATTCTTAACGATGGATGGATCGAATGTCAACCGAGTAGATCATTGGAGGAAGAAAGTGAGAATCACTCAATATTCAAGATTGCCACGAATCGATAGAATCTCCTTAGGCTAAGGAGATACTTTGAAGCGGGGCGAAGCTAAGGACCTTAGCTTCGCCCCGCTTCAAAGTGACTGGGCACAATATGCAGTGATCCGTCACGAACAATCAGGCAGAAATTGAAAGAAGATTGATTGATTGTGTTAAGGCGTTCGACCTTTCATCTTCCGATCGACTTGGATTCGTTCTCTCTCGCGCAATGGATCTAATGGGGATTGTAGTCAAGGATGGAACAAAAGCCAAGGTGAAAAGAGATGAGAAAAGGAGAAGAAATGGCTCCATTACTAACAGAATCTCCATGTAGCAGTTCGTTCCCTTGAGATGGAACGGAAAATGACAATGGAAGAAGACGAAGAGAGGTAGTCCCCCCCTCCCCTCCCCCCCCCCCCCCTCTCCCCCACCCTTTCCAATCAATCTATCGTCCTTCCAGTGATTCTCCCCTTCGAGAGATCGTCTATGGAATGTGTGAGACACTGGGATTAACGATGAAATCAATCATTGATGAGAGAAATGAAGAGACCAGAAAAATGGCAGTTGAGGTGTATGAGGAACCAATTGAAGAGGTTTGTCCCGTTTGCTGTTTTTATCTGATTATATTGTATCTCAACTAATGTTTTCAGAAGGCGATTACCAATGGAAATGGATCAGTTTCCGATGCCATTCCAGAGTGGATTCCATCGGTGAGAGAATGGAAAATAAACGGAGAAAGTGTTGACGAATGAATTCCAGATAGACGAAGCTCATTCTTCTTTGCTTTTGCCGAAGGAAGAAGAAATGGATGAACCAGAGGAAGATGAAGAGTCTTTCCTTCTAGTCAGTTCGTCTCTTCACCACTATAAAATATCTCTTTCTTTCTCAGCCTCGACCTACAGAAGAACAGAAGAGTGTGGATACTGGAAGGGGATACTTTGCTGGGATGACAATGCAGTACATGCTCAATACCCCCACTACTTCTTCTTCCCTTCAGCTACAAATGAGACAAACGAAGAGTGCACAAGAACGAATTCGAGACCATGGATGTGATCTGTGTGGGAAGAAGTTCACTTCGAAGAAGTCAATGGAGAACCATCAACTGGTTCACAAAGGTTAGCCATTATGCAATCATTCGTAGTAACGGGCCAATGAAAAGAGATTAATTGAAGAGACCCTGTTCGTATCGGGAACTTGTTATATTCAGTGGAATTCAATAAGACTTCAGGGGAGCGAAAACACGAATGTTCCATCTGTGGGTGGAAATTCATGCGTCGTAGTGATCTACTCCGTCATCTCAAGAACGTCGATCATTCTAAGCCAGTCAAGAATTCAATGGATCAATCTAAATTTATGTGTGACATTTGTGGAGTGGCATTCTATCGACTAGCGGATAAGAGCAATCACGTCAAATCACTGCACACTGATCAGATGGATGAGGACAGAGGAGAGCAATGAAGGTGATCCTAGAGTTGTTCAATTATTGCACTGTACTATGTCTGATCATTCCGATAACAAAATAAATCTTATTCATCCGAAATAAGTCGCTGGTTGTATTGCCATCACGAAGTTTATATTTCACATAATTATTTATTGTATCTTCAACTTGAGGAACATATGAATATATTCTTTAGATTTTAACAAGCTTCTTATTACAGCCACATCTTATCATTTTCTAATATACAAAATGAATCAAATTAAATCAAGATACAAATCACAATACTTTTTTAAAAAACTTTATTTTCATGTTGGCATGTCAGCATGATGAGAAAAGAGCCATATTTTGTAAAGTTTCGACACGAAAACGCCTGACATACGGTAGCCCGAAGATCAATTAAATCATCAAATTTTCCCTTTTATTTAAATGTGATGAATATGTTATTTTTTTTTATAATTGTGTGCCTTCCTTAGTCGTCAATTAGTGAGAAGCATCACCTTCTTGCTATTTATACTCATAATGTGTTCACTAACGTCTTTTAAACAAACAGGCACGCGAAATAACAAGTATCTGAATTACCCTGCTATACTCCATGTGCCACATCCATAATTTACTCTCGGAAGCATTCATAAAGCACTTCTGCTTCTTTGGTGACTACTCACGGTTCTCCAATTTTCCACGAAGCTTTGTGATAACGCTTATAAAGTGGTTGGTGTTGAGTTTTCGTATCTTTTAATATTTCGGCAAAGCCTCGCTTTGCTATAGGTGGCGCATATTTCATTAATTCTTATAATCGTTTATTTGATCATCGCGCATATTCCGAAACCGCAGACAACCTGTACATTGTTTACGGAGCAAATTTATCGCGGCTTCAATTTGGGAATCGTGGAGTTTGCATGTTGTTGGTCCGTTTTGATTTTGTCATTTGTTTTTATAACGTGGTTCCATTAGTATTTGTTCACTCGAGTAATATTTTGTCTAATGCGCTTCTATTGGGACTACATACGATTCGTACAGTTCTACCGCAGCTGAGCTATCGCGGTTTCATTGTGGAATTCTGGGTATTTCCTTTCGTTCAACGTTCGTTCGACTTGTTTAGTAAACAATGTTTACTATTTTGCAAAGTGCGAACAACCATCAGTCACTCTTGCGTGCCGTGCATGGTTATTTAATAATAATAATAATAATATCCTTGCAGAAACTTGTATCGTGCCACTGGAAAAGAAGAATGCCGACTCCGCCAGCGACGAATCGCAAAGGTACTATTTTGCGTTTGATTGAGTTTGTGAAATCAGTATACACTAGAAATAATCATCACCATATCATTGGTGTGAGGGTAAGGACGACATATTTTATGTGATATATTGATATTTTATTTCCAGCGGCGGCAGACTCGAATGAGAAGAAAGACGACAGTGATATTGAGTGGATTGACGTCGATCCTGATGCTGAGGAGCCAGAGCAGAAGACACTCTTCACCGTCAGTTATTATTGTTTAAAAACTAACTTATACATGCTCATTTCAAGAACTTAGCAGAGTTTGTAAAGCCAATATGCTTCTAGTATAAGTATTTCCTTCATATTCATTACGCTTATAAAACGCTCGTCCAGCCCTGATCCGCCTGCTTCTGTTTATTGAATGGAGTTGGGGTCTAGAATGATTTACGTATTTCTGAATCCAGACGAAGATTGAAGGCGGATCAGTGCTACGGAAGCGTCATTTAGGTAGATTAATGATGCATGACATTTGTTGTGCTTATCGTCTGCATAATATTACACGCCTTGCACCCAATATACCACTGGTGATGGGACATTTAGGAACTCTCAATCGGTGACGTTTGTGAACCCTTCCAAAAGACCGGATTGACAGTTTAGAACCTTATTTGAATGCCTATGCGTTTTATAACTCCTTTGTTTAATGTCATCTAACGATATTCAAATGAGGGTTCTAAACCGTCTATCCGATCGATTGGAAAAGTTCCTAAACGTCACCGATTGAGATTTCCTAAACTTCCATCACCATTTATCCTTTCCGATTAGATTACCAACATTTGATATGACCCCTCCCCCTCCTCATTTTCTCCGCAGTTTTCGAAGGTCCTTGGGTAGGGCTCAAGAGCCCGCGTTTGAGGGTCGGTAGATCAAAGATCTCTCCTGGAGGTCACGTCGAAAATAATCTTTTTTTATTGTCTCTGGACTCTGTTTTTATTGTTTATCTCGGCTCGGTGTGAAGCTAGTTAAATGATCAAACGTCGAAATCGAGGGGGCTTTGGCTGAGAAAAAAACGAAGAAAATTGAGTTTTCTGAGCTTATGAAGAGCAGAGAGACTAACGGTAGATCAAAATCTTTCATCTTGACCTGCTGTTTGATCCACCCTTCCGAACGCTCAGAAAACTCTTTGTTCTCTTTCGCGTTTTTGGACGTTTCTCAGCCTAAGTCCCCTCGATTTCTACGTTTGATAGCTTATTGGAAAGCTCTCAACGAGCTCGATTGATTCAGCTAGTCATCAGCCTTTGCCCACCACTGTGAAATGAGAATCGCTCCCATGATGTTTTTAATGCAAATATCGGATCAAATACATTTTCGGCATGAAGAGCTCTACAAAAAGGGACATTTCACCTGTTAAAATCATTTTACTAGCTTCACACCGAGCCGAGATAAAGAATAAAAAACAGTCTCAAAGACGATTTTGACGTGACCTCCTCGAGAGATATTTGATCTACCTGCCCTCAAACTCGGGCTAAACCCAAGGACCTTCGAAAACTGAGGAGAAAATGGGGGTAATTTCAAATGTGTGTGGTGGATTTGCTGATATCAGACAATCGAATGGCTTATTTCTTGGCCATAATCACTTATTTCTTCAAATCATAGGTCGAAAAGCTAAGTTGGAATACAATTAAAAAAATTCGCTATAAATTAACCTTTGAGAAAAGTCTTCCCTCTATTAGTGGTTCTGATTCGTCTCAGTGCCTTCTATCAAACCACGTATTTTTCAAAAGCGTAGTGCGAATACCGGCGAGAATAATTCTGCCCGACACTTACAACGTAAAAATTGCGTTTTCACCGTTTTTCGGGGTTTACATGTTTTCTTTTTGGCAAAAGTATGCCCTCCTTTGGTGATTCTAACTACCCTCGAGCTCCTCTATCTAACCGTATATAGATCTAAATCCCAAGTACTCGGGAGGGCAGACTTTTCGCTAAGTCGGATCCGGACAGCTTTTCGAACTATGCTTCAAATATTGTTGACTGAATAAACAAATTATAGGAAGACTTCTTCCAATCGCATAAATATTTGAAGGAGCAGGCTGAGAAATTCTTCGATCCCTCGGTGAGAATTGATCTTTGATTTATAGTTCGTAGTCTAATGTTGGAAATATATAAATGTTTTCAGTATGATTTCCTAATTAAAATAGTTGATTGTATTCTGAATCTGGATATTCAATCAATCAATTAATCAATCAATGATTTGAGTCGAACACAAACGTCGTCAACATTCCGAAAGCGATGCGCATGGAGATGGCCAATTATGCAACCGCCATGTTCGAGTGGTGAGTGGGAGGAAGGGGATACGGTTGGGGTTCGGTAGGAGTAGAGGTGCAATTTTCAGGAGGAGTGTCTTATGTACCAATTCAGGATCTGCTGCCTGCCCACAGTCGACATACTCGTTGAGTTGTCCGGTTTCCCCGACTTGCCCTTTCCGGTTACAGTAAGTGGGGAATTACAGTGACATATGATTATTGATCGATTCGTATCTCAGCCCGACCAAAAGAGAATCCTCATCAAAAGGGAGTATGGTGCGCGGCTGAGCGATATGTGGAAACAGGTTGGCTACCGCATTCTCCTTCCCGATACTTCGACTCACAAGTTGAGAGAACCTGTAAGATTCCGGGCAGCGCGGTTGTGAGCAATCGGTCAAATATCTACCTAGCACGAAACCAGGGCTTGTCGGGTTTATGTGAGATGTTTAAAAAAATATATCTTCTAGATTGGTATATATTTACTGATTTTTCGTAAATCCTGTGGGTTACGGTATGTATCGTATTCCATTTATTTCCAGACGAAAGATACTGAGAAGATGGCTAATCAGTTGAAGCTGAATAAGAATGTCGCCCTGCTTACACTCCTCAATTACGCTTTCGCCAATTGTGAGTGGAGATTCATTTCTAAATAACGTTTTTTTTATGAGAAGGCTGTGAAGCCTGTCGAAACTGAAGTGAGGTTTGATATTATCTAAATATTTAATTTGAATTTATTTATTATTTATTCTATTTTCTGCAGCCAATTACGAGATGGATGTGTTTCCACTGCTGAAGGCATACGGGATCAGCAGAGAAGATTACAAGATGGTACGGTAATTACGTTAGTGACTTGTTATAGTAATGGATTGTCATGAATTATAACTATAAATGATGCTTGTGAAACGCATTATTACCACGATTTTATTGCATGGTGAATATAAATAAACCATTTCAATCAGATAGCTCACGGGTGATTATAGCGTTTTCTGTAGTTCACTCAAGAGTTCAGGAATAAAATCAGGATATCAAGTGAAAAGAAAGCTAATCTCACAAAGCTAATTGTCAGAGTTGTTTGGTTGCGATGCGCTTTTTGCATTTACATTTACTATATAATAAAGATTGATTAGCGATACTTTTCAGGTGGCTGAATTCGTCTTCTCCAATTCCTGCCCAAAAGAAGACTGGGAGGAACCTGTTGAATTGATCCAGGTTGGTTGAGATGAAAGATCATGTTATAAAAAATAAAATAAAAATCTAGGAATATACAGTTACCACCGTTCAATAATTCATGGTGATATAACTTTCGAATCAGATGAGATATCGTTCTGAAATTTTGACAGGTAGTCGTAGTGCTTGTAGCAATAGATTCTTACTAAGGTTTAGAACATGATAATTTTTCACAATGTTGCATAGTTATTACAAAACCTGTCAAGGGTTGTTCAGAGCGGATCATTTTCTCGATGATTTTTTTGCATACTTTTTTCCTGACTTCAATACCTCTACGGAAATTTCTCGCGAGTCTCGTGAAAAGTTTTTTTTGTTAACTTGGAGATTTGGAGATTCAGGGAAACGTGGAATCTAATCAGAGCGTTTGATTAGCTTTTTTTTATATTCACAAGGGAAGTTCGCCAACTGTCGCCGAGTTTTTCAAATCTACTTGAAACGCCAAACTTAGACTTGCCATGCAATTTTTAATTTTGTCAATAAATCAAAGTATAATAGTATCACAACAGCAACTACCACATTCGGGGCATCTTATTTGCCTATCCTATATCCGAGGATGTTCATTCCTCGAATATGTGAGTCAGTAGGTTTACTTTATTATGTACATAAAAATGACAGAATTTTCTACATATTTGACAGTGTGTCATGAGTAGTTATAGATTTTGATGAAATCCAGAAAGGAGAAGCTATCGGTCACATATTCAAATGAGTCCTACTAACTCACTTGTTTATTCCACTAAAGGCAAATTAGATGCCTCGAATGTGGTAGTTGCTGTTGTGATACTACTTTGATTTATCTACAAAATTAAAGATTCTTCATCACCGTTGTTGGAAAAATGTTGCAAAAGAGCATGTCCATGGACGGAATCGAACCCCCGACCAACGCTTTGAGAAGCGAGCACTACCAATCGGCCACTCGAGCTGATGTGATTTCGAAAGCAGGGATGCGCTTATCCTATCTGCGCATTTCAGTTTTTGGATTCTGACGACGTCGTCTTCGACATTTACAAGGGAAGGTCGTGAGGTGACCGTGGAGTTTCCGGAAACGATCTTCACCATAGATAACCCATCCCTAGGGTAGCGCATAGCTGCTGTCACTTTTTGCGGAAGACGCCCATGGAGCGAGAATAATCGATAAATGTGTAGTCCCTTTAACCGTGGCTTCTTCTCCGCTTGTCAGTTCACCCCTATCTCGAACTGCTCTCTCATCGGCCTCTTTAGTCAACTCGATAGTGAGCTAGACCTGCCACCCATTAGTTTTGGGTTCGACTCCTCCAGGGTACATTTATTTTTGCTATGTTCAGAACATTAGTTAATCAACATGTAACTCATTTTTTTGAACTTGAAACAATATTCAACTAAAAACAAGCAAATAACAATGGTTTATTCTCCTGCGACTTTGGCGACCATCAGTGCTAACCTTCGTGAACCAACATATTACATCATAGATATTTGCTTGTTTAAAAAAAATTGAATATTGTTGCAAGTTCAAAAAAATGTATTTCATGTTTATTAACTAATGTTCTGAACATAGCAAAAAATAAATGTACCCGGGAGGAGTCGAACCCAAAACAAATGGGTGGCAGGTCTAGTAGAATACGGAGGCCGATGAGAGAGCAGTTCGAGATAGGGGTGAACTGACAAGCGGATAAGAAGCCACGGTTAAGGGGGCTACACATTTATCGATTATTCTCGCTCCCTGGGCGTCTTCCGCAAAAAGTGACAGCAGCTATGCGCTACCCTAGGGATGGGTTATCTATGGTGAAGACCGTTTCCGGAAACTCCACGGTCACCTCACGACCTTCCCTTGTTAGCTACTTTTGAAAATGATTTTGGCTATTCCATGGCAAGTCTAAGTTTGGCGTTTCAAGTAGATTTGATAAGCTCGGCGACAGTTGGCGAACTTCTCTTGTCACAAGGGAACCGCAAAAGGTGACCTTGCTCCCGATGAAATTCGTTGCCAGGGATCGATTGACACTCCCCAGGGGAACCTTTAACCGTTTTGAAAAGAGACCGCACTTTATTCCTAAGGACCTAAACAAGATCATCAAATTTACATGGGATTTCGAGCGGACGGCTCGGTGAAGGGTGTTCGGGAACTCAACCTCTCCTAGAGTGAACGTCCGTGGCTCAGTAGGTTGCTCATCAGTCTCACGTCTTGCAAGTTGTGGGTTCAAGGCTCCAAACCTTTAACTGTTTTTTTTGCATGTTTTTCCCTTGATTCTATTTTATCGGAATCCATATTTGTTCGCCATCTCGAACAATCAAAATTATTTGTGATATGCGATTTTATCTGAATAATGGTGTTGAATGGGAGATAACGAACAAACACGGATTCTGATAAAATAGAATCAAGGGAAAAACATGCAAAAATACAGCTAAAAGGTTTGGAGCCTTCGGGGGTGAACCCACAACTTGCAAGACGTGAGACTGACGAGCAACCTACTGAGCCACGGACGTTCACTTTTGGAGAGGTTGAGTTCCCGAACACCCTTCACCGAGCCGTCCGCTCGAAATCCCATGTAAATTTGATGATCTTGTTTAGGTCCTTAGGAGACCGTCCAGGAGATTTCGTAGCTTTTGAGGGGCGTCGACGGGGGGCTTTTTTGCAACCCATCCCAATAAGTTGTGGATGAAGTCCCCATACCGAATGCTGATATTTGGCACAATATGAACTGATATGAACACACTCCGAGAAATGCCAGACCATGCCCAAAAAAAGTCCGAAAATTCATCCCTGAAAAAAGTACGTTCTTATAAGTGTTTCGGGTATATTTTGCGATGAAAATAACGAAAAACATAGTTTGGAAGCGAATGGACATCGATAAAAGGTCGAAAATTGCAATTTCCGTCGTTTTTTGATCATACTGAAAAAAGTTTGTTCGCGTTACAGTGAGATTATTAGAGATTCGGAATCTACACGCAAAACAGTCCCCGATTTCACAATTTGGCGGGTCTCGTGACCCGGCGCCGGACGCCACAGCTACCTGCCCGAGAATCGCTCTGAGGCTGATGAGAGAACGATGCCGAGAGATTTCGCCATTTCGGAGCGTTACAGTCACTATTGCATCATATTATAATTCTATTTATCGTTTCTGAGCATTTCTGTTGAAATTATGCGGTTTTGATAGCGATAAGACACGGGAAAACTGAAAAGTCGAAATCACTTGATCTAAATACTGGAACTATTTTGGAGAGTTTAAGCTCATTTGCGAATCTTTTTTTGAAAATGAGATTTTTGGATGGGCTTTTTCAAAACTTTTTCTCTGGAAACCGTGCCAAAAGCTCGGATATTGTTTGTAATTCACATTCAAGTGATTCTGCGTTGAAAATACCGCATTTGGAGTTCAGATACATGACTTATGAATTTTAGAAATTTTGAGATTTTGAAAAGAAGCAAAAAAGAGATTTTTCGACTTTTCAGTTTTCCCGTGTCTTATCGCTATCAAAACCGCATAATTTCAACAGAAATGCTCAGAAACGATAAATAGAATTATAATATGATGCAATAGTGACTGTAACGCTCCGAAATGGCGAAATCTCTCGGCATCGTTCTCTCATCAGCCTCAGAGCGATTCTCGGGCAGGTAGCTGTGGCGTCCGGCGCCGGGTCACGAGACCCGCCAAATTGTGAAATCGGGGACTGTTTTGCGTGTAGATTCCGAATCTCTAATAATCTCACTGTAACGCGAACAAACTTTTTTCAGTATGATCAAAAAACGACGGAAATTGCAATTTTCGACCTTTTATCGATGTCCATTCGCTTCCAAACTGTGTTTTTCGTTATTTGAATCGCAAAATCCACCCCAAACACCTATAAGAGAGGTCTCTTTTCAAAACGGGTAAAGGTTCCCCTGGGGAGTAGGGTTGGCGAAACGATAACGACATTGCGACTGCGCTACGCGTGGGGGAGGGGTAGCTACATTTCCCGCACGCGTATCGCCGAAGCATATAAAAGCGAAACGCTAGCAGGGTTCTTTTTTAAGTTACAAGGATCCCCCTACACGGAATTAGCCCTCCTCTCGATTGTCCGTCCAAGTGCCTCTACTCCCCGTTCCCGCCTCTCTAACCCGTCCCGTCTAGCGCGCGCCTTCTCGTCATATCAAAGCTCGGTTCTCGGTGTTACGCGTGCGGGAAACGTAGCGCAGTCGCTACGAGCGTAGCGACTGCGCTACCCCTACCCCTCCTCGGTAGCGACTGCGCTACGTAAGGACGCGCGCGTAGCGACTGCGTTAATGCCGAATTGCCAACCCTACTGGGGAGTGTCAATCGATCCCTGGCAACGAATTTCATCGGGAGCAAGGTCACCTTTTGCGGTTCCCTTGTCAGTACAATTCATGTCAGCAGGAGGATTTAGCGATAGTACCCAAATGGCAGGGTGCTGTGCAGACATTGTTCCTTTTACTTTTCAGAGAGAGAAAAACATACTAATTCATTTATTTAAAGCATTAATTGTAGGAGACGAAGATCCATCCAATCGATGTTTCTGTCGCTCTCTACCTCATGAAGAGCGAGTGCGCGGCGGGAAAACTGGCAATCATCGCATGGGAGAAACTCGAGGTCAGTTAAATACCGTTTAATAACCATGAGCTAACGTATTCCCATCTTAACTAGTTCTTAACCTTAAAAAAAATGATGATGTTGATAATATTTGAGCGCGATCTGACGGCTGTCCCGATCGAGTTTCTACAGAAATTTGAGCAACCATTGTTGGAGGGATTCAAGCAGCTTAGAAATAGCCCCGAAGCGAAGGCGAATAGGAAGAAGGAGGAGGAAATGTGAGTTAGATATAATACAATTGTTTTCCACCCGACCACGACGGGGGAAACACCTGGCGGTGTTCATTTTATATGGTTTGAGGAAGCAAAAACTGAGGAATGCCACGAAGGATCTATTAGATATGAAGAGTGAGATGAAATCGGTGACTCAACAGATAGCCATCAGAAGAAACGAATTGGCGGATTTGGTCAGTGATTTAAAAATATTATTTCTGTAAGCTATTTAATTCTTTTTCCGCATAACAAATGGTTGACGTTTATCTAATTTCAAATAAATTTTATAAATATGATGAATTAAATAAATTATTAAACTTGCAGAGGAGAATGTTCGTTGAAGTTCTGGCTATGACGAGACCGGATGATGTCGATGAGACGGGAGTGGATGAGGTGTCATATGACCCACTATCTGAGATTTTCGACATAAAATTATTTCTTGGCATTCGTAAAAAATGGATTCTTCTCATATTGTGACATTAAATAGTGCTCGATGAGTTGAGTCTGCGGATATTTTTTTTGCAATTTTTCAGATTTTTTTCGCATCGCGGCATAGGGGGGTAAGCGTGATGACGTCATAGGTCAAAATCCGTAAATCGAACCCAATCGCTTCGAGGGTGGGTTCATCGTATTCCTCGTGGTATTCTAAGACTCTTTTACTCTGAGACATTTTTCGTTCCCCCCAAGCCGAAAGCTGCAAATCGATATAAACACAAATTTCGCCATACTTAATTAATTTTTTAAAAAATTCTTAAAAAATTCACCCAAAAAATGGGTGAATTTGGGTGAATAAATGAGGGTGACCACGGGATTGCCAGAACCCCATATCACATGGATTCGATGCAGTAGCCACGGGACTACACATTTATACTAGCAAAAGCCTGGGTTATTATTGCGTTCGTAAAAGTAAGTGTTGCGAAATTCATAGATCATGACTTTCGAAAAAAAATTTCTCAAAATCGTGCAAAGTCTTATTATTCCACCATAAACTGAAACAGTAAATGTTGAAACATTGGCATATGTGCATGATATTCCAATTTGCACGAATACTGGCCTACAGTAACCCAAAACATCGAGTTGGGCTCCTTTGACGCCCAAATACGCAAAATTTCCAATTTTAATAAATTACGCCTTTATTACTGCAGCTGTGCTATTACATTTAGAAGATATTAATCGAAAAAAATTTGCCCCTCTTCTTAAGAAATTTTTTAAAAATTAATTAAGTATGGCGAAATTTGTGTTTATATCGATTTGCAGCTTTCGGCTTGGGGGGGAACGAAAAATGTCAAAGAGTCTTAGAATACCACGAGGAATGCGACGATCCCACTCTCGAAGCGATTGGGTTCTATTTACGGATTTTGACCTATGACGTCACCACGCAAAATTCTGAAAAATTCCAAAAAAATTACCCATAGACTCAACTCATCGAGCACTATTTAATGCCACAATATGAGAAGAATCCATTATTTACGAATGCCAGAACTATTTCCAAAATCTCAGATAGTCGGTCGTATATTCTGTTTACCGGTTAATCACTAAATATAGAAACGAACGTTGAAACATAAACATGTCATGCCATGCCATTATTTCATCAGTGTAATGTTGGCTTCTTTCTCTAACCGAATTAAGTAATGATTCCTAAGTTATTTTTGATCTTGGATCCTGACAGGATATCATCTGCCTCAAGAGTTTCACTCCTTTCGATGGATCTCCTCGTTTGTCCTCATTCAAAGGCCAGCTGACTCTCAAACAGCAGGATTTTGTGGTGGAACCGGATATGGTAGTACTCGCGAGGTCAGTCATTTTGTTAAGTTATTAGTTAAGTGGCAGTCTCGTGTAAAACATGATTAACAACAAGCTAGGTTCAGTCCAAAAAGTATTAAATACGTTTTATAGCTTTTGTTCTTCAGAAGTAAGGATGATGCACCGGAGAAGTTCCGGAAGGCAACAGTCATGAGCCAGAAGGAGGTACGGATTGAAGATGTTAATTTAACTTGACCATAAATACTAATATTCAATAATCTTTCGTAATTTGTTTGTTGTACCCAAAGACAATGGAATGAATCTTATCTGAGAATGTGTCAGAATGGCAACTGGGAAGTTGGATTCTCCGACGATTCCATTGCAACTATCCCTCTCTCTTCCTTGGCCGAATACCAACCTATGAAGGGAAAGGCACCCGTGAGTTGATTCCGTGATCTTCGGAGTCTATAGTCTGATCTTTGATCTCTTCCCTCTCAGATTTGCTCTGAGGGTGTTCGAGTGATTGCTCGTGTCCGTCATCCTTGTCTGCCGAATGAAGCACCCGGTCTCTACTCTGGCACAATCATCAGTAGATACGACCTCCATACTGAGGAGTATGCGGTGAGAGGGGGGAAGATTGATCTCAAGATTTAGTTTATTTCGAGAATAGTCACAATACTGATCTGAAACCAGAAACTATTAGTGTCCGTAGCTTAACTATTCTGGCTTTCATGCTTAGGCTTTCCAGACAAGAACATAATCATGGAAACGCGAGGGGAGGAGTAAAGTGATCTATTTGGGGCAGATTGGTACAGATGATTGATGTTGTTAGGGTGATGGCACGTTTTGGAACCTCCATTTTGGAACCCCGAGAAATGACCATTTTGGAACCCGCCCAAAACAATGGGAAGGGACTTTAGAACCGTCATTTGTATGCAGATGACATTGTTGCACTCATATATGATAAATAGGACCCTACAGATTTTCAAATTAGGATTCTAAACCGCTCTTCACTTCTTTTGGTAGGGTTCCAAAATGGTCATTTCTCAGGGTTCCAAAATGGAGGTTCCAAAACGTGCCATCACCGTTGTTAGCCGTAGAAATAGACACTGACGATTGAGTGAATGGGGATATCTCAGTGTGGATAAGTATTGATTCCTCCTCTGTCAGGTTGCTTTCGATGATTCATTCGAGGAGTACGTGGGCATCAATGAGATTCATCTCATGATGGCACAACCATTCAATGAGCATGAAATATGGGACAGGGTAAGGAGAAGCACTACTGTAGTTTGTAGTCTGTAGATCATAAAAGAAGGTGTCAGAGGTTATTTCAGAATCGCTCAACTAGTATTTTTTTGAAAAATTCAACATGTGAAAGTTTTGCTCAGTGCTGTGTTTTAAGCCAAAATGCAAAAATTCACCTTGTAAAATCTTTGCTGAACTCGTTGAACATGTTAAACTAGTTGAGGGATCCAGAAATAACCTCTGACACCTCCTTATATGCTTTATGTTTTTGTAGCTTCTTTCCAGATTTGTTTTCATTAATTAATGAGAGGGGTGAGTAAACAGAATGTCGTTTCGAATTTTAGAAATCTCCATTTTACATACTACCTCGTCCTAGTAAATAGGATAATAATCACTAGTCTGTAGATCACAATTTGTTTATATTGTTGTGTCTTGCCTTGTAAGAAAGCTTCTGTTTGCCGCACAAGTTGCTGGTGATAACCTCACAATGAAACGGCTTATTTACAGCCTGAATTATTGTCGAATTTATTATTTATTATAGAGCTACGCTCATCATCTGATGACGTCGAATGATAAGGCGCCGGGGCCATCTGAGGAGAGGAGATTGTGAGCTTTCAAAATATTTTTTAATTATATTGATTACCTACTATGAGAAGCACCCCTTCTGGATATTTCGGTCCCATCATCCTACCTCCCTACTATAATCGTACAGTAATATATCCTTCTGCAGGTTCCTATTGATGTTCTTCGGTACGTATCCCGAGTGGAATATGGTTAAAATGAACGAGAAAGTGGGCAAGAATATCGCTGTCCAGCACAGAAATGGAGAAGGATGGGTGAGTTACGAAGTCGAAAACTGGTGGTAAGACGTTTGGGAAATTCCATTTGGGAAATGCCATCTGGGAAACTTCACGCTTTTTCGCGCAATTTCCTTTTGATTCTCGTGTTCTTCTACTTGATTTGTATTGTAATTAATTTTTTTAAAATGTGCGCCTTTTTTTTCTCATTGCTCCGTGTGAAAAGTTTACCAAATGGCATATTCCCAAATGGAATTTCCCAAACGTCTTTCCACCCGAAAACGTATATCCGAATGAGAATTCCTAGCCGTCATTTACATTATTCCAGGTGGCCAAGGTACTCAAGGTGGACCGACACATGATCTGGCTGCGATTCAGTCCCAAAGAGGTGAATGTCACCTCTAGAAAAAAGCGTCGAGCGTTAAACGGAATATTTTTTATTTTGTCCATCAGATTTTGGGTCGTAAGATTTGTTAATCCATCTTCACTTTTTCTGATTGCTTTCGGCCATCGGGTCATTAATCGCTTGTTTTCAAACACCGAGAATTTTGATGAATTCTGAGATCAAAGATCTTTGATTGCAGGCTGGTCTCAACTCGATGCACGGCTGTCTCCATTTCCCGTGCAAGAAACATGATCATCTCGATGAGAAGATGTACAGAGGAAATCCACGACTCAAGCAAGTGGTAAGATCTATGTGATAGTGTCGGGTCTCAACTGTTTCCAATCCTCACACTCTCAATCTGAATAGAACTCGCTCAATATTTTTGAATTTCTCGATTTTCCAATAATTAATGCATGATGGGCGAATTGAGAACGAATTTTAACTTTATTTTCCCCTCGGGACCTTCGGGAGTATACAAAATAAGCATAGCTGAAATTTAAGAGCGCAATGTGTGATTTCGACAAGGCACTGGAGATTTACAGAAGCGCCAACTTTGAGGTAGTGATGAATATGGTTAGTTTTTAATGGTATTCGTTATTTGAATATTATTTTTAAAATATTAAATTTGTACAAATTTGCTTCTAATTTATACTTTACGAATAAGATCGCTTTTTTCCAGCACAGTTACATCATCAAGGAGCTTGAGAATCGGAAGAATGCGAGAATTAGGTATAATTGTTTATTTTATTTGCTTTAAATGTTAATGTTTAGATTAATTCAATAATGGCTTTGAATATTAAATTTTTTTTAAAGACAGCAACACCATCAACGTCGTCTGCACGCTGCCAGCGGTACTTCCTTCGAGGTAGAAAGGGGGTATGGAAGAAATTTCATTGTACACTTCAGATGTAGCTTGTATATT
The DNA here is from genome assembly GCA_036245825.1 of Pristionchus entomophagus. Taxonomy (NCBI): domain Eukaryota; kingdom Metazoa; phylum Nematoda; class Chromadorea; order Rhabditida; family Neodiplogasteridae; genus Pristionchus; species Pristionchus entomophagus. The sequence continues at coordinate 13,981,879 of BTSX01000006.1, forward strand.
AGCGAATCAATGTTGTTAACTACGGTAACTAATGATTACTTTACTCGATTGCAGCCTGCTATCCCCAATGAGTCCAAACTACACGGAGGAAAGAGACAGACGGTGAATAAAGGAGGATTGATTTGGGATGATACTCACAAGTATTGTGCTGAATAAGGATAGTCTAAGAAAGAGTTTATTTGACTGGTTTGGGGGTTTGTAAAATATACGATCTTATAATAAGTGGTTCTTCCACAATACGAGCTGGTCTTGAGCACTAGGTGAAACCGGAAAATAATTCGACAATGTAGAGATGAAAAGTTGATTTTAGTTAAGAAATTATGCACTAGACCTCAAGTCAAAATCACTTGATAGCCACGAATGATCCTCTTGAGAACTGAATGCAACCGGAAAGTGAATGAAGGTTAAGTCAATAAATAACTGATCTCAGGCACGCAAGTGCGGAGTGGGTCTGCTGGTCGAGCCAGAGGTTCCAGAAGAGAACAAAATAAAGAAGATCAAGTTAGAGGTGAGTGAGGAGGAGGAGGAGGAGGAGGGAGGGACTGCCACAACACTAGTGATTGTCCTGAGCTTTCTTTTGCAAAAAGTATTTATAAATATTTCTTCAACTATTTTTTTACAACAATATGCAATTGCGAGAAAAAATCATAGAACATTGGAGCTTGTGTGTTTGGGAAAGCTTGTTAGAAATGAGAATATTGTGTCTGTTTAGCCTCGCATCGAATATCACAAAGTGGCGAGCAAACTCGAAGAGCGAGGCAATGATATCTACCACGCAGTGTGCACTCCCGAATGCCTCAAGGTGAGATGAGAGATCAAATTTCAAGATTCGATCACTCAGGTAACTAAGATCTCATTCAAATATTTCTAGATGGGATTGAGAGGAGGTGCTTTGTATTTAATCATAGATGATGTCAGGGTATGGATGCTGAACCGATCGGTCACCGTTTCATGAACCCTGAAATCTCTCCCTTCTACGTGCCGATTCTGTGTGGATGGAGGAGAAACGTGAGATATTTTCGAAAATATTAAATTTTTATATAGAGTATTAATTTTTATAGCTCCTTTGAGTATAACTGAGTATTAATCTTGTCGACTTGATGATTGATGAAGTGGCCATTGCTTTCAGAAGCAGGAATGCACGTCTTCTGGAGCAAAAAGTCCCAAGGTGAGTTGTTGTTTCGACGACTGGTTGATTTATGAATGGTTTAGACAGACAATTCTTTCCTCTTTTCTTTCCAATTTTATTGAATATAATACGCTGTACACGTTCTTATTCATCCTTAGTTGTGGATATTCTTTTAATAGTTGACCTGTACAGGGCACTGTCTACTATCGCGCCCCCTGTGGCCATCCATTGCACATGATGAGCGAGATCGTGGATTATCTGGAGGTAGAATCGTATTGGGAGTGGTATTTGGGTGTGGAAGGAAAGATAGAACCTGGAAGTATCCGTTTTCGAAGAGGCGTCTTATGTTGTAAATTTTAATGTCAAAATCAATTCTGTAATCGCAAGATAATTTGTAAAAATCGACAATACATGCACGTTTAGAAAATGGATTCTATGAACCACTCGTATATCACAGAAATGACAGTAGATGTTGATATAATAAGGATAAAGATTATTGAGACGACAAATTGATTCTATCCTTTCAGGTAACTGGCGCTCAGCTCAACGTTGACTTCTTCACTTTCTCCTTCGAAGTCGATGAAACGAGATATGTCCCCATCGAGAAATGGCAAGTTTTATTTAATTTTTAGATTAATTATATTTAAATACATTTTTATAGCAAATCGATAGCTCCCAGCAAATTGTGCAAATTCATTTAATTGAGAAGGTATAAGTAACAGATAAAGCATAGTTAGTGTAATAGCCCCGTATGCGCAATTATAGACAAGATATGATGAGGAATCAGGGCCAATCGATATTCGATTGCAGGTCGGTGGTTATGGAAGATGTGACCAACGGCTTGGAAGTTCGGCCGATTCCAGTCATCAACGATCATGATGATAAAGAGCCCGTGCCCACGGTGAGTACAGTATGACTACCGTACCCTGAGGGCGGTTTGGAACTTTTTATGAAATTTAATCTAATGGCGTAGGAAAAGTCAAAGGAGAAGAGAAAACATTTGAATTCCCGCCATTGCGTATATCAGCTCCCAGTGAAGCTAGCGACTTGAAACTTGGAATATGGGGTGGAAATCCTCTTTCCACCCCAAAAACGAAGTTTCAAGCCGCTAGCTTGGGAGCTGAGATACGCAATGGCGGGAATTCAAATGTTTTCTCTTCTCCTTTGACTTTTTCCACGCCATTAGAGCCTTCTCCAATAACAAATAGCATTGTTTTATCCCTTCCGAATCACGAGCGTATTACGCGAATGAACCTATTAAGTGTCTTTAAAATGTAAGGTGATTTATTTATTTTATTCTCAGTTCATCTACTGCGCGCGTCGCTTCCCTCAGCGTCCTGAGGTGGATATGTCCACCGATTTCTGTTCGGGATGCGATTGCACCGGTGAGTCTACAGTACTCCGGGCGGGATTGAATACTAATCTTTCGGTCCTTCTTGCTCTGCATCATTGACACGTTGGCTATAAATTGAATAAAGCTAGACCGACAAGAGAAAGAATAGAGAGGGCTAATATTGGAACAAGGAAATGTCAATTGAATAATTTGAGACAATTGTCGTGACTGGACGAAGTGTGCCTGCCAACGACTGACCCATCGCGAGTCAGTCAGAGCCGAGGCCTCCCACGACAACATCACCAAGTGAGATATCCATTTGGGGGGTACGGTAGGAGTACGGTGCGATATGCTTGAGTTTACCAGCAAATTACTTTTGTTTTAAAAATTTCAGTGACTGTTTAAGTAGTCATGCATATGAAGCGTTGATTGGATGATGAAGTAGTTCGGTATGATAAAGATTTGTGGACGAAATTTGATCGTCGATACACGTATAAACTTACAGAGGCTACTCGAATCGGCTGCTGGAGGAGAGAGTGAGAACAGGCATCTTCGAGTGCAATGAGAAGTGTGGATGCGATAGGAAGAAGTAAGCAGTCCACTACAGCATCCTAGAGGGAGTCAGATGGGTCAGAAGAGTCATAAACCCAATTGAGCAGCTCATGGTCAATTTGATCTTTTCTTTTCACGGCAATCATCCATCTGCACACATTGATAATAGCTAGCATCAGACGCACTTGACACGTGTGCTATACTAGGTGGTTCCAAATAAAAATCGATGGGCTTAAAAAAAGTGCACTCCACTTTCAGATGCTCGAACCGAGTCGTGCAGAAGGAGCTGAAGGTGCCAATGCATGTATGATTTTTGATTATTAGTTTAAATTTCTTTAAAAAAAATTATGAATGCAAACATAAATGTGTGATTTAGATGGTGAGGACGCCTGCTATGGGCTGGGGTGTGCGCACTGCCGTCGATATTCCCAAGGGGACGTTCATCGCATGCTACCATGGTGAGGCAGAGAGATTACGGTAGGGAGGGGGAAAGATTACAGTAGGGAGGGGGAGGGATAGAGATTACGATAGGGAGGGGGGGGGGAGGGGGAGAGAGATCATCTCTCACAGATAATGTACCTCTGAATGCAGAACAAACGAAGTGTTAGAAAACGGGTCGAGGTCGAGGGAAGTGATTGTATTTTCCTGAAAACATAGATCTGTGTCTCAGGGGCGGTGCTGTCGGATGCGATTGCAGAGACAAACAAGAATGGGGATGAGTACTATGCCGACCTCGACTTCTACAATCTGGTTCGTCCTTCCATCAGTCACATCATATCACACTTAGAGTAATTGCAAACAATTCTGCGCTGATTCGTTTCTTTTCTCTCAAAAATCACCAAATATCCTCATAATAGTCGACTCCTCGTTTTTAGATGAAATTTTACTCTTTCTGTATTTTTAAAATTGCATAAGTTAAAAAAAACACGCCTTTGTTTAGGCGGAGCAAGAGAAGACGAATTCGGGCGTTGACTATTTGCTGGATCAGGGAGTGTTCTTCGATGATGTCGGAGCCAGGTATGCAGTAGAGGATACGGTAGGGATGGTGGAGGAACGATGCATACGGTACGGAAGAAGGGTAGCGTAGTACCAGGAATGCGTTTTCCTATGGAGGATGGTATTTTGGTAATTGAATGGATTCCGGTAGACTAATCACGACCAATTTGAGAGATCTGACTGAGGAAGAGAAGGAGAAGGCTGATAGAGAGGATAGATTGGTGAAGTGGAGAAGGGAAGAAGAAGAGAAGAAGAAGAAGAGAGGAAGAAGAAAGAATATGGAGAAGATGTTAGATGAGGTGAAGAAGGAAGAAGAAGAAGAAGAAGAAGAAGAAGAAGATGAAGAGGAACAGAGTAGAGGAAGGAGAGATATGGAGAAGAAGTTAAAGGATGTGAAAGTGGAAGAAGAAGATGAGGAGGAGGGAGAGAGAAGAAAGGATGTGGAGAAGAGGTTAAAAGATGTGAAGGTGGAAGAAGAAGATGACTATGAGGAGGGGGAGGAGAGACAAGGAGAGAATGAGAACGAAGAGGGAGGAGGAGAAGAAATGGATGGAGAGGAAGAAGAGGATGAGAATGCGGATGATGGATTCGATGGATATGAAGGTACGGTAATGATGAGAAGGGATTAGGGTGGAGACAAAATTGATGTCATAGTTGATCCGTATGATTGCCTAAATATTCTTGCACCATCTTGAGTTAGTTGAGAAACGATAAACTGGCGTGAGAAAAGGGGCCTAGATGGAAACATTTTTTTTTAAAAACTCCATTGTTGTGTTTATGAAATTCTTTGAATTCGGAGTTCGGTATATCATATATTATTTGAAGGATTGTGTCGTTGTATGGAAAGATACGGTATTGCAGGAGATACCGTCGAGGATGAAGAAAATGAGGAAGCGAAGAAGGAGGAAGAGAGAAGGAAGGAGGAGGAGAGGTACGGTAGAGGGTTACGGTACCCTTTGACTATGGATGTTTGCAGAAAGGAAGTGGAGAAGAAGAATGTGGCTGCTATGGAGAGAAGGAAGAGACTGCATGAAGAATCGAAGGAGAGATTCTCCATCCCAATCAATGACCCTGATAAGGTGAGCATACGGTAGCTTTCGATTGATAGGAAGGAGAAGTGTTGAATACTATAATTATCGATTGGAGTCAGAATGAAGTGAGAGATGATGTTGGTTACTTTATTATTAATTTAATGGATACTGTAATTATCGATTTTTCTTTCAGCTTCAATTCGAAGCGTACTTCGAGAATGCCGATTGCGAAAATCTCTACTTGATCGATGCGAAAGACGCTGGAAATATCGGAAGGTGGGATAGGGAGAGATTACGGTATAAGTATTATTGATTTTCGTTCCCATCTTTAATGTATGATAGCATGGAAAGATTGTACCATTTCACACTAGGTTGTTACTAGGTCACTAGGTCATTTCCTTGTTACAAGAGTCATTGGCATTAAGATTAAGAATAAATAGATCCAGGAGATATTGATAACCTGATCATTGTGAAGAAATAAAACTCTTCTTTGGGTAGTTGCGTGTTTCGCTTGATGTTGATAGAGAAGAGAACTCGTTTTGGATAATTTCTCATTCGAGAGAGATATTACGCCATTACTTAATTATGGAATCAAATCGTTGCAGACAATTCAACCACTCGTGTAACCCGAACATGTTCACTCAACATGTCTTCGTGGACACTCATGACATCCGTCTGCCATGGGTTGCATTCTTCGCCATAAGAGACATCAAGGCTGGAGAGGTACGGTAGTCAGAGAGGGACGGAGAGGTACGGTATTCTGGTCTGGATAGAGAGGGTCGGCGTAAAGTAGCCGGGAAATCAGGAATACTGTTGTAGTAAAGTGGTGAGTGAGATGAGGAGATAGATAGTCATCCTTTTCTCCATTAGATGAACATAGAAAAGTAGTATGGCGCTACAGTAGGAATAGAGTATCATGGATGATTTAGCGTACGTTTGTATTTCCAGGAGCTGAGCTGGGATTATGGATGGAGTATCAACGAGAAGAATCCACGAGGACTCAAGTGCCAATGTGGAGAAGAAAATTGCAGAATCGATCTGCTGTAGAGAGTACCGTAGTCCTGCCTACAGTATTCCTCTTACCGCATTTAACCTTGTATTATCTTTCCAGAAGACTTACTTATCTTTTTTTCTTTCTTGTTATATTGGTCTCAGGCTTCGTGTGACTTAATAATTGAGTCTCTAATCATGTTCGCCTTTTAAAAAAATGTAAACCATGGTTCTGTTTTGAAGTTGATTAAATGCAGATAAAGCAGTTATCTGTAGCTTGCTCAGTGTATAACTAATTCAGTACTCAATCTCATTAATTTATTCCATAGCTTTCAGTCACAATCAGAGGAGCAGTTGCATTATTTGAGATAGAGACTATTTGAGATACTATTTGAGATAGAGACTTTTCTCATTCGATTTGAGTCTTGTCATGTTTTTTGACCCATCTCCGAATACTTTCTTGTGGAGTTCGATGAAATCGGGTCGTCTTTCTTCCTTCTGGTAAAATTGTTTTCAAAAAACAAGAATGAAAAAAACTGACATGAAGCAATCATTCATGATTTCTTTCCATGCAATAGACGTGTTGGGTAGAGGTTCCATGGGAGGATGATGAGAGATTCTCTATAAAAGAAATAGAATTGAGTTTATCCATAATTTTCTACCAGATCTTTGGCGACTGCGTTTGTAAGTCCGGGGAAAGGATCCGTTCTACATCGTGAGTATACCTCCCATCTGAGGAAGTGTCCATTCTCCCTACACTATCCATTACTACTCACAGTAAGACTCCGTAGGCCCAGAAATCAGTCTTGTGTGAGAAAGTACCCTGTAAGTATTCATATGAATATGGAAAGAGAGGGTGACTGACAGTGTTGAGTGTCTCAGGAGCGAGCCATTTCACCGGCACTGATTTCATCGTTTCGAGCTGAGAAGAAGAATATTCTCACTTTCCATCCCCTATGCACCTCACATGGAAAGTATCTCCGACGTGTGACAATCCGAAATCGGAAATCTTCAATTCATTCTGAGCGCCAAGAAGGCAATTGCGAGCTGCGAGATCACGATGGATCACCTGAGAGAAGGAAGGAATTGAAGGAGGAGAGGGAGAGGGAGAGGGGGGAGGGGAGTCTCTCCTTCCAGTACTCTTTCTCGGCAAGACACGGAGAGACATTTGTGGTATTTGCAATGATTAATTAGATAACCTTCATCGTCTGTAGATAGTGCATTCCATTGAGGGAATCTCGTGCAAATAGGACGAGACTCTCACTTGAGACTGGATCGTTCTTCTTGCAGAATGACTGATTCATATACAGATAATGAGATTGATGAATGAGTGAAAAGAACCTTGAGAGATCCTCCACTGGCTAATTCGAGAACAATAAGAACTGGAGTGTCTCCTGGAGCGATACCGTATACCTCGAATGTCGATTGATTAAGAGATACGGTAGTAGCGATGGTACCTTTACAATGTTAGGATGGTCGAAACGGAGCATGAGACGGCATTCCTTTAGAAGTGATTATCTATTCGAACAACTTAAGGGAAAGTGAACCTTGAAAAATTGGAGTATATTCTTTTTCTTCGTATTGTTGTCATTCTTCATTTTCTTGATAGCGACATCGATTGCCTTGGTTGAATAATCCTGTATCATTGCCTGTCTTCCCTCGTCACATCAATAATCTTTCTCACCCTTCTCAATTTCCCCTTGTGAACAGTCCCGAATGCACCCTCTGTAATTCAAATATTAGACCGGTCCATTTCGATTCCCTTACTTCCAATCTCCTCTCCCACTTCGATATCCTCATGAATAAGATAGGAATCGGGTCTACGGACGACAGACTTCAGAAATGGCCTGGAGTAGGAGATTGAACACTCAAAAAGCTGCATATACATACCCGGTTGCATCAGAGATACTGAACTTCTCTTTCTCGTAGAGCTTGATGAGAGAGAAAATCGTGGACTGAAACATAAGTGAGAGGAAGGAAGCCTGGTGTACTTACAGTTTTCTTCGTCTCATCGTCCTCGATACTCCATAGACCAGAGTGATGAACTATGCGAATGTGACTGAAACGAGATATTTTTGTAAGTTATTATCACAAATCCATCGAAATATGAGGGAATCAAACAAACGAGACTCTTTCCACTTTCTTCTTCTCAATCATGACAGAGAGAATAAAAGCAGCTTCCCCATTGATCTGCTTTCACTTTCTCATTTTCGAAAATAAGTTATTCTCACAGTAGTTCTTCTCACAAGGAAATCTCCAATATTCTTGATTATCTCTTCACAATATGTTCGTGGCATGAGACCATGATAGAATTGAGCATGAGAGAGACTACGACCAATCAACTGAACAATCACTCCAAGTTATAACTCAAATGTTGTAGGGTATAAAAATCAGTGATTCAAATGTCTTGATTAATTATGTTCTCCTATAAATTCACTCACTGATATCATCACTTCTTTTTCGTTTAGCCTTTTGATGTCCCTGAAACGTCAAATCCTTCTCTTTCATTCACTCGCTTATTCCTTCACCCTCAATGACATAGTCATTTAATTCTGAGTGTCTTCAATTGGATGGGGAGAATCCACCAAATTGGTACCCGATGAAGTCTTCTCAGCCCTTCAAAAACTGATTATAATGAGAAATACGGAACATATATTTTACGATTTTAACGACGATCTTCGAGTAGACTTTCCCTTTTTCTTGTTCTTCAGTATTTCTTTACTTCCACTATTCTAAAGAGACTCTTTCCTCCTCCATCTCATTTCAATCACTAACCTTATGGATACTTCCTCTTGATTTTTCCTTGCTTCCACTCAACTTCGGACTCTTACTTGGTACATTCTTACTCGAGTTACGCAGACTTTCCTTCTGCTTCTCATGAGATGTTCGAAATGTGAGGGGCTTAGAAAATATTTGACTCTCGAAGAAAGGAGGAACAAACCCTTCGCGTGCCTCCCATTCTCGTCGTTTGCCAACGTTAAATTCTGTCGACTTTTATAGTTCTCAAAATGGATTCTCTCCTAAATAAAACAATTATCTCAATAGATAGAATCGGTATCCAAAATCCATTTTGACAGACAAAATCATGTGAACATTTGTGTGTAATCCGGTAGGATATGAGGGGAGAGGAGAGGAGCGGAGGAGTGAAGGTAGATCACTCGCGTCTCTCTCTTCATCTATCGATCCCCTCCAGTCGGGGTCAAGGGAGGGGAAGGGAAGAGGGTTGTTGATTGAATCGGTCCCAGTTTCGTATGTTCTCTCTCTATTCTTTGCTTCGTTTATCTTATGATTCATTCGCTCCTTGTCTTCTTCCCCTCTTATCTGATCATGTTTTTGAAATAGGAATTGCTCTTTTCGTATTCGTCTCTTTCTCTCTTGTTTCTGATGACCTTTCCCGGGATTTCTGTGGTTTGTTTCGAGGATGAACGTGATTGTCAATTCTGTTTTGCATTTCACCAGTTTGAAACTATGGAGTGACCATCCTCTCCGATTGTCATAATTTCTCTCTGTCATTGTCAATTGTCATTCCTTTCAGTGATGGACATCGTCAATCCTCTCCTTCCCCCTTTCCCTCCCCCTCATCCTCACCCTCGAATGTTCAGTCCTAAGAGTCTGCACGCTCTGGTCAGTTCCCCTTTCTACCTCTATCACTCCTTCTCTTACTCACTCGATTCCTTTTGACGGGAATCTTTACTGGGATGCTCTCCCAAATGGGAAGGGGTCGTAGCTCTATTCCCATCGTTTCTCCAATACAATCATTTCAGATCGATATTGGCGAGTTCCTGCTCGGTTTCACAATCGAGAACATCGAGGGAGGATTCGAGGCCAGAGGACACGTCTTCCATCTGTGAGTAAGGGATACGGTAGTCTATGCGAGCACGGTAGTCTACGAGGATACGGTAGGAGGATACGATTTACTGACCGACTACTCTCCGTTGCTATTGTAAACACCTTGGATACAGAATGATTACAGTAGTGATCTTCCTTGAGTAGATAAAGTGCATTGATCTCTCTACAGAGACACTCGTGCCTGGTTGAAGGAATCAGTGCCCATTCTCCCCTCCGAGAGAGACGGCCCATCAATGCCAATCGATGGAAAGTGGGAGATGAAGATGATCAACTATAGTGAGTCATCTCCCCTCTTCTCTCAATTGATCTTTGATCTCTCAGCTTCACTCCTCTGTATCTACTCGAATCAGTCCAAATGCCGTCTGATCCGTCTCCATCTCGATCGATCCCCCACTACCAGATTGTGAGTTTAAGGGATGAGAGAGAGAGATATGCCCAGATGGACCTTGATGCAACTTCCGTCCCGATTAGGCTTGAGTATCTCTTGTCTTCTCTCTCTTCTCCCTCAATTGATATCCATTCAGTCCTCTCTCAATCTTCATCGTCGAATCTCGTGATATTCGACCAGTCCATCATTCTCTCATCGATCGATCCTTTGCGTGCACTGTCTGTTCATAGATTTGACTTGAGACTCATGATTAGAGATCAAAGATCAAGTTCCATGATTTATGTTCTAGGTGCTGTACGAACGTGAGAACGAACGCATAGCTATTGTGACCGACGATAATCAGGTGAGGGAGAGGAGAGTAGAGAGATCAAAGATCAATCAGTGAGATCAAAGATCATATTGAGGAGGATCATGACAGTGTGCGAGTGTTCGAGATGAATAGTGAGGGAGAGATGGAGTATCTCACATCCTGCAATCTCACGAATACGGTAGGGATACTGTAGGGATACGATAGGCATACTGTAGCCTAGTCTGTAGGGACACTTTGAGGAGTAATACTGCACCTGTTCAGACATTTGGATTTGTGATGGCTCGATCGGCAGAAGGAGACATCCTGATGACAGGAGGGGAGGACGAGAGAGAAGTTAGTTGAAGATCCATTTGTGATGGCAAATGGGAATCGCACTCTCCTCAATGCACAAGCTCTCTTGTTTATCTGACCAACGAGATAGCATGGGAATTGAGGATAGTTTTATCCCTTTTGGCAGTACTAGCATCCATTGATTGATTGCAGTCAACTGCATCTCTCTCTGCTGGAATATTGGTGAATCGATTGAATGGAGGAGAGAAGATGGTGGAGATCCAAGGATGGAATGGACTCTTCCCCAATTGCCCCAACTTCAAGATGTGAGATATCGTGATAGAGATAGAGATAGATATCGTGATATGATGATGGATTCAGTGATTGCACTTGCATTCTACTCGCGAAGAATGGCACTTTCCTTCTAGATGATAGTGGAGAAATCTGGTCTCTAAGTGCAAATCTATTTGAATGGAGAAAGTACAACGTCAACTTGTCTCCAGGTTCGTTTCCTTCTCTATTGTAGTAAGCTCTCTATGTTCATGAGAGTATCGTATTCTAATACTCTCTCTCCTTCTCCCCCCTCTCGCTCTCTCCCTTCCCTCTCTCGCTCTATATCAGAATCTCCCGCCTTCCTCACTCTCACAAATGGACGATTTCTGTGTGCGGGTCGTGCAAAGGTAATATTTATCGTTTTGAACTGAAGGGAAGAATTGGTATCTCAGCATCGAGATGACCCTAACATGATTCTCTACTTCCCTGCTTGGAAATGGATGCTCGTCCCTTCTCTCAAGTATGTCCCATTCACCCTTCTTATGCCTCCTAAATGAGAAAATACAGGGAACTGGCACAGACGGCACTCGACAAGTGGCTGAAAGAGAATGGAGACTATACCGAGTCAGTTAGGGGGAGGGGGGGGGGAGATGATGCTATTGATTGGATTCACTCCAGAACTTACACCGATCAATAGGAAGTTGTGACTGCTGGTGAAGTGAATCCATGGTATATTGTGAATGTGTCTTGTTAAGTGTGGTGCACAGTCGAATGAAGGAGCTGAGACGGGGATACGATACTACTACTGCCTTCGTATTATCGATTGGTATCTTTATGGAGGAAGAAAAGAAGAAGGAAGAGAATGTATCTGACTAGTGAGACTCACCACACTTATTCATCATTACTTGTTTATTTCCTTTCAACTGACACAGTTAACCGTTAACCTTGTTATTACCTAGAAGTAACTACTCATAATTATATGAACAATGACTTGTTTTGACTGATCACTCATTCATATTATGTCTTATGCTGATAAAATCGCTGCGATTTCACAGTTCAAGTGACCGATTCTCCTTCTCTCCTTGTTCTCAATAACAACGAACCAATCAATCGATATTCCTCTCATTACAATATGAACTATTCATTGTTCGCGAAGCGAGTATAAAAGACCGGTCCTACCCTCCTCTGCACACTTTTCCAGTTGTTCAACGCGCCAAGCGGTAGTTCTGCCCGAGTGAAGTGAGTTGTGAGACTATTCATGTCTTGATCTTTGATACTCAGGGGTTACTGTATTCCAGATGGCATCACCCGCAACAGTGGCGGCTCCTCCGACTACGGCGACTCCTCCCCCACCGCTGCTTCTGCCCCCCATGGACCCCCACCTCCTGGAGGGAAGAAACCACTCAATCTCGCCAATAAACCAGGAGAACCTGCTTTCCAACTCAAGGTACGGTAACTCTAGGCCGAGATACGGTAGTTCGGTGATTACTGTAGCTGACGGATTTCTGAATGGTACGGTAGTCTACTGGGTACGGTACTTCGCCGAGTCAGATGCGTGATTGCAGATCGAGCCGAGCGAAAATGTGGTGATGTCGTGGACCAAGGGTGTCATGAGCACAGTCGATCTCAAACTCACGAACTCTACGTCGGACCCTCACTCATTCAAGGTGGCTTACGGTAGTAGATGGTTCATTGGGTCAGACTCGTGATTGCAGGTCAAATGCACTGACAACAACATGTGCCGTGTACGCCCTCCTCTTGGCTTCATCGAGGCCGGTCAATCGCTCCCGATCAAGGTGAATGATCTTTGATCTCTAGCTCTAATTGATCTGTGATCTCTACAAAAAACGTGGGTTACAACTGTGACAGAAGCTGTGTCACTAAGAATACTGTGATCACAGTTAGGTTACGGTAGTTAGATGCATGATATCGATTGGTTGAGGTGTGGAAGTCGGATACGAAGCCAGATGGAGTGGTCCGACTGCTGGCTGTCTTCAAAGCTGCGCCTGCCTCTGACAAGCCTCCCACCCCGGAGAAGAAGGTACGGTAGTCCGATGGGACATATAATATTATCGAGTCATTGTAGGAGGAGAAGAAAGAAGAGAAGAAAGAGGAAAAGAAGGAAGAGAAGAAAGAGGAGAAGAAGTGAAACCGAAGAAAAACCGAATAGGTTGACTGGATAAATGTATTAATTTGTGCAGTGAAACAGTATATTGCTAAAATTCTCAGATTCCGCTGAAAAGTGAAACTTAAGTATTTCGAATTATACTCTTTCAAACTGCGTTTGCCGTTTTGCGATGTTATGTCTCATCTAGGGCTGACAATTTGTGTCCGAAACAACCGATCCCCTCTCAAGTTTTCAGACAGGAATGATCCGAAATGAGAATACTCTCTCACCTCTCGGACACTATTGTGTCCCAGAATGAAATTTCCTTTGTTGTTCCTTTGTTTTACAATTTCAATTTGGGACACAATGGTGTCTCAGACACAACACAATAGTGTCCCAGACAGTCCATTGGACACAAATTGCCAGCCCTAGTCTCATCCTCGAATATTGTTAGGTCAAAGTAGGGACACTACGAAATTTACGACCAAAATTGCCTCATCAAAACAGCCATAACTCGCTTTACAATTATGCTAGAGACCATTCCAAACCAGAATTCGAATAAGGTGGCAGAGGGGAACATTTCTTATGTTAAAGAAGGAGTGGCAGCAATATTTTTTCGGGGAAGATGAGACGATAGCCCCATTGGTCCCTTTTACGATAATGGAAATCCAAAATTTGAGCGCTGTAGCTCGTCTCTGAGCCGAGAAATTCGCGTTTGAAGTTTGAATTCGCGCGCGTGATAGGGCAGGGAAAGGGCTGCTAAATGTTTGCGCAGCGCACTCCCTCCCTCTCCGCCACTTTTCCGCCCTTCTCTGTCCTCTCATTTTCGGTAGGCTAGAGCGGCAGAGAGACTAGAGACCGTAGGGAGAGGCGGCCAAAGGTTACGTCAGAGAGGCAGAGTCGGGTAGATCAAGGGAGGATTCCTCTCTCACTAGGGAATGGCCGACACTCTGTTTAGCAACGCTGACAGTATGACAGGGACTGATAGGGCAGGGACTTTCGTGATGGGATATTTGAAATTGGATTGCTGACACGGCTTCTTTAATGATGTCATTCCATGTCTATGCGCTGGAGCGGGCCGTCGATTTTCCAAAAATGTAGTGTAACTTTCCTAATCGGAATTACTACAAGAAGCCCCGAAGAGTGATTTGAGAACAAACAAGTACCAAACACCACCTCTTAAATCAGAAAGATCGGGGTTGAGGAAAAAAAGGCGGGACTTTTGTCCGAAAAACCTTCGATTTTTTCAAATTTTCGAAGTTTTTCAAGCACAGCTTTTTTCATTCATGTTTTCATGTGCTCTCATATGGAAATTCGGAATCAGCGCGCCAAAATACACCGGAAAATCCTATGCTCATATTTTTTCGAGATAAAAATTTTTTCGACTTTGACCACTTTTTAACTATGTGTAGAGACCACAGGGTGTAGAGCCGATTTCACTCAGTCAGGTGAAAAGTATGGCCAAAGTACCCCTCTGGTACCGAATAACATCATACCTTTGGCCGTTTTTCTATATATCAACTCATTGTGGAGAAGCAATTAAAAAGGTGTTCTCGAGGGCCCCACTATGCATTACTAGCCCAATCTACCCTCACACAACAATGTAGAGCACGTGACACGAGCTATCACATACGACCTGCATAATCTGTGAAAAAGCTGGGAGAAAAGCTCGTGACAAAAGGTGCTAGCTTTTTCGATGAGAAATAAACTGTTTCTCTTGTTTACACACGCCATTTTCTCTTTCTCTAACCAGCTCGTCGAAAACCTCGTCCGTAAAGCTGCGAGAAAAGCTCGGAGAAAAGGTGGCAGTAAAGTTAGAGAAAGGCGAGAGAGCGTGTGTTTGAGGAGAGGTTAGAGGAAGGAACAACTTGTTTACTTCCTCTGCGCTCTCTCGATTCGCGTGTTCTCTCGCATTTCTCTAACTTTTCTGCCACCTTTTCTCCGAGCTTTTCTCGCAGCTTTTCGGACGAGGTTTTCGACGAGCTGGTTAGAGAAAGAGAAAATAGCGTGTGTAAACGAGAGAAACAGTTTATTTCACTTCGAAAAAGCTCGCACCTTTTGTCACGAGATTTTCTCCCACCTTTTTCACAGATTATACAGGTCGATAGTCTTGTGGCTCAATCGGTAGCGAGCTCGCTTATTAAACCCGAACCCCCCGGTTCGAGTCCCATCCTTTGCAGGCAGTTTTGCTAGTTGTAAAGATAAACAACGGAAGTCGGAATATGAATACGCGCGTACTCTAACTTTTGCCGAGGTCGAGCAATTCAGAGACTTAATATTTTTCATCGAATTTTATTTTAGAATTAGTGGAAAAATTGACTTAATAAATAACGAGAGGCGCAACAAGATCCATACACTATGGATGTTTCATTTTCGAAAAAAATAAAACTTCGGATATTATTTTCACCGATTTATATTGAATGGATCATGATGCGCCTTACATATTTCATACAGGATCCTGAGACCTACAGAAAACTCTTTTAATCGTTCAATTTGGTTGAGTCTCCGATTTGCTCGGTCTCTCGCCATGTTTTGGGCAACTCTCTATCCCCTCCAAGTGGGCGGAGCCTGCGGTCTCTAACTTTAGTGTCACTTCCTACTTCCCCAAGCTAGTAAATGAGATTTTAGAGCTTTGATGTTGGACAACCTTGAGCTATTCGAATCAAAAATTGCACTCGTACGTAGAGACCGCAGTCTCCTCCCACTTTGGGAGGGGACGGAGAATTGCAGAAGAATTGCGCGACTCGACAATTCTGGTTCTCTATCAATCAGGACGCTCTAAAGCGTTTTCTGTAGATCGCAGCAGCCACTACAAAGTATGCAATGCGGAAAATGGTCGATGCATTCTAAGTAGGTAAAACGTGTCTTTTAAGGTCGAAAAACGTGATTGTAAGGCTTTCTAGTGATTGCCGCTAGCTCCGCAACTCAAATTCAGTTCACTCGTATTTTAGAAGAATTTAAAGATTTTTTTTTTAGAATTTTAATAATTTTCTCCGAATTGTCGGCGAGCGCGGGGAGATGCGAGCGAGAGGGCGGGGGGAGCGAGAGAGACACACGCAAAAGAGGCTCCGCCCCTTTTCTCTCTCGCCCGATTTCCCTCTCCTCTCCATTGCCCGCGCGCGCCGTGATTTTCATGAAATAACCCGGCTCGGAGATAAGCTAGAGTAAAATTAATTCGCCTGTCAAACCTGCCTGCGTCGGCATGCCAGTCAGACACCATGCCCATTAGGCCAGGGCGGCCTACCGCAGGGAACGGCATGGTGTCTGACTGGCATGCCGACGAAGGCAGGTTCGACTCCCGCCCGCATGCCATTAGACACCATGCCCTCTTGCAAAAAATCACCTGCGGGCGCGCGCCTTTCTCTACCTCTTGCAAAACATCACCTGCGGGCGGGAGTCAAACCTGCCTGCGTCGGCATGCCAGTCAGACACCATGCCCATTAACTCTAAAAGGCAAAAATGTTATTCAGACCGAGAACAAGGTGTTGAGTACTCTTTTGGGCCGGTGCAACCAATTTGGTAGATCTCTGTAGTCGTACAAAGTTTTTTGTCCACTCTATTTTCGAGAGGGATGAATCATTGCTCTTGCATGTTCGCTGTGTCTATTTTGATTGCAATACTTCTCCAATGATGAAACTAAGTTCGACGTCTTTGAATGCAGTAAAGATCAGTATTTGGCGTCTCATAAACTGGAAGTAAAATAATGACGCCCTTGATCGCTTTTCATTCTGTATTACAAGACCTGTGTGCTTCTTCTGTTGCCTGTGAAGACGGATAGTCAGTGGAATTGCTACTGAATTATTAACAGGTAATTTATTAATTAGAGTATTCGAAATATTTAATAAATAATTACCAATAAATAATCATAGAACTTGTGAGAGAGGAGGTAATCAGATGAAGGGGGGGGGGGGTGAAGTAAGTGAGGAGAGGGGCTACTTGTGGAGAAGAAGATAAAGAGGGAGGCGAGGAAGGTTCTGCAAATCTCTCTGTTGATTGGCATATAGGAATGGACTCCGCATCTCTCTCCACCCTCTTATTGTATTGTAAGATTCAAATACTCAACAAATGAAATGTACCGTTTATTTCATAATTGGAATTAAAAGTGCAGTAGAGCACGGAACGTTTTATTTACGGGGAGGGGAGGCACGCGACGCGTCCTCAAAAACGCGTCGCGTGCCCCAGCGAACCGCTGGGACGTGCCGGAATGGTCGGACATTCGTGAAACGGAATATTTTCTTACAGTACAACGAGCAACAATATACCTGATGATGGAGAGGGGAAGAGAGGAGACGAGTGATGACACTCTAATGCACCACGATGTACTCACAAGTCAGAACGTGGTAGGAAATTATGAACATTTTCATACTTTTCACCAAAACAACTGAAATCTTCCTTTTTCAGAAATTGAACGTCGAGAAATTAATTCGTGAGGGTATGGAATCTACACGTGGAAAGAAGATGCAGAGACGAAGAGTGAAGAGGAGTCAAGGAAATATTCGGTTTCCAACAAATTGGATGATCAATCTCTAAAGTATTTGAGGGATCTTCGGCTAAAGATAAGGGAATTCAATGGAGAGATCAGATATTGAGATCAATCAATGGAATCAATGTAGAGAGTCTTTCGCATAAGGAGATTGGCAAGATAATCAATGAAAACACCGGAATCATGAGGATGGAACTCTGCCATAACGTGTGAGAGATGTGATCACTACTTCGTAAAATCCTAATTATTCTCCATTTATCACTGTTCTTATTTATTAGAATCCTGAGCCAGACAGTCCACTCGTTTTTATTCGTATACAAACTAGTGGAGGGGGGATGAGGAGGAGGGGGGGGGGGTGGAGGGGGGATGAGGAAGGGGGGGGGGGGGGGTGGAGGGGGGATGAGGAGGGGGGATTTCTCCTTCTTGATTGTCTCTCCATCTTCTCCTTCTCTTTTCCATCACTTCTCTCGACCCACATTGCCCCATCTCACTCTCTAACTGTCGAGAGAGAGAGAGAGAGAGACTGAATGACAGTCAAGATTCAATGCAACCGTTTAGCCCATTCCATTCCACAATATTCCCTTTTTGAGAGCATTTTTTTTTCCATTTCATGATCTTCGAAATTATCCATCGTCGTGCCCCACCTCTGCTAATTCTTTTTTTGCATCTTTGTTTGGATTGAATGATTTTCAGCCAGATTCTTCCATATCCGATTCCATACCAAATATGTTTTCCATTGATGTGAAAAAATTTCCCCGTCTTTCCTTAATTTTTCCAACAGTTCTACTATCATTCACAATGACTTTCCTCTTCTTTCCATCTCCAATCCTCATGATCCCCATCCGTTTTCGTGTATGGGAGACTCATGGGAGTATATCCATGTCTCCATCTCACCTTTCCCTTATCTCGAGATATCTTTCCTCCCTCCTTTCCCCTATCACCTCTTGACCCACTTTTAGTACATTTAGGATATCTTATTCCCTAGCCCCTCAAGAAAAGAAATTCATCGGCCGAAAGTGAAAACTACCGCTTTGAGAACTGGGCGAACGGAGGGGGCAAGGGGGGGGGGGGGAGGGAGGACTAAGGAGATAGGGGAAGCTTGAGGTTTCAGTGTATTCCTTTTTGTGTGTGTTTCGTTGATATCTTCCGATATCTCACTACAAAGTGGTAGAACGGGCTTAGCTAGAACGAGAGAGAAAGAGGAAAGGGGAAGATTTCTCTGAGGATTTCCCGAACTTGATTGTGTCTTTATCCCCTCCAAGGGATAGTCGATATTGATTTGTTCCTGGTCCTTTCTCATTTCCAAGACTTCACTATCATATTTCAGGTAACTACTCCGATTCTCTCACAAGGGAGGATGAAGTCTATTAAGGACTTCGGAAAATCTTTAGAAGACTTCTTTATTCGGTGAGTGAAGATAATTTCTGCATTTTCTCATGGGTTTTGATAACAATAACCTCATCAGATCCTTCTACAACTATGGTCTCATCCTTGGCCGCAATCCAGGTCCCTTCTTATGGGGTAAGAGAGAGAGAGAGAGAGAGAGAGAGAGTCATCCATTCTTATATTTCTTCCCCAGTATAAACCAACAGTGTATGTAACAAGTACTTCTACTCGTTGATTTGCACCACCAATCAATGGATAATCAATCATGATTCAGTTCCTCTTCTGTGCACTCTCGCTTGTGTTCCTGGTCTGTTCATGCTGCGTATCAATCTGGATCTCTATCGTCTCTTCGTTCCCACTGATGCCCCAGTGAGGACTGAACACGAGAGAACTCAGGTGAGACCTAGAGGGAGAAACACTCAACCTTTTCATATTCATATTCAGAATGAATAAATATGTATGATTCAGGATTTCAATCGGATGCCCGGTGGTAATCTCAACATGCCTCCTCATGTATCGACTAGAGTTCCCAGAGACGTGAGACTTTCGGAAACACTTGTTCAAATTCGTTCAAATTTTAAAAATCTAGACGAATGTTTTCAGGTGTTCAACAACGATTTCGAATTCTCTCTGGATCAACAGATGGGATTGACCTTCGATCCATCGCTCATCGGGAGAGAGGAGAATCATACGAGAGTGAGAAGAGAGACTAGAGGAGCACCCATTGCACTACCCATGGGAAAAGGTGATACCATTCGTTTACCCACTTAATTATATATTTTTAAAACAATTATATTGATGATTAATAAGAGCCCGTTCGCCTAAGAGGCTCAACAAGCCCGAGAACAGGCAAAACATAAATGCTATGCTAAAGTTGGTCCTAGGTGTAAAGTTCGATTCTGAATCGACTGGCTGATTCCTTTTTTCGATCTGAGCCTTCTGAATCCCGGTACGGCACGACGTCAATTTGGCCAAAATTTGTTTCTGTGATAAAAACTGGTCCGGGAAGGGCAAAATTGGCTGAAATTTCGCATACCCGACCAGAATTGAATTCTCTACAAAATGGAACTTTGGGCGAGGTTCTATCTTTCTCCGTCTTCGAGAAAAGTTCGATTTTTGATCTGCTGGCCCTGCGGCAAAACACTATCACAAAAGAAGGAGAATGTTCTCCTGATCATTTTGGTATATGGGATCAAGGGGTTTTCTTTGAGGAAAGTATTTTTATGGAGTATTTTCCGCCGCAGGGCCAGCAGATCAAAAATCGAACTTTTCTCGAAGACAGAGAAAGATAGAACCTCGCCCAAAGTTCCATTTTGTAGAGAATTCAATTCTGGTCGGGTATGCGAAATTTCAGCCAATTTTGCCCTTCCCGGACCAGTTTTTATCACAGAAACAAATTTTGGCCAAATTGACGTCGTGCCGTACCGGGATTCAGAAGGCTCAGATCGAAAAACGGAATCAGTCAATCGATTCAGAATCGAAAGTTACCCATAGGACCAACTTTTGAGCAAACATTATGTTTTGCCTGTTCTCGAGTTTGTCCGACTCTTAGGCGAACGGGCTCATAAGTGAATTCCAGCCGGAGAGAAGTCAGACATTCTCCGATTCTACGTTGTTCACAAGGATCACGAGAATATTCTGAGTGCTGACTATCTCGGACCACTCTATCGATACACGAATGAAATGATGAAGGTTTGATCTTTGATCTTTCGTTGTTTAATCTCTACAGTCCGGTCAGGTCCCAATGTGAAAACTGGACTCCCCGGGCATCCCCGGGCGTCCCCCCGTGTCCCCTGGCTTTAACACGCCTTGGGGAAGTGTTAAACCACATTCAATTTGTGAAATTCGGATTCCTCGTGCAAAAATGCACCAGAATCACTTATAGTTAGACTTTTCATTGGGACCTGACCGGACTGTAATCTCTCCAGGTAACTCACGAGTTCGAGGGAAAGACATACGCAATGGAAGACTTCTGTATGAAGGGAAACGGAAAGGTGATCAGTCTCTCTCATCCATTCTTGATCTCTCTTGATCTTTGATCTCTCAGAGTTGCGACAACAATTTGAACGTGTGGATCAAGCATGCCGATGTGCTCTTCAGCAGTGGAAAAATTAGGTAAGTCCATTCCAAAAAAATCGGACAGATTCCCATGGACATTTGCCTCAATGGCATAACTGCAGGAACAACCCGAATCTGCAGCTGTCCTACCCCGTGATGTATCTGTTCAATCGACCCAAGGACATTGGAAATGTAAGTGATTGGATAGGGATGATGACACCCTACATTCTCTCGATCAGGTTATCTATGGAGTGAATGTGACTGGAGAGAAGAATGAGATCCAGGGAGCAAGAGTACTCACTCTCCATTGGTTCGTCGCTTACAAGGTATGCTCTTTTAGAGGGAAATTGAGGTGAGACAAAGGAGTAGATCAATCAGTCTTCTACAGCAATCCCATCACAACGACCTGGCTTATATCGCGTGGAGAGATGCCCTCATGGAGTTCTGGCACACTAAGGAGGCCGAGTCAGACTTCGTCATTATCCCTCATAAGTGAGTGACCAGTTCATCTTTGCCTTGTGATCACGCGCCTGTATTTATTGCGCTTATTTTTTGTATTTATTTTGACACAATTTATGATTGGTAGTGATGATGTAATTGCAGTGACAAGGCGATGGACGATGAAATGATGAAGATTATCGAGACAACAGTTCCTTTCGCTTTCCCTGCCACTGTCATGCTCATGCTATTCGTCGTATTCTCCAATTGGAGTACAGATAGAACAAAGTGAGAGATAGAGAGAGAAGAGAAGAGAAATGAGGGGGTATGATGTCTGAAGCCATTCACATATGTACCTTGTTCTGGTAATTGAAACACTCATGTTGGAGAGACTTCTTTATTATTACAGCCGTGTGTTAAATTACCAGTTTGTGGATCAATAGCCGATCATATTTCTCATTCCAGGTCCAAACCAATGGAGATGTATCTCGGCGTATGGGCAGTTATTCTGGCTCTCATCATCACTTTCGGTCTCTTTTTCTACTTCGGAGCAGCCTTCAATCCAGTCACTTCTACCATGCCATTCCTCGTACTTACTGTTGGTGAGAAGTGGTTCACTAATTCATCAATCTTCTCTCTTTATCATCCCTTGTGTTATTACAACTTCATCTACTGACATTAGGAGCAGGATGAATTGGCCTGGCAAAGGGTTCTGTTTAGGTGTGGACGATGATTTCTTGATGATAGCGGCATGGCGTGAATTGGATAGAAGACTATCAGTTGAGAGGAGGTCTGTCTGTCTCTCTCTCTCTTCTCCTTCTATTCTTCTTCCCTTCAGAATTGCCCTCGTGATGGGAGATGCAGGTGCATCCATCACTGTCACTTCATTCACCAACTTCTTCTGCTTCGGTTCGTGATCTATGATTAATCTTTGATCCCTCCCTTAACAAACGTAATTTGATCTTTGATCTCTCTAGGACTTGGCTACTTCCTCTGCTCTACTCCTGCAGTCGCTGACTTCTGTCTCATCACGGCATTCGGAGTTTTCATCGATTATATTATGCAGGTGGGGAGAGAGCATTGAGGGGGGGGGGGTGGGGAGGGGGTGTATGTGCTTACTTTATAATTCATCTAACATTTAGAAGATCATTCAGTACAGATGGAGTCATTCTCCACCTTGACAACCCTATTGAGATAACTGATATTGAGAAGCCCATTCAGATCACTTTCTTCGCAGCAGTTCTCACTTATTCTGGAAGGAGAGAAGACGAGGGAGGATTGGCCAGTTGCTGTTATAAGAAGACTGTGAGAGATATCCTCAACTGAATAATCAACAATAAATATAATTGAGGTTGTCACTCCGGCTGTTACTGATGCTGAGAATGGAGATGCATCGGTCGGTTCAATTGATACTTTTCTTTTTTTTCCCCATTCACTTCAAGCGGATGTTCCTTCGAAAGATTGTTCTTTTCATTAAAATTCACCGAAAAATGCACTTGTATCATTCCTAAAAAACAAAAACATGAAAATTCAGGCGATTCGGGCAGAGATCAAAGAAGCGAAGTGGAAAGTCTCAGAGGAGAACGACGAGGACTTCGATCCCACCCATCATGGAAAGGCTGAGGAGAGTGAGTGAATCAATCTCTGATTCCAACCATTCTATCTATTTCAGTCCCCTACATGCATGCTTTCTTCCGTGACAAATTCGTACCTTTCATCATCAGGCCTGACGTCAAGGTTAGAGATTATGGCTATTGAAATACTGTGAACTCCCTGTCTCCCTCAGGTTGTCTCATGGATCTTCTTCGGCCTCTACTGTTGCATTGCCTTCTATGGTTGCTGTCTTCTCAAGGTTATTGCGTCAGGATGATGCAATGAATCTGATGATCTTAATTCAGGTCGATATCTCGCCTGTCAAATACATCCGTGATAATTCTCCCATCCAAACCTTCGTCGCTCTCGCAGGTGATCTTTGATCTTTGCCTCTTTCTCACTGATCTTTTCTCAGACAAGTACATCTGGGCTGACAATGTGATGCCAGCATTCCACGTCATGGCCCCTCCTGATTTCCGTGATCCCGTTGTTCGGTAAGAACACAATTTCTTAGTCTAGGGAAAGTTAAATATTTGTGAACAAAATAATTAAATTTCAGTGCGAAGTTCAACGCGATGGTATTCCAATTGGAACACACTGATTACTCGATCGGAAGAGTTAGTTTGAATAATTTATTTTGGTGATCATTCAATTCTAAAAGTGATGTTATTTTTTGCGTGATCTCAGGAACATAATTGGTTACTTTCATCTCTCTCTTCAGGTCTCTACTAACTTCTGG
This sequence comes from Pristionchus entomophagus, assembly GCA_036245825.1. Classification (NCBI taxonomy): domain Eukaryota; kingdom Metazoa; phylum Nematoda; class Chromadorea; order Rhabditida; family Neodiplogasteridae; genus Pristionchus; species Pristionchus entomophagus. The sequence continues at coordinate 14,005,804 of BTSX01000006.1, forward strand.
CTCTGGCAATACCAACAGTATCTTAATGACTTCCCCGATGTAGATTACAAGGTGAGATTGAGACTCTTCTACTATTGCCGGAATCTTAATCATCATCCTTTTATAAGTAACTGACTAATGACTTCAGACCGAGTTCTACAAACGATCTCGTCTCAACGATTTCTTCAATCAACTCGACTACAGTCAATACAGACGTGAGTGATACGTAGTCAAACGAATATGTAGTCGAGGTGGAGAGAGGAGCTCTATTTGGCAATGGCACTTGTATTCTCAAAACAAACTTGTGTATTTGATGATGGGGAAAGAATATTTCGCCATTACCAGATCCCAATCAAGCAAACCACGAGATTCACTTAACATAATATTTCAGCAATGATCAAGATCCTCGACAATGTGACTGACGGTGAGCCATGCATTGCTGCCTTCACATTCCAGACTTCCTTCTATGGATTGGACTCGTGGGATAAGAGACAGGTGGGAGAGGAACTATCTATTCGTCATTTACCAGATTATTCTCTTTGATCGGTCATTGAGTGTACATATTTTGCTTTCTCATGTTCCGTGGTTTGAAATCGGTTCAAAATATAATTACGACACTTTATCTGCAGGCGGAGCTCTTCCACTGGCGTGCTATTCTCAATGCCCATCCCCAATATGATATGTTCCTCTCTGGTATCTTCAGGTCAGTTCCCTCTCCCCTCCCCTCCTCTCTCCCCCTCTTGCAGTCCCTTCCTCATCGACCAACGTCGTACCATCGCCCCTTCCTCCATGCAGACTATCGGATGTGCACTGGCCATGATGGCTCTCACATCGATTTTCTTCCTCCCTGATGCCGTTTGTCCCCTTCTTTCCTTCTCTTTCGTATCTTATCCTCTCTTCTTATCCATCAATGTGAAACCCACCTCCAACCGTTCCCTTCCCTTCAGCAATCAGTCTTCCTCATGACTTGGTGTCTTCTCTCCATCTCAATGGGAGTCTGTGGAGGACTCGCACTTCTCGGATCGGATCTGGACTCGGTTAGTCGATCTCTGATCTCTGATCTTTGATCTCTCTTCTTTCTCAGGTCTCCATGGGCTGCATTGTGATGGCTATTGGAATGGCTATTGACTACTCAGTGCACATCTGCTATCGATATCATCGATCAGAGGAGAGAAGAAGTGCCGCCAAGGTTGATCTCTGATCTTTCTAGATTGATATTTGATCTCTGATCTCTCAGGTGGTTGACTCTCTCACTTCCGTCGCTTGGCCCATCACTCAGGCGGTTTCCTCCACTCTCTTTGGTCTTTGTTCAACGGCATTTGTCCCTGCCTATCTTGTTCGAGTCTTCTTCCAGGTTTGTACTTTGATCTTTGATCTTTAATCTCTTCTTTCTTTCAGACAGTCTATCTCGTGAGTATCATCGGTCTCGCTCATTCTCTCGTCTGGTTGCCTCAACTCATCTCGGCCATTGATCCTTGCGAGAGAGTCCCACTCCGAAAGAGAGTCCAGGCTTGACCTACCGTATTCTGAGATTATCGATTGATTTATGTATCAAACTATCCAAGAGAAACCATATCAGAGTGATCAGTGATCACGATCCGTATCAATTGTCACGGGAATTTCACTTTATTCACATTCCTCTTCTTTCTTCTATCAGGCTTCATCTCAAACCAGTGAGACCATTCCAAATGATCATTCCAAGCCTTTCCCATACCATTGTGATTCTCGTCGATCTGATATAATCACTGTGCAATACCGAAAGATTTTATCGATAAAATAACTTATATTCAAATCCTTAGGAAACGTCTGATGGCAACGTCGGCTGATAATGATGATGAATGGGGTGGACGCTGGGCTTTCAGTCAAAATAAGACGATGATTGTGGCGTATCAATGTAATAAATAAGACAATATATACATACACGAACGACCTTGATATCAATCAGTGCTTACAATCTCTACAGTTGAATGTAAGGGAAGACATATTTCTGAAAAAGGCTGATTACAGAAACACAAACAAGGAGTGAGAGGATGATGATAACAGTGATATTAGTGGTTAGATGAATGGGGTAGATGATACTCCAATAGAACCAAGAGAACAAGGTGGGAAGAGGCCAAGGCATCTCAACCTGAGACCATCTAATCGTTTCTCTTAGATACCAACAAGAGAGATGCATTGACAGATAGGTAATGAGGAGAGGAATCTTCCATCCGAATCTATCGATGATATTGAAGAGGGAATGGAGAGAGAAATATCCATCATACTCGACAAAGGCATGAAGATTAGAGATATGCGAGGGGAAGGAAGAGGACAGATACGCGAAGAATAAATATAATCCAATGTAGCCAGAGACAGTCAGATAAGTCGCCAAGTTCACTTGTATTTGAGTGACTCTAGGGAAGCAGAAGAATATTATGAAGGAGACGAGAAGGAAGAACTGGAAGATTGCGAGAGGTACCTGGCATTATGAATATAACGCTCAAATAAATACAACAAATAAACTCACAGCATAGTTGGGAGCGAGATGAGTGAGAGATAAAAGAGATAATTTGAAACTGAATCCCTCGTGGAAATTGAGAAAGGCCATTGATGGACTGTGAGGAGGAAGAGAAAGAACGAAATTGATCTAAAATCACTCATTGTACTCCATTAATGATTGTCTACTCACATAATCCATCATTCTCTTTTTCTGATCTCCGAAGTTCCTCAGATTCTGTGCAAGCTGTTTCGAGTTCACAGTCAAATCACTGATGAGAGAACATTTACTTGAATGATTTTACCAATCACATACTTGTCATGGATTGCTTCTCTAATAGCAGTCGTGAGGGCATCCGATGACTCTCTTAAACTCGTTTTGTCGACGAATCGGGCGATACCCTTAATCCATTATTGATTAAAGAAGAATGGTGAAGAGCAACTAACCAATCGACTGGCACATAGAAAATTATAGTGCTGGTCCACAAAAATAGGAACTGCCAATAGAGGGACACCACTGAAAGGAAAGACAAAGATTGGACAGAACAAAAGTAGAGAGTCAGATCGATTGAGAAGAAAAGAGAAGACTCACTTGTAGGCTGCTTCTGTCATCGAGCCAATCCCCATATGAGAGATGAAGAGATCGATCTGGCCAGAAGCTAGAAGGAACAAACATTCATAGTTGAAACACACTTGAGACTACTCACCCAACAGATCATTCTGAGGGAGCCAATCATGGATCTTCACATTGGATGGAACCTCGATATCCATCATCAGCTTCCGTTTTCCATTCCAGAAGAATACAACTTCTTCCAACTTCCCAAGAGCCTCCATCAAATTCCTGATAGTATGAATTGAACAAACCTCAATAAACTTCAGCAAACCTTTTAATCTCGAAATCCATAATCTTGGGGTTCATCACAGTCCCGAAAGAGACGAGGATCCTTTTCTTGCTCTTGGCCTCTTCCAGATCTTCTTCCAATTCCTTTAAGTCACATTTGCAGGCTAACACCAATACGAGATTGAAAATGTCACCTTTCTGATAAGATTCGAGCTCCTTTCTCCCACAGTAATTCCCCCGATGGGAATGATACTCTGAAGGGTGGGTTTGCTCAAGTCGAGTAGTGGATGAACGTTCTCCATGAGTCCATGGGCATTTCTGAGGAGAGTCTGAAGCAATCAATGGATCATCACTCAAAATGAATGATTAACCTGGAATCCAGGGAACATTGGATCGATCTCCTTGAATATCGCCGATTCCGCCTCTTCCACATAGCCAAACATGTTCCTGAGATAAAAATGTTTCGAAGAGAACATCCGAATACTCACATCCCCCATATGGCAGATTGAATGGCGTTGTCTATCAATTCTCCAATTCCGAACTTCTTGAATCCTTGTCGATGGAGGGGGAGGGTATTCAATCGAAACTTCGCTGGAATTAGCCCTCATTTGAGAAGGAAGAATTATGTGGAAACTAACTGGGAACAGTATCAAATGACTTGGGAAGGCCGAGTTTCTCTCCTAGATACTCATGGAGAGGAACAGACGAGGCCAGAATTGTTCTCTCAGGGTTAAGAAGATTGAACAGACCTGGAAGAGGAGTTGAAGAAGGTAAGAAATTGTTCTCTCTCTCTCACCGACTCCACATAAATCGAAGACCTCCGTGATCGCTAAATCGAACTTCGTCTTGTTCAGAATCGTGAGGGCTTCGGAGTCAACGACATCTGAGCGATAATGAATAGATGGTGAAGAATTATAGAATATTCGCTCACCTCGACACTGCATTTCCATCATTCTACTGAAATTCACTTTCCTGTGATAGAAGGAGAAGAAGCCAAGAGTCTAGAAAGGGAAGGTGTCGTTGTAGAATATCGTAATTCACTCACTTTGTTCAGCCAGGGGAGATCATCCCAGAAGGATCGTAGTCCAGAATCGTCTGTTTCTCCATTTTCTTGGATCTCGCCAGTGACGGAATTCTGCTTGACTGAGAGAACCTGGAACGAAATGGATATTCTTTCCTCTTGTCATTCGTCGACTCACGTGAATGGAATCTGGTCTATGTGGTCTCTTGAGGCTGGGGTTGATGAGAGAATCGAGGATGGTCTGAACATCGATTATTCACCCAATATTTCGCTACACTACATGCCATACAACTGTCCGTGGTATGTTCCTTGCTACTATATTCAACAAATATCTATCTACTCCTCATCCATCTCATAATATCATGGATAAATCCTCCCCGCCCTCCCCCCTCTCTCTCTCTCTCTCTCTCTCTCTCTCTCCCGAACTCTCTCTCTCTCTCTCTCTCTCTCTCTCTCTCTCTCTCTCTCTCTCTCTCTCTCTCTCTCTCTCTCTCTCTACTCACCACATTGTGACCAGCAGCCGCCAGTTCATTGGCGATCACAGCCATGAATTTGACGTGATAATGGCCAATGAGTGGATTGTAGATGAGAATATTCATCTGATTCTGAATAACTAGTGTAAGACGAGGGGATTACAGGGGGGGGGGGGGGGAACTCACGGTGGCATCGATGGAAGAGGAGAATATGAAAAGAAGGAAGAGATTCCAACGAGATGGATGCATTCCTGCCATGAAGAGTGAGATAGCCAGCCAATGGAGGGAAAGAGATACGAATTGTGTAGGTGTGAGGGAAATGAAACGGAGAAAAGCGATCATCTATTGTGATCGAGAGGGGGGGAGGGGGGATGGTTCGAGCATAGAGATAACACGGAGATAACCCTAGTAACAAGCAGCAAAATGTAGCAGAAAGGAAGATTTGGAGAAGATTGAAACTTGTTTGTTTGCTTGTTGAAACTGCTGACGAATCTCCACAAACCCCCTCCCCCTCCCCCTCCCCCTCCCCCTCTCTCTCCCTCCCTCCTTCCCCCCCTCTCCCTCTCCCCCTCCCTCCTTCCTTCCTCCTCGCCACTCTTTCTCTTTAGTTCGCTCACTATCTCACCATTCATTTCACACATGCGTGAGGATTGAGAGACATGTGCGAATAACCCCCTATTTATTGTTTGGTCTCTGCATTTGGAGGGGATAGAGAAGGTTGTCGAGAAAGAGAAATGGAATGAATGGACATCAACATGCGCCTGAGAGATCTCCATTCCTCGCTTTTTTTTTACATTTCCGTTTGCACTTCCATCACGGGCAATATTCGACATAGATATTCCCTTTCTTATTGATAATTGATTCGACATAACAACTGACTAATCCGACCCCGGACTGAAACTCAGCAATGTGTTCTGTTTTATTTAGCGAGCAGAGTTTACATGAATATGGAGAAATAATTTTACGATTTCGTAGATAATTTAACAAATATGGTTATGAACGAGAAGGTAGGAACAAAAATAAATCAGGGAATTATTATAAGTTGTGCTATTAGGGGATACGGGATGACTCTGCTTCTGTTCTAAGACATGGAGTATTGTAGCCAACGCATCACAGAAGCGTAGAAGTTATGGCCAAAGTGATGAGACACCTGCAAATTTATGATTATATACTAAATTGGGTCAATTGCGCATTCGAATTAGGCATTTAAAAGTTGTTACCATGGAGAATCTGAGTAGATGAAGGTCAGCCACAGTCTCCACATTCCTATCCTCAGGTCTTCTTCCTACACGAGTCATTGCTTCTTCGATCGATTTGGCAATCATTCTGCAGTATAAATCGATCAGCTCAAGCTACAGTACTCCTATCTCAGTAATCGATGGCCCTCTCAGTTTTGGTGACTCACCTGAGACAATATGCTTGAGCAGGATGGTTCCTGACGTTATCTTTCATCTCTCTGGATGGGGGGAGAGCATTGAGGTATGTACCCGTCTCTATTGCCAAGGCAATCGCCTCTGTCTCAGAGAGAGATGTCAAGGTATTGGGATGGATACTCTGCAATGAAGGGGGCTAGATTAGCACATTAAAGTGAACTAGAATGATTTTTTATTCTCGGAATAGTATGATTGGAGTGGGAGAGAGAATAGACAGATATCTGGACAGAATTGCTAAAATTATGAAAAAAATGTTTACTTTGTTGTTGTCACTGAAGATGACTCCACATTTCTCTAGATTCTCACGCAGAACAGGCAGAGACGACTGATTCTTTGCCCTGACAAATATCGGAAATAAATAAACATTTTTGATGGAAGACAGTTACTTCCTCAGATAGGCACATATTTGCGAAGCCGTCAACTTCTCAGGTCCGAGGATTCTTCTTCGCATCTCTCCCACAGTCATCTGAGGAAGGGATATTATGATTACAGTCTGCTTCGACTTCGGAAGGGATGGATACGGTGGATCTCACCTCAATGACTCCGTTGTCGTATCCGATACGGGGCAGGACGGAAGAATCATAGATGTCGAAGTCACTCGATCGAGGAGAGATAATTGAAGGGTCTATCTCATTGCTCGAATCTGCGTCAAGGGATCAAAGGTCAGAAATGTTTTTTTAAGAGTGACTTTCTGAGTCAGTGAACATATGTGCGCAGATGCTTGGCACTAGCAAAAAATCGATTTCTCTCTAAATGTGTGTGGAGGTAGTACTCGACGAGTGTTGCTCAGGCGCCACGGGTTTAGTGTTCTGAATCGTTCTCCGCTAAATGACGGAAGTTTCAAAAAAATACCGTAACCAAACCGACTTTGCTCTTTCGCAATCATTTCAATCGAGTGATATCTCAAAATTTGCACAATATTCAGGTCATCACACCTGCCAAGTTTCATCCGGATCGCATTGAAAATGTTCGAGAAATTTCGATTTTTCGAAAATATTTTTGAACTTTTCAACTTTTCATCTTTAGGGTGAAAAATCGAAATTTCTCGAACATTTTCAATGCGATCCGGATGAAACTTGGCAGGTGTGATGACATGAATATTGTGCAAATTTTGAGATATCACTCGATTGGAATGATAGCGAAAGAACAAAGTCGGTTTGGTTACGGTATTTTTTTGAAACTTCCATCATTTAGCGGAGAACGATTTAGAACACTAAACCCTTTATTTAGAAGATTTAGAACACTAAGCCTGAGCAACACTCGTCGAGTACTACCTCCACACACATTTAGAGAGAAATCGATTTTTTGCTAGTGCCAAGCATATGTTCACTGGGTCAGATATTCACTCTTAATCTATTTTATTTTCTTTTCTAAAGAGTATCTGTGAGTGCATGTGTATGTATACCTTTCTTGTCCTTCTTGGTTGCAACTGCTTCAGTCGTCGTAGACTGAGAAAAATGCGCGAAATCAGCCTGAAATCATTATTTTTCAGACGGTTCAGAATCACGGTGGATGGCGTGCAAATGCTGTCTATCGCACCCTGATGGATTGTTCGGTGGGACAGAGACTATGGAACTGTTTGATCACAGTGATGAGAGATTCGATGACGTGAGCAGCAGCCAAGGGACCGAATCCATGAGTATACTGAAAGAGAGGAATACGGTAGAGGCCAGAGTACGGTAGGTCATTCTCACCAGACTGAAGGCGCATACATTCCGAGTATCCTCGTCAACCCCCCTCATTGCCTTCATAACATCAGCTGGTTGACGACCAGCTCTCTGCAGATGATCCTTGACGCACGAGAGGAGATCACTGAATACGATTTGTGAGACAATTCCAATGGACACACTGTGTGCGTCAACATATTAAATGCGTCAATTCACTCACACGATCTTTCCCGCATTATCCTTGACGTAGGAAGGGGATTTGCCTCTCTTCATTGCTGCTGCTCCTATGATTGATCCAAGGACGAACTTGGATAGTTCTGGGGCCAATATCTTATTGAAATCCTTGGCTAGAAGGAGACCATCCTCTGAAATCGAGTCAGTTCTCTTGTGGAAACTTCAGTCGGTGAACTATCGAATATCAATTCTGCCATAAGGGGGGGGGGGGTATACCGTACCCTCCAAGAGCCCGGAAATGATTGAGTCGGAAGTTGTATCAATATGCTCGTGATCGAATCCTTGCTTCTTGAGATCACTTCGGAATGACGCCCATTTCCCCTTCGCCCTGAAATTCCATTCATTCATGCGAATCTACGAGCAAATCGCGTCCTTTATTTTCTATCGATTGTTCTCGAACTGGAAAGCACCCAAAGGGAAATGGATCTCTCCATAAAAAATATGCACTCACTGTCTCGTTAATCGTGCCATCATTAGCCATCCCATTCCCTCTGGTCCCCTCATTCTTCTTCTCATCTCTCCTATGGTCACCTTCAATGGACAACATCTCTCTTCTTCTACTTCGTCTATCTCACTCACCTTCCCTTTTCTTCCACCCACTAGAAAGATATTACTAGTGATGTCAAGGAATATATCCTTGTCTTTGACGGATGGAGACAGATTCTTCATCGTTTCGTATTGCACCCTCAGGGACCAGAGGTCGTTGACCGCAGGGGAGACATCAACAGGAAGAAACTGTGGGTCCTGATCGTCAGACTCGTAGTAGGCTGCAAGAGGAAGGATACTGTCGTTCGATCGAAGACTGACTAAAATACTCGTGTGGATACCGTACCAATGGTCTTGGAGGGAGAGACGGATTGGTGTCTCTCCATCTGCTGGACTGGTTGAGTCGGGATGGACTGGATGGGCGATCCCTCGAGTGTGAACTGCAAGCGAGAATTATGACGTCATTTGGATTGTTAGGGTTACTCTACATAAGCGCATTGGGTTTTCTCTATTTAATGACAATGATGGATCATCTGTCTTTCTTGCTCTACTAATGAGCATAGTCCTACTGTAGTCCGATCACTCAAATTCATCGATTACCTGAGATTGCTGGACCTGCTGCATTTGCTGCATCTGCAGCAAGACTGACAACTGTAATTTTTAGTTGTTTTCATGAACAAGCGGATACCTACCGTATTTTACTATTACAAACTGACTATTCACCTGATATTGATGCTGCTGATGGGAGAGGGATTCTTGATGGATCTTGATGGGAGTGACAGGTAATGTCACGTATGGGCCATCGCTCATGGGAGAGATCCCCTAAATGAACACGTTCATGATTAGTTAATGAAGAGTGAAGTGTCGAACAATAGACATACAATCGTTGTCTCTCCTCCTCTCTCTTCTTCTCCATAACCCTCTTGGGGGATGTAGTTGACGAGAATTCTCCGTTTAGGTATGCCAAAATAGTCCTACAGAGGTGAACATTAAAGTGACATGTTGGGTACGGTAATACCCTCTCCAGAACCCTAGTACCCTCCGGGTACGGTAGTGAGTGTAGGTACGACTTGTTATGGTGAGGGTACGGTATTTCCGTTGGTCAGATTGCTCACCTCTCCGTTCTCCATTTCGAGTTTTCTCTTGAAGCCACGATGCTGCTCGGAATTGGTAAATCTACCCAGATGAGCCTCTCCCATGATGGAATCGTCGAGATTCATCCTTCGATACATTATGAAAGATCTAAATGCGTGAATAAGCGAGATTGGAATGAATATACGCGACATGATATAGCAAGAGACGATCAGGAGAACAACTGGGTGACTACTACACATCGCTAGAAGACTTGGAGCAGAATGAAGTGAGCGTCGACTCCCGTCCATCTAACATATACTGTATATATACATCTAAAATATACAGCCTTCAGCCCCTCCAGAGTTGTTCCTTCAATGAATAGAGGTGATACACAATCAAGACTCCGCCCCTTCACGAAGACAAGGGTGCCCCGTGGGATTCCTTTGCTACAGGTAGAGACCGCAAGCTCCGCCCACTTTGAGGGGAATTGACTTCCCGCAAAACCTGCGCCTGACAAGCACAATTCGAATTCTCAATCGAATCAGCCGATCAAAAGCGTTTTCTACAGCTCTCAGTAGTCTTCACAAATGACGAGTGGAGCAGCCTGATCGGTCAACTCTAAATAGGTCAAATAAGGCCATTTATGGTCAAGAATTGGCATTTGAAGTGCTTCTACTGGTCGTACACAGCTGCTCCATTCGCATTTCCTTTATTGGTATTTTAGAGGAATTTTAAACTTGACTTTAGATTTTTTAATAATTTTCTCCGAATTGTGCTCGATCGCGGGGAGAGGCGAGCAAGAGAGCGGGAGGAGGGAGAGAGACACACGCGAGAGAGGCCTCGCCCCCTTTTCTCTCTAGCCCGATTTCCCTCTCCTCTCCCTTGCCCGCGCGCGCGTGCTTTTCGGGGGAGAACTCGACTCAGAGATGAGATAGAGACAAACTCTAAAACGCAAAAATGTTATTCAGACCAAGACCAAGATATTGAGCATACATTTGAACCGGTGCAATCAATTTGGTAGATCACCCTGCGCTCTCTAGCTACAGGCCAACCACTGCAAAGCCAATCTAGGGGGACAAAAGCGCCAAAATATAAATCCCAGATAACAGTTTAATCAGGCATTAAAAAATAAAGGTGTAGCCCTTATCACGGGCTATCCGATAGCTCCAAAAGTAGATCTCTAGCATCATTCCTTGATCTGCTATGGCGTTTTTATCGTCGGCGCTTCTGTCATGCTCCCCAATCTAGGCATGATCTCTGGTCGATAATGTTATTAGGTGAATGATGAGAGAAATCTGATTTCAAAATATCTATCCAGCTGATATGTGCTGGTCGGCGCGATGATTGGCAAGATAAATTGGAGCAAACTAGTGGTTGGCAACGACCGAAGAATACAGACCCATCCTCATCTGGCGTCAATCGCTGGACAAGATAAATATTGATTTATAGATTGTGCTTGTAATCCATTGTTTCTAATTGACTTCCCCAAAAACCTGCGCCTGGCAAGCACAATTCATATTCTCAATCGAATCGTCCGATCAAAAGTGTTTTCTGCAGCTCTCATTAGTCTTCACAAATGACGAGTGGAGCAGCTTGATCGGTCACCTCTGACTGGGTCAAAATAGGCCATATATGCTCAAGAATGGGCATTTGAAGTGTCTCTAGTGGTAGAACACAGCTGCTCCACTCGCATTTCCTTTATTTGTATTTTAGAGGAATTTTAAACTTGACTTTAGATTTTTTAATAATTTTCTCCTAATTGTGCTCGATCGCGGGGAGAGGCGAGCAAGAGAGCGGGAGGAGGGAGAGAGACACACGCGAGAGAGGCTCCGCCCCTTTAAAGAAGTACTGTCAGCAATGGTTGATAGCGACTCCCACCACGATTAGCCGGGGATCATTACTCCGTTTAGCAAGGACACTCGCTAAACGAAGTGTGAGGGGAGGGCGGGGCCATTCCCTTGTGAGAGAGGAATCCGCCCTTGATCTACCCGTCTCCGCCCGTCTCACGTGACCTTTGGCACCCTCTCCCTACGGTCTCTGGTCTCTCTGCCACTCGAGCCTCTCGCGAAAGGGAGTACAGGGAAGGGCCGAATTGTGGCGGAGAAAAGGAGTGCGCTGTGCAAAAATTTAGCAGCCTTTTCTCTGGGATTCACTGGCGGGAATTCAAACGCGATTATCTCGGCTCAGGGTTGAGCTACAACCTTCAAATTTTGGATTTCCATTATGGTTCAAAGGACCAATAGGGCTATCGTCTCAGCTTCCCCGACCAAATATTGCTGCCACTCCTCCTATAATCTCTCGCCCGATTTCCCTCTCCTTTCCCTTGCCAGCGCGTGCGTGGTTTTAAGGGGAAAACTCGGCTCAGAGATGAGATAGAGACAAACTCTAAAAAGCAAAAATGTTATTAAGACCAAGACATTGAGCACACATTTGAACCGGTGCAATCAAGTTGGTAGATCACCCTGCGGTCTCTACTCATCTAAGTCATGCTTCTTTCCATTATAAGCAGGGAAGTAGAAGAAGTTGCGAATGCCACGCTTTCTGGTTATTTCTCTCTCTTTGCTCCACAACTATTGCTAATTGGCTTCATTCCATTGCTTCTGCCTACGCACAAAGCGACGCTCCACATACATAGGACGATTACTGTAGATGATGAAAATGAGGAGACCGTGGTGTAACGTCGATCTGAAAATCTAATGTATTGATAGTGACTTGATCCTTTCCAGAAGGGTAACCTATTCTTCATTGAAAGGGTGCTATCTATAATCAAGACGCGCGTCTTCACAAAGAAAGGCATGCCCAGTGGGTTTCCTCTGATTCAAGACTAGGCCACGCTATTCCAGGCATCCCCTCTGGTAGGACTCTTACGTGGAAAATGAGGAGAGAACTATCTAACATAACTGCATATAAAATACGTCGAGATCTTAAAAAACTACCAGTCTGAATTACTGCTCTCCATTTTCTTCACCGTCCCTCTTTTTTTTCTTTTCCCACTTCTTTTTTCCATCGTTATCATATTCCTCTCTCATCTAGATTCTACTTGTTTCCCATCAGAAGCTCTATTATGAGGTGGATGGCATCTATAGATAATTCTCACGATTGATACCTCATAGTAGTGCGCATTGAGCTATGGAGAGGGGAAAACAAGAGATGGCTCTCGGTTCAAAGCGAGCGGTGAGCTTATGAGATTGTTTGTCTGGCTCAGGGCCCTTACTAGTTTCATTTTCCCAGTATCGTTTGCATGCAGAACTTTCATGATGATCGCATATTTCATCTTCATGTTATAGAGTATTACCCCGGGTTGGTGGGACATATCAGGTTCGCTGTACATATTGCTTCAGTATTCCTTTTTTCACTCAATAAATGTTTTCTCAATTCCAGAAAAGCTCATCCATTAATCGGTTCAAAATGGCCGTCCGCAAACAAATACCAACTGAATGGGAGGAAGGACTATACGAGGTGTATGGGTTCAAACAGATTCGCGTAACTAACGGTCAGTTATTAGAATTTGTTAGTGTTATCATTATCTGAGATAATCCCTTACTCACAATTACTTCCTCATTTCTGTGTTCTACATAAATTGTTGCCTTTAAGTACGTCATTATCCATATTTTCTCATTACAGGAATCTTGGAGATCAAAATCAATTGGGGAAAACAATGGGGAGATGATCAGTTCTCTTATGAAACCCCTGATAAAATTGAGGTGAGCTAAATCCGTATAACTTTATCTTCTACCAGTTCTTCTACTTTGAATTAATAACATGATAATATGATTTTTTTAGATGTCTCAAATGCTTCTAAACTACCTAAGAGCTCAGATGATGAAGAGACCAGAAAAGTTCACAGAATCTGTGAAGGACAGCTCGTAAATGCGGGATTTATCATTGGCGAGAATGGATTAATCTCGTCTTTGAAGACATAAGACTGAGTTTCACTTAAACAGAATCTTGTTTCGCATTAACTTTGAATTTGTCTATTCGTCATCCTGGTTATGTATTTATTTGTCAAAATGCTATCCTGTTCATTTCATATTCCCGGATGTCTCGTTTTTAATGTTCATAAATTATGTGGATGTGTTGAATTTATTTTTCAAAAAAACCCATATGATTGAGGCAATTTTCGATTACTGATTTGAAATGTGTTGCAAATTCGGAATTGCAATTTGGTGACTTTCCATGAGTAAAAAAACGAATCTTCCTGTGATGTAAATTTCAATTAGCAATAGTAACTTGAAATCTTTATATTGGCACTCCTCGGAAGATGGAATATAAGTGGTTCAGCAGAAAGGTCGAATTGGTGGGAATATAATATGATGAAGGAAACGGAACACAACATCTCAGTGCATAATATGAGTAGAGAAAGCGATGAATCGAGAGCGAGGGTCTCCTGGAATTCAATGTTTATTTTTATTTGTAAAATACTAAGATTAATACTAAAGTAATAACAACCTCTTCCGACAATGTTCTTAGTCCTTGCGGATCTTTCTGACTCGGCCGGTTCCACACAACTTCCATCTGCATCTCTTCGCGAGAATGTGTGGGACTGAACAAATTAATTCTTAAAGGAGGAGTGGCAGCAATATTTGGTAGGGGAAGCTGAGACGATAGCCCGATTGGTCCCTTGAACCCTAATGGATATCCCAAATTTTAAGGTTGTAGCTCAACCCTGAGCCGAGATAATCGCGTTTGAAGTTTGAATTCCCGCCCGTGAATCACAGGGAAAAGGCTGCTAAATGTTCGCACAGCGCACTCCCTCTCTCTGTCACTAATCGGCCCTTCCCTGTACTTCCTTTCGCGAGAGTTTAGAGTGGCAGAGAGACCAGAGACCGTAGGAAAAGGGTGCAAAAGGTCACGTGAGACGGGCAGAGACGGGTAGATCAAGGGAGGATTCCTCTCACACTAGGGAATGGCCCCGACCCCTCACACTGCGTTTAGTGAGTGTCCTTGCTAAACGGAGTAATGATCCCCGGCAAATCGTGGTGGGAGTCACTATCAACGATTGCTGACAGTACTTCTTTAAATCCATCAGTTGTGAATAATGTGATGTACTGTAGAATACGGTGGGAGGGTACTGTATCTCACCCGAATCGAGTTCGAAATCGCTCAGTTTGAGCTGGCCGCTGTCCGCTTCATCAGGCTGATCGATCATTCCCTCATACGTGGCATAAACCTGCAAATCAGGCTTATTTGGTCACACGCTTTCTGGTTATTTCTCTCTCTTTGCTCCACAACTATTGCTAATTGGCTTCATTCCATTGCTTCTGCCTACGCACAAAGCGACGCTCCACATACATAGGACGATTACTGTAGATGATGAGGAAGCAATTTATTATTGGAAGAAACTATGTAAATAGGACTTGATATTAATGCCATTAGGGTTGTAGGATCTCCCGGGATTTCGAATCCCGCCATGTGCCAACTCTTTAGTCAAGTCATGAGGGGCTAGGATGGAGTAGCATAAGCCCTTGCTGAACCCTCAGTGCTCCGCAAAGGTGTTTACACATGGTGTGATTCCATGTTTTAGCACCTACATTTCACCCATTGAGCACTAAGAATCCTATAACTCGGATTATATTTACGTCCCCAGGACCCGTTTTAAAACATCACTCTTTTACATAGTGTTATCAGCTTAGACCGTCCCACTACGCGAAATTAGCCCTCCTTTCGATTAGACACAAATTGAGCCAACAATTGTCATAGTACCTCTGAAAAATGGACTTTGCTGATCCACCTTTGCTGTTATCAACTTCTAATTTGTTTAGCTTCCTAGCCCTGTGTTTTCTGAACATGGTACAATAATCCATTAGTGCCGAGCTACCACTCAGAACCACACAATATTATTACTGGAATTCCTCGGAAATACAATGTAAACTGACCCTTTGAGCTGCGAGAATGGAGACAATGGAGAGGAAGAGAAGAATGAATTTCATGATGGCGGGAGTGATGAGACCAAGTAGAAGAGACGAAAGAATCGACTGGAAAGGAGATACTATATCCATTGTGGAATGGAAGATAACACAAACAAGAGACAACACTTCGAACACCGATGCATGGTATATATCGAACTACGGCATCATAACCTCGGCCTCAGCGGAAATCAGCAATACGGTAGTCGAACTCAATAGCAACTGAGTCCATCTTTGGGCCACTAAGATAATACTCAAATATAAACGATCAGATGTTAGCTAGTTCCCTATTTCTACACTTGAGTTTCCAGTTGGATCGGCTCTCAGGAGCAACAATTCATCCTGAGCAACAAAGTGATGAAGTATAGAAGAGAAGTGGGAAGGAGGAGGTGAAAAGGAATAACTGTGCCACTCAGAGCCATCCTCCTTTCTGAGAAGCGCGGGCGAAACTCCTTGGAAATCGACGAAGTTTGAAGACATAACACGCGTGTCACCTAAGGGTCGAATAAACGCTAAACACATTGGAAAATTCGAAATTTGGCCAAAGCCGGTTTTTTGATAGTCCATATACTCTCTCACAAGATAGCGTCGAGCTTTGTTCCAAATTCTTGATTTCAACGACTTCAGACGGCGTCGAACTTTTTTGAGCCCGAAAATCGTCATTTTCAGAGGCTAGTGGTTTCTTTCGGACGTGTGATAGAAAGAAATGTTCAACAGATAAAATGTGCCAAATTTCATGGAGAATACGCCTGTTCAAATGGCCAATCGATATTTTATTTTGCATTTTCATAAATCGTTTTAATTTAATAACGTTCGCCACACTTTCGGGCCAACGCTCGGCAAGTGACCAACCGGTCAGGCTCGACGAGACGAATCGAATGATATGCTGTTCATATGGTTTATTTTAGCGAGGAACTAACAAAATCCCCTTCACAAGGTTTTCCGGGCTCGTTGGCGCGTGACCTCTGACCAAGGAAGAGAGGCGCGGCCTTTGATCTACCTCCCGTCTCCCATTCCCCGCCGATTTCTTCCCTGTTAAAATGGTTCATAATAATCCACCGATGGCTCCAAATATTTTCATTGATTGAATGGGATGTCATAATACTAATAATTAATAATTAGAAACAATTAACACGATTCATACAACAAGCGCAAGGTTGATGTGATGCCGTTTGCCTTATTTTCGATCAGGGTCTGCACAGCAATAAAGGTCGATTTTTAGAAACCTTGTGATTTGCGGTTATCGAAAGTGCTGAAGACGATGGGCATATCCATTTTGCCTCTAGGGATCACGTCGACTCAAGACGGCGTCACGTTGCAATCGCATTTTTACGTGCTACTCGGCTCTCGAGAGTGCTAATTTTAGGGGAAAATGTTTCCTGGGGTAGAATTGTATGACGAACTCGCCTATCAAGTTAATTTTTCATCATTTTCAAAAATAATTTTTGAAATATCAACTTTTCGTGTACTGAAAACAGCGCTTGCCAATGTGCACCATGCGATCGGGTGCAGCGAGAGGATCGCATTCCTAACATTTCGGCCAATTCTGTCATGCGATCGCCGAGATTATCGACTTACAGTGCTTCTGCACGGTCAGCGAACAACTACTTCCCTTGATCTAATGGGCGAGATTGTGTGGGGAGAAGACATTGGCAAGCGCTGTTTTCAGTACGCAAAAAGTTGATATTTCAAAAATTATTATTATTTTTTTATATTTTTAATTCTCCCCCAGGAAACATTTTCCCCTAAAATTCTACCCCAGAAAACAAAAACAAAAATTCTACCCCAGGAAACATTTTCCCCTAAAATTAGCACTCCACGGAGGAGTCCGAAAGAAGAAAAGGACGAGTTCGAAACATGATGCGCAAGATGCGGTGTGCGTGCGCGTGCATGGACCGATTTTTGTAAACACCGAGCCGGGAGCCGTAGTAAAGTACCCCTCGAAATCATGTTTTACGACTTTTTCATATATTGTATAGTAATAAATCGTATTGGATACAGACTATTTAGGTGACGGCTGATCCTATCCATGTTTTGAAAGAAAGATTGCGAATCTAGGACGTTTGTTCGATTTTAGCATCAAACATTTGTTTTGACAGCATGAAACTCGTTTCGAAACCGATATTCTGCTTATTTCGCATAACTTTGCAAATCTGAATTGATAAGATGGAATCGCTCAAACGGCCAATTTGGCGGAGTGTCTTGGCAATCTGCCAAGTCCATTGCATTTTACTTGAGATTCGCAATCTTTCTTTCAAAACATGGATAGGATCAGCCGTCACCTAAATAGTCTGTATCCAATACGATTTATTACTATACAATATATGAAAAAGTCGTAAAACATGATTTCGAGGGGTACTTTACTACGGCTCCCGGCTCGGTGTTTACAAAAATCGGTCCATGCACGCGCACGCACACCGCATCTTGCGCATCATGTTTCGAACTCGTCCTTTTCTTCTTTCGGACTCCTCCGTGGAGTGCTAATTTTAGGGGAAAATGTTTCCTGGGGTAGAATTTTTTTTTTGTTTTCTGGGGTAGAATTTTAGGGGAAAATGTTTCCTGGGGGAGAATTAAAAATATAAAAAAATAATAATAATTTTTGAAATATCAACTTTTTGCGTACTGAAAACAGCGCTTGCCAATGTCTTCTCCCCACACAATCTCGCCCATTAGATCAAGGGAAGTAGTTGTTCGCTGACCGTGCAGAAGCACTGTAAGTCGATAATCTCGGCGATCGCATGACAGAATTGGCCGAAATGTTAGGAATGCGATCCTCTCGCTGCACCCGATCGCATGGTGCACATTGGCAAGCGCTGTTTTCAGTACACGAAAAGTTGATATTTCAAAAATTATTTTTGAAAATGATGAAAAATTAACTTGATAGGCGAGTTCGTCATACAATTCTACCCCAGGAAACATTTTCCCCTAAAATTAGCACTCTCGAGAGCCGAGTAGCACGTAAAAATGCGATTGCAACGTGACGCCGTCTTGAGTCGACGTGATCCCTAGAGGCAAAATGGATATGCCCATCGTCTTCAGCACTTTCGATAACCGCAAATCACAAGGTTTCTAAAAATCGACCTTTATTGCTGTGCAGACCCTGATCGAAAATAAGGCAAACGGCATCACATCAACCTTGCGCTTGTTGTATGAATCGTGTTAATTGTTTCTAATTATTAATTATTAGTATTATGACATCCCATTCAATCAATGAAAATATTTGGAGCCATCGGTGGATTATTATGAACCATTTTAACAGGGAAGAAATCGGCGGGGAATGGGAGACGGGAGGTAGATCAAAGGCCGCGCCTCTCTTCCTTGGTCAGAGGTCACGCGCCAACGAGCCCGGAAAACCTTTTGTTAGTTCCTCGCTAAAATAAACCATATGAACAGCATATCATTCGATTCGTCTCGTCGAGCCTGACCGGTTGGTCACTTGCCGAGCGTTGGCCCGAAAATGTGGCGAACGTTATTAAATTAAAACGATTTATGAAAATGCAAAGTAAAATATCGATTGGCCATTTGAACAGGCGTATTCTCCATGAAATTTGGCACATTTTATCTGTTGAACATTTCTTTCTATCACACGTCCGAAAGAAACCACTAGCCTCTGAAAATGACGATTTTCGGGCTCAAAAAAGTTCGACGCCGTCTGAAGTCGTTGAAATCAAGAATTTGGAACAAAGCTCGACGCTATCTTGTGAGGGGCCATATGGACTATCGAAAATCGCATAGAAACATATGAGTCAAAAAATGTGCCAACCACCCCCAAATTTGACTCGATTCTCAGGTGACACGCGTGATAATGGGGAGTGAGATATCTTTATGAAAGTATTGCAGATCTAGATGTTTGCAGAGAATAGTGCCATTTATGAAAAAGACTATGTACAATCATTTAATTCATTCTCATTTCTCCTTTAGGTGTGTACGGCTCTCGCTATGAGTCCGTTCGCGTAAGAGTCGGATAAGGTCGAGAACAGGCAAAAAATAATGTATGCTCAAAAGTTGGTCATTTGGGTATCTTTCCATTCTGAATCGGATGGCCGAGCACAGCGCTTCGAGAGAGCGATTAGAGATACAGAGAAAAACTAGAGAAAAGGCGAAAAAGAGAGAGCATCCCCTCGTTTCTTTGATGTGCAATCTTTCTTTCCGTTCAAGACACTATGTTGGTTCTCCTCATGTTTCTGTTTTACTCTACGTAACTATAATTGACGCCCCCCCCCCGCACCCATATAGTACAAATTAACAAAAAGTTGTTCCCGGAAATAAACTGTTCCGGTAATGACGAATTTACAAATTATTTGTTCATGCTATCCGTTAATTATATTTCCTCTGTTTTCTGAGCGCGTGAACCTCTTTAGAGGCTATTTAGCAAATATCGTACTTAGTAAACAAAACCGAACAAGTGAACAGTTTTATTCAATATTTCACTTTTTGACAGTCGATGAGCACACAATTATAAATTCCAATTTTTGTTTCTTATTTTTTGTCCACCCCGATTTGCGGGAATCGATCGGGCATGTCACGGTGAAATATTCCTTTAAAATGGAGAAAAAATAAAGCAAAAAATAAGAAAATAAACTAGGGATTACGGTAGAAATTAGATAGAACTTACATACCTATCTCATACTACCGTAATCACCGAATTAGATTTCTCGATTTTCTCCATTTAAAAGAAATATTTCACCGTGACATATCCGATTTTTTGTTTACAAAGTACGATAGAAGACATATAGATATAAAATAAATGCAAATAAGCGAAAAGGCGATTCCAGTACTCAGAACCGGAGAATAGTCCAGCGTGAAACGTGCACGGTCTCATCCTTTGGTCATAATAATGATCGTATCATTATAAAAATGACAATATCTATGGTCTGAAACTGGTCGCCGCCAGGGTTGGACAGGTATGATTTCGGTATAGGATATACGGAAGTCTCTACTTGTTTCAACAGTTGTGGAAGCATCCATCGTCTGCATTTTCTTCTTCATCCCAGTTTCCAGTAGAATTTTCTCCGAAGAGATTGCACATCTTCCCCTGAAAGTTATAAATTGACACGTTGAATTGATCACTGACTGGGTATTTCTAGAGAGCATCATCAAATTGATAACCGAAAGCCTGTGAAAACTCGGGCATTTGAAGGACGAGTGTTTAATCGAATATTGGCTGGCAAAATCATTATCCTACAACGGCAATAATAACAAGAATCAGTTCGACGTATAAGTTTATAGGGTTGATATCGCAAATTTGGTATCAATTGATCAACATGAAGCCGAGATATTCAAGAAAGATAAAAATTGCGTGAATTCAAATTCAAACTCATTTTAATTTCCTTTCCAAAAATTAACACTTCTTTTCTTCACTTTCACTTCCATTTCCAAAGTTTTAACACCACATCAATGTCCATGCTCTCTCATGGATCTGGGATCCACAAATTCCCAACGAAAGAGTCGACAACAAGGTGACACTGAAAGTCTTTTCGAGGACTTATTAGGTTCTAGAGTCATTCTGCCCCTCTAATCAACATCAATACCATCGCTACTTGCTCTCTCTCTCTCTCTCTTTTCCTATTCCTTTATCTTCACGTTACAGGGTTGGTGAAATCGACGATAGAGAAAAGTGCTCGAGAAAGATTCTGTGATTCTCTGAAGGATTCAAACGAGGAATGGCTCAGTCGTATCTATCCTCTCTATTTCGCCAATTTTGTGAATGGCGGTAGACCGGCACCAGGTCATTTCTTCCCCTCAATGATCATTCAAATGGAAACCATCTCAGATAGGTATCAACTAAAATCCCATATCATGAATTATTACTCGGTGAATCGGAATGAAACGAGTGGAGTCTCACATCGCATGAAATTTGGTTCGTAGCTCACTTGTTATTGAGACAATTTGTAGTCCTTTGAGGATACCAACACGAGGTTTCTGATTATTATGATGAAATGATCAATTGAGTGAAGTGAAGAGAGAAGTCTGACCATTTCCAAATCAATTAACACTTCAATAATTTCAGATTTTGAACCGACCCATAGATAGAGACCACAGAGTTGCCCAAAATATGCAAGAGCGACCTCACATCAAATTCTCAACCAATCGTGCAGATCAAAAACATTTTCTGTAGCTCTCAGTAGTCTTCACAACTGAGCAGCCTGATCGGTCAACTTCATTTTGGTCAAACATGTCGATTTATGGTCCAGAGTAGGCATTTGAGGTGTTTCTAGTGGTCGTACTCAGCTGCTCTACTCGTATTTCCTTAATTTGTATTTTAGATGAATTTTAAGCTTATTTCCAGATTTTTAATAATTTTCTCTGAATTGTGGCTCGAGCGCGAGAGGAGAGGAGCGAGAGGGCGGGGGGAGCGAGAGAGACACACGCGAGAGGGGCTCCGCCCCTTTCCTCTTTCGCTTGATTTCCCTCTCCACTCCCTTGCCCGCACGCGCGTGGTTTTCATGGAATAACTCGGCTCGGGGATGAGATAAAGATAAAGACAAACTCTAAAAAAATAAAAATAAAATGTTATTCAGACCGAGGCCAAGGTGTTGAGCACACTTTTGGACCGGTGCAATCAATTTGGTAGATCACCCTGCGGTCTCTACACATAGATAGGGGCCACAACGTGGATAGCCGACTTAGTGGAATCGTGTTCAAAGTAGGCTCAAAATGACCGTCAGGGTCTCAATATCATTTTTGCTTTTGGACGTTTGTCGCTATTTCTTCTCTGGCGCCCAGGAGAGCTCCAGAAGTACGCGCGCTTCCCCCAGCAAGAGAGGGGAGAGAGGCGAGACGAGACGAGAGAGAAAGGGGCGGAGCCTCTCTAGCACGTGTCTCTCTCGCTCCCCTCGCTCTCCCCCCGCTCTCCTCCCGCGCTCATGTTTAATTCGAGCACAATTCAGGGAAAAATATTAAAAATCCAAATTTGTGCTTAAAATTCCTCTAAAATACAAATTAATATAATATCTCGGGCGGAACATTGTGAGTGTACTGGAAATGCCCTAATAGCCCTATTCCCAACCTAAATATCGACAAGTGACCTACGCAAACATGAAAGTGCAAGCTCCGCCTCAGGTCAATAATAGAGAAGGGAAAGAGCTACAGATCAAGCTTTTGGGCGAGTGATTTGGTTGCGTCTCCGAGGTGTGCTCCCTCGATCTCGCTTTTGAGGGGATCGGGTGCACCAAAAGTGAGCGTAGCTTACGGGCCCTACCCATAGAGTATCACTAGGAAGAAATTTATGATTATTCGAACCTTGGATAAATGGTTGAATGGCCTTCGCCTCTTTTCCTTCTTTCTTCGATTGACGTACATATGACGCCGTTCGCCTTATTTTCGATAAAAGCTTGGCACAGCAAAAAAAATCGATTTTCTGAAACTGTGTGCTTTAGGGTTTTCAAGGGTGCTGAAGACGATGAGCATAGCCATTTTGTCCCTAGATGCCGTGTTGGCTCCAGACAGCGTCACGTCGAATTAACATTTTGACGTGAAACTCGGCTGCCGAACGTCCTAATTTTAAGTCAAAATGTTTCCTGGGGTAGAATTGCATGGGGAACTCGCCTGTCATGTTCATTTTTCATGATTTTCGAAAATAATTTTTAAAATTGCAACTTTTCGTAGAGGCCTATCCGAGTTATCTAATTTGGATAGTTCGTTCGGGGTGACGTGAGGACTCTAAATCTATAATTTCAGCCAATTTGAAGGTCGGGTCTGCGAGTAATCAAGCTTACAGTGCACCGAAAACGCTACTAAAGACGCTTTCCTGTCCCTTCCTCTCTCTGAGAGAGGAATGGACGGCCTATACGAAAAGTTGCAATTTTAAAAATTATTTTTGAAAATCATGAAAAATGAACATGACAAGCGAGTTCCCCATGCAATTCTACCCCCAGGAAACATTTTGACTTAAAATTAGGACGTTCGGCAGCCGAGTTTCACGTCAAAATGTTAATTCGACGTGACGCTGTCTGGAGCCAACACGGCTTCTAGGGACAAAATGGCTATGCTCATCGTCTTCAGCACCCTTGAAAACCCGCACAGTTTCAGAAAATCGATTTTTTTGTTGTGCCAAACTCTTCCGAAATTGCTCGAAAATAAGGCAAACGGCGTCATATGAATTCACTCGTGCTTCTCCCATCTCTTTCAATTTCCTATTTCCTTCCGAATATCTCGTTTTATGTGCGTAAATGCAACACGCGCTATGCTGAATTCCCTTCTGCGCTTCATCTTTTGGGTATCATTTCCTCACTTTTGCTGTTCATTTGAGAGATGAATTGATCAGACTCTATTTCAAAAGAGAAAAGGAATGATTTCTAACAAATTTTTTTGAAGCCATGAGAAAACAAAAAAAAACATTTATCTAGATCATTTCTCGGAATATTTCAGTGAAACATCAGCTCTTGTTGTTAATCAAATCTCATAAAATGTAGCCTATCCACTGCATTAAACGGAAGTCTGCTCCCTTCTCATGTGATATCGGTTATAATTTTGTATCTCCCGTCATTTTTCAATTAACTTTCCACCGAGAAGTGGAAGAGGTCCTAGATTTGTAGTCAATATCATCACAACATCAGCAAATATTTCGTCTATACTGACTACAAGGGATGCGGAATGATAAATGAACCAGCCTCTAATTTCAATCAGTTTCTCTACACACTATCTACTTCTTCATTGTCCTGTCAACACATTGATTCAAAGGTCATAAGAAAAAAACTATTACGAATACGAAAAACGTAGATCGGTAGATGAATCGACTGTTTATCGTGCAAGAGACGAATATTGAAGCTAGATATTGAACATAGAAGGGGTCACATTTTAATTCTGTTCTCAATTCTGAATACATCATCTTGAGTGTCAAACAGAGTGTCGGCCATTCCCGAGTGAGAGAGGAATCCTCCCTTGATCTACCCGACTCTGCCTCTCTGACGTGACCTTTGGCCGCCTCTCCCTACGGTCTCTAGTCTCTCTGCCGCTCTAGCCTACCGAAAATGAGAGGACAGAGAAGGGCGGAAAAGTGGCGGAGAGGGAGGGAGTGCGCTGCGCAAACATTTAGCAGCCCTTTCCCTGCCCTATCACGCGCGCGAATTCAAACTTCAAACGCGAATTTCTCGGCTCAGAGACGAGCTACAGCGCTCAAATTTTGGATTTCCATTATCGTTCAAGGGACCAATAGGGCTATCGTCTCAGCTCCCCCCAAAAAATGTTGCTGCCACTCCTTTTTTAATTAGCTTTCCTCGATTCTGGTATTTTATGAAAGAATGACTATTAAACCAATTCAGAAGAGACCAAACATCTACATACCAAGTAATCCATAATACAATTTCGTATTCAACCTCCGTCGTTGCCGTTTCACTTCCATTTCTCGGTACATCGGCCAAATTGTACTTTCATACGTAGAAGAAGTAGGGTGATCTGTAGAGAGAAAAGGAATGAGGGCATCGAATGCTTTCTATGTATTCCTATAATTCTTCTACTGATAGAACACGTTTCAATTTCAGTCCATGTATTGAATATTACCATAATCCCAATTAATACCACATTCAGAGACGGTACTCGAATACCGTAGCCGTCCTTTGCATAAATTGTCAGTTCTCGATAACCTTAGTTCCATCGATATTTCCCTCCAAACTTCTTTGATTCTGTATCATCTCTCTATTCCTCCATGTCTCTCTTCCGCTGTTTCTGACTCTTGCCCCTTCTAGACTCCGCCCCTAAATCTCCCCTAAGAGAGAAGGATCATTCGTCCTTGTCTCACTTCACAAGGATCACAATGTCCTCGTCTCTCTTCATCTTCCTTCTTCTCATTTCTCCTTCCTTCTCATACTATCATCGTTGGAATGATGATGGGCCAAAAAAGGAGTTCATCGATGACTCCCCTCTAACCAAGGAGCTCATGTAAGCGATCTTTCCCATGACGTTACTTTTGTGTTAATGTGTATTCCTTTCAGCTCGGAAGGATTGGTACGCAAACCGGAGACAGGCCATCCCAGAGTGACATGCATGCATCGCACCGTCAACGATCCGAAGGGAGTGACGATAGAGAAGGATTGCGAAGTCGAGCCCCAAGTCAGATCAGTTTACGATACCATCCATCCCCTAGCTGAGAAGAGATGAAGACTACGGTCGTCTCACGGCGAGGGGGAGGAATAGAGGATGGGAGTATTCATAGAATGAAAAGCATGTAGATAGGAAATTGGTTTATATCCTGCTTCTTCTCTGACAGAGTAGATATCGTGTCAGAGGGAGAGACCCAGATAGAGCAATTACCACTTATTCCTCTCCGAAGTGTGGAATAGAGAGAATCCTGAGTCTCCCCTAGGATTTCAAGTTGGAATCTCTAAAAAATGTAAAGATTGAATCAATCAAAAGTCCAATTTCATACAAATATATCTGTTTCTCTTGAGCATCAGATGAAGTCTGCTGGCTGCTTCGCAATGTGGGATGAGGAGGGATTCATGCATCAGGGATGTCTCATTCAGCAAGATGTCAGTGATACGGTAGACGAGTACCTGTAGTTGGCAAGAGATACGGTAGTGTAGTTAGGGGATGGATGGGTACGGTAATTGGTTGAAGAATACTGTATCGATCTGTTTCAGCACTCCTTCAGAGGCGAAAAGTGCCAGAAGAACAAATGTGAGAGATCGAGGTCGGCTCCTATGTATGACCATTTCTGCTGCTGCTATGGAGATAGATGCAATGCCCATCCCAATACTCCCAACGAGTTCTTCCCCTAGATGCCCCCTCCCCCACCTCCTCCCTTTCTCCATTTCAATTTCCCATCATGATCTCCTCTGTCAATTCTCGATCATTCCCTCACTCGATCTCTTCTTCCTTCCTCTCATTGTTCAGTTCGTCCTCTCCACTAATCTCTATCTTCTCGTATGTACCGATAAATATGCATTGTTATCTCGATTCATTCATTTTCCTACCACCGTATGATCGAGATCCGAAATTGAAGTAAAAACGGCGACTCCCAGAATATAAATGGACTAAAAAAAGAGAAGGGGAAGGAGATAAATTCACGAAAGAAAGATAGATCGCATGGTCATCCATAGGCTGGCTATTATGGGATGGAATTACTCGTTTGATCTGAATCCATCGAGATTTCGGCTACATGTCTTAATCATGTCTTAAACAAAGTCATATGTATCACAGATTTGTGACAGTTTGACTGAAATAATCTGGCGTTGTTGCACCGATAAAAAGACCTGTCATATGGATGATTCCTCTACCATTCATCTCAGCAGTTATTAGACGATAATCAATGCCGATGCACATCCTGAAACATGTGGATTGAAATATCCATGAAGAATATGTACTTAGATATCTTGGAATGAAGCAAATGGTTCTAACTAGTTGTAAGAACAATTCTTTCGGGGGGGGGAATAAAAAAGGTAAATAGGTGCGGCCACATCAAGCGATTTTACAGTCGTCTCGCGACGACAACGCTAGGTGGTGCAGACGGTAAGGCCGACTGCTCGGTTGGACTACGTAACCCCGCTGTCCAAATTGCTTCTGGGGCACGTTAAAATTAAGAAGGGACTAAACTCGTCAGTCTTACTTTTTTTAGGATTCGAAACTCCTCTGCCTCAATCTCTTCAGTGAGTGAGGTTGGTCATTAATCAGTCCGTCCTATCCACTATTCGCTATCGACTTTCCTTATTGTTTTCCGATGGGTTGTTCATTATCAGAGTAATTTCCGAAACCAACCCTCACTTGATGTCTCTTCTTTCATTTGCTCTT
This sequence comes from Pristionchus entomophagus, assembly GCA_036245825.1. Taxonomy (NCBI): domain Eukaryota; kingdom Metazoa; phylum Nematoda; class Chromadorea; order Rhabditida; family Neodiplogasteridae; genus Pristionchus; species Pristionchus entomophagus. The sequence goes on from BTSX01000006.1 coordinate 14,033,120, forward strand.
CCTATTCCGATGAAAGGAAAAAGAGTATCAAAGATTTGAATAAATTATCTTTTCATTACCGTATGCTGTTACTCAGACGGACTAAGGTATTTTGATGATCTAATATAGAAAAGAAGATTCGAACAGAAACATACAAACTGCAATGTGAAAGAAATAATGTGAGTTATGAACGGCACGCTGAATTATTCACTTGGCAATATTTTTATCAATTATCAATCACTTTCTCTCTTCGATTCCATAATGAATCACGATATCGATTTTATCGATTCTCTCGATATTGATCATTCCACTTCCAACACGGAGATTCTCGAAGGAAGGTTTTATCTGAATGAATATTGATCCTTTCCCATATACTCTCCACGTTCTTCTCACCACAATTCCGATTTCCGAACACGGGTTTGAATAGAAGGATGACATCTTCCTCTGAAATCGCAACGATATTATCGGAACATTGGTCACTTGATGAAAAAGTGAATGCATCGCATCTAAGTATCGAAAAGTCTCGTCATCGTTCTCTCGCCAGCCTCCGAGAGAGCCTCGTGCGTGAAGCTGCAGATTCCGGGCTCTCATTCGGATAGCCGTAAAAAATATCGCGCAGGGATAGTTTTGCGTGTAGAATCCAAATCTGCAATAAAAAAAATTCGGGTGTATAAAATATTTTTACGTGTCGCATTTTCGCATTTTTACGTGCTACTCGGCTCTCGAGAGTCACGGAGGAGTCCAAAAAAAACTGACGGAGACTAGTGATTGGCGCGCCTTTCTCTACCTCTTGCAAAACATCACCTGCGGGCGGGAGTCGAACTTGCCTGCGTCGGCACGCAGGGAACGCTTGAAGGAGACTAGTGGTTGGGGCGCGCGCATTTCTCTACCTCTTGCAAAATATCACCTGCGGGCGGGAGTCGAACCTGCACCATGCCCATTACACCATAATGGGCTTGGTGTCTGACTGGCATGCCGACGCAGGCAGGTTCGACTCCCTCCCGCAGGTGATATTTTGCAAGAGGTAGAGAAAGGCACGCGCCCCAACCACTAGTCTCCGTCAAGCGTTCCCTGCGGTAGGCCGCTCTGGCCTAATGCGCATGGTTTTCACGAGTTCTTTGCGGCGTCTGATCACTTTCACAGGAGTGCGACAAACAGTTCTGAGAAGAAATGGTGTCTGACTGGCATGCCGACGCAGGCAGGTTCGACTCCCGCCCGCAGGTGATGTTTTGCAAGAGGTAGAGAAAGGCGCGCGCCCCAACCACTAGTCTCCGTCAAGCGTTCCCTGCGGTAGGCCGCCCTGGCCTAATGCGCATGGTTTTCACGGGTTCTTTGCGGCGTCTGATCACTTTCACAGGAGTGCGACAAACAGTTCTGAGAAGAAATGGTGTCTGACTGGCATGCCGACGCAGGCAGGTTCGACTCCCGCCCGCAGGTGATGTTTTGCAAGAGGTAGAGAAAGGCGCGCGCCCAACCACTAGTCTCCGTCAAGCGTTCCCTGCGGTAGGCCGCCCTGGCAATTTATAAATTTATGTTCGAAATATCATTGGAGATCATTGGAGCAACGCAAGGGCATTTAATCGTTGAGTGCAATAAGTTTGACATTTCACGAAATACGAATGCCTGCGTAATGGGCATGGTGTCTGACTAATGGGCATGGTGTCTGACTGGCATGCCGACGCAGGCAGGTTCGACTCCCGCCCGCAGGTGATGTTTTGCAAGAGGTAGAGAAAGGCGCGTCGTGAAAGATCGTGAAATATGGGCATGGTGTCTGACTGACATGCCGACGCAGGCGGGTTCGACTCCCGCCCGCAGGTGATGTTTTGCAAGAGGTAGAGAAAGGCGCGCGCCCAACCACTAGTCTCCGTCAAGCGTTCCCTGCGGTAGGCCGCCCTGGCAATTTATAAATTTATGTTCGAAATATCATTGGAGATCATTGGAGCAACGCAAGGGCATTTAATCGTTGAGTGCAATAAGTTTGACATTTCACGAAATACGAATGCCTGCGTAATGGGCATGGTGTCTGACTGGCATGCCGACGCAGGCAGGTTCGACTCCCGCCCGCAGGTGATGTTTTGCAAGAGGTAGAGAAAGGCGCGTCGTGAAAGATCGTGAAATATGGGCATGGTGTCTGACTGACATGCCGACGCAGGCGGGTTCGACTCCCGCCCGCAGGTGATGTTTTGCAAGAGGTAGAGAAAGGCGCGCGCCCAACCACTAGTCTCCGTCAAGCGTTCCCTGCGGTAGGCCGCCCTGGCAATTTATAAATTTATGTTCGAAATATCATTGGAGATCATTGGAGCAACGCAAGGGCATTTAATCGTTGAGTGCAATAAGTTTGACATTTCACGAAATACGAATGCCTGCGTAATGGGCATGGTGTCTGACTAATGGGCATGGTGTCTGACTGGCATGCCGACGCAGGCAGGTTCGACTCCCGCCCGCAGGTGATGTTTTGCAAGAGGTAGAGAAAGGCGCGCGAGTCAGACACCATGCCCGAACCTGCCTGCGTCGGCATGCCAGTCAGACACCATGCCCGAACCTGCCTGCGTCGGCAAATCGCATTTTTACGTGCTACTCGGCTCTCAAGAGTCACGGAGGAGTCCGAGACGATTCGCTCAAGTAAAATGCAATGGACTTGGCAGATTGCCAAGACACTCCGCCAAATTGGCCGTTTGAGCGATTCCATCTTATCAATTCAGATTTGCAAAGTTATGCGAAATAAGCAGAATATCGGTTTCGAAACGAGTTTCATGCTGTCAAAACAAATGTTTGATGCTAAAATCGAACAAACGTCCTAGATTCGCAATCTTTCTTTCAAAACATGGATAGGATCAGCCGTCACCTAAATAGTCTGTATCCAATACGATTTATTACTATACAATATATGAAAAAGTCGTAAAACATGATTTCGAGGGGTACTTTACTACGGCTCCCGGCTCGGTGTTTACAAAAATCGGTCCATGCACGCGCACGCACACCGCATCTTGCGCATCATGTTTCGAACTCGTCCTTTTCTTCTTTCGGACTCCTCCGTGGAGTGCTAATTTTAGGGGAAAATGTTTCCTGGGGTAGAATTTTTGTTTTTGTTTTCTGGGGTAGAATTTTAGGGGAAAATGTTTCCTGGGGGAGAATTAAAAATATAAAAAAATAATAATAATTTTTGAAATATCAACTTTTTGCGTACTGAAAACAGCGCTTGCCAATGTCTTCTCCCCACACAATCTCGCCCATTAGATCAAGGGAAGTAGTTGTTCGCTGACCGTGCAGAAGCACTGTAAGTCGATAATCTCGGCGATCGCATGACAGAATTGGCCGAAATGTTAGGAATGCGATCCTCTCGCTGCACCCGATCGCATGGTGCACATTGGCAAGCGCTGTTTTCAGTACACGAAAAGTTGATATTTCAAAAATTATTTTTGAAAATGATGAAAAATTAACTTGATAGGCGAGTTCGTCATACAATTCTACCCCAGGAAACATTTTCCCCTAAAATTAGCACTCTCGAGAGCCGAGTAGCACGTAAAAATGCGATTGCAACGTGACGCCGTCTTGAGTCGACGTGATCCCTAGAGGCAAAATGGATATGCCCATCGTCTTCAGCACTTTCGATAACCGCAAATCACAAGGTTTCTAAAAATCGACCTTTATTGCTGTGCAGACCCTGATCGAAAATAAGGCAAACGGCATCACATCAACCTTGCGCTTGTTGTATGAATCGTGTTAATTGTTTCTAATTATTAATTATTAGTATTATGACATCCCATTCAATCAATGAAAATATTTGGAGCCATCGGTGGATTATTATGAACCATTTTAACAGGGAAGAAATCGGCGGGGAATGGGAGACGGGAGGTAGATCAAAGGCCGCGCCTCTCTTCCTTGGTCAGAGGTCACGCGCCAACGAGCCCGGAAAACCTTGTGAAGGGGATTTTGTTAGTTCCTCGCTAAAATAAACCATATGAACAGCATATCATTCGATTCGTCTCGTCGAGCCTGACCGGTTGGTCACTTGCCGAGCGTTGGCCCGAAAGTGTGGCGAACGTTATTAAATTAAAACGATTTATGAAAATGCAAAATAAAATATCGATTGGCCATTTGAACAGGCGTATTCTCCATGAAATTTGGCACATTTTATCTGTTGAACATTTCTTTCTATCACACGTCCGAAAGAAACCACTAGCCTCTGAAAATGACGATTTTCGGGCTCAAAAAAGTTCGACGCCGTCTGAAGTCGTTGAAATCAAGAATTTGGAACAAAGCTCGACGCTATCTTGTGAGAGAGTATATGGACTATCAAAAAACCGGCTTTGGCCAAATTTCGAATTTTCCAATGTGTTTAGCGTTTATTCGACCCTTAGGTGACACGCGTGTTATGTCTTCAAACTTCGTCGATTTCCAAGGAGTTTCGCCCGCGCTTCTCAGAAAGGAGGATGGCTCTGAGTGGCACAGTTATTCCTTTTCACCTCCTCCTTCCCACTTCTCTTCTATACTTCATCACTTTGTTGCTCAGGATGAATTGTTGCTCCTGAGAGCCGATCCAACTGGAAACTCAAGTGTAGAAATAGGGAACTAGCTAACATCTGATCGTTTATATTTGAGTATTATCTTAGTGGCCCAAAGATGGACTCAGTTGCTATTGAGTTCGACTACCGTATTGCTGATTTCCGCTGAGGCCGAGGTTATGATGCCGTAGTTCGATATATACCATGCATCGGTGTTCGAAGTGTTGTCTCTTGTTTGTGTTATCTTCCATTCCACAATGGATATAGTATCTCCTTTCCAGTCGATTCTTTCGTCTCTTCTACTTGGTCTCATCACTCCCGCCATCATGAAATTCATTCTTCTCTTCCTCTCCATTGTCTCCATTCTCGCAGCTCAAAGGGTCAGTTTACATTGTATTTCCGAGGAATTCCAGTAATAATATTGTGTGGTTCTGAGTGGTAGCTCGGCACTAATGGATTATTGTACCATGTTCAGAAAACACAGGGCTAGGAAGCTAAACAAATTAGAAGTTGATAACAGCAAAGGTGGATCAGCAAAGTCCATTTTTCAGAGGTACTATGACAATTGTTGGCTCAATTTGTGTCTAATCGAAAGGAGGGCTAATTTCGCGTAGTGGGACGGTCTAAGCTGATAACACTATGTAAAAGAGTGATGTTTTAAAACGGGTCCTGGGGACGTAAATATAATCCGAGTTATAGGATTCTTAGTGCTCAATGGGTGAAATGTAGGTGCTAAAACATGGAATCACACCATGTGTAAACACCTTTGCGGAGCACTGAGGGTTCAGCAAGGGCTTATGCTACTCCATCCTAGCCCCTCATGACTTGACTAAAGAGTTGGCACATGGCGGGATTCGAAATCCCGGGAGATCCTACAACCCTAATGGCATTAATATCAAGTCCTATTTACATAGTTTCTTCCAATAATAAATTGCTTCCTCATCATCTACAGTAATCGTCCTATGTATGTGGAGCGTCGCTTTGTGCGTAGGCAGAAGCAATGGAATGAAGCCAATTAGCAATAGTTGTGGAGCAAAGAGAGAGAAATAACCAGAAAGCGTGTGACCAAATAAGCCTGATTTGCAGGTTTATGCCACGTATGAGGGAATGATCGATCAGCCTGATGAAGCGGACAGCGGCCAGCTCAAACTGAGCGATTTCGAACTCGATTCGGGTGAGATACAGTACCCTCCCACCGTATTCTACAGTACATCACATTATTCACAACTGATGGATTTAAAGAAGTACTGTCAGCAATCGTTGATAGTGACTCCCACCACGATTTGCCGGGGATCATTACTCCGTTTAGCAAGGACACTCACTAAACGCAGTGTGAGGGGTCGGGGCCATTCCCTAGTGTGAGAGGAATCCTCCCTTGATCTACCCGTCTCTGCCCGTCTCACGTGACCTTTTGCACCCTTTTCCTACGGTCTCTGGTCTCTCTGCCACTCTAAACTCTCGCGAAAGGAAGTACAGGGAAGGGCCGATTAGTGACAGAGAGAGGGAGTGCGCTGTGCGAACATTTAGCAGCCTTTTCCCTGTGATTCACGGGCGGGAATTCAAACTTCAAACGCGATTATCTCGGCTCAGGGTTGAGCTACAACCTTAAAATTTGGGATATCCATTAGGGTTCAAGGGACCAATCGGGCTATCGTCTCAGCTTCCCCTACCAAATATTGCTGCCACTCCTCCTTTAAGAATTAATTTGTTCAGTCCCACACATTCTCGCGAAGAGATGCAGATGGAAGTTGTGTGGAACCGGCCGAGTCAGAAAGATCCGCAAGGACTAAGAACATTGTCGGAAGAGGTTGTTATTACTTTAGTATTAATCTTAGTATTTTACAAATAAAAATAAACATTGAATTCCAGGAGACCCTCGCTCTCGATTCATCGCTTTCTCTACTCATATTATGCACTGAGATGTTGTGTTCCGTTTCCTTCATCATATTATATTCCCACCAATTCGACCTTTCTGCTGAACCACTTATATTCCATCTTCCGAGGAGTGCCAATATAAAGATTTCAAGTTACTATTGCTAATTGAAATTTACATCACAGGAAGATTCGTTTTTTTACTCATGGAAAGTCACCAAATTGCAATTCCGAATTTGCAACACATTTCAAATCAGTAATCGAAAATTGCCTCAATCATATGGGTTTTTTTGAAAAATAAATTCAACACATCCACATAATTTATGAACATTAAAAACGAGACATCCGGGAATATGAAATGAACAGGATAGCATTTTGACAAATAAATACATAACCAGGATGACGAATAGACAAATTCAAAGTTAATGCGAAACAAGATTCTGTTTAAGTGAAACTCAGTCTTATGTCTTCAAAGACGAGATTAATCCATTCTCGCCAATGATAAATCCCGCATTTACGAGCTGTCCTTCACAGATTCTGTGAACTTTTCTGGTCTCTTCATCATCTGAGCTCTTAGGTAGTTTAGAAGCATTTGAGACATCTAAAAAAATCATATTATCATGTTATTAATTCAAAGTAGAAGAACTGGTAGAAGATAAAGTTATACGGATTTAGCTCACCTCAATTTTATCAGGGGTTTCATAAGAGAACTGATCATCTCCCCATTGTTTTCCCCAATTGATTTTGATCTCCAAGATTCCTGTAATGAGAAAATATGGATAATGACGTACTTAAAGGCAACAATTTATGTAGAACACAGAAATGAGGAAGTAATTGTGAGTAAGGGATTATCTCAGATAATGATAACACTAACAAATTCTAATAACTGACCGTTAGTTACGCGAATCTGTTTGAACCCATACACCTCGTATAGTCCTTCCTCCCATTCAGTTGGTATTTGTTTGCGGACGGCCATTTTGAACCGATTAATGGATGAGCTTTTCTGGAATTGAGAAAACATTTATTGAGTGAAAAAAGGAATACTGAAGCAATATGTACAGCGAACCTGATATGTCCCACCAACCCGGGGTAATACTCTATAACATGAAGATGAAATATGCGATCATCATGAAAGTTCTGCATGCAAACGATACTGGGAAAATGAAACTAGTAAGGGCCCTGAGCCAGACAAACAATCTCATAAGCTCACCGCTCGCTTTGAACCGAGAGCCATCTCTTGTTTTCCCCTCTCCATAGCTCAATGCGCACTACTATGAGGTATCAATCGTGAGAATTATCTATAGATGCCATCCACCTCATAATAGAGCTTCTGATGGGAAACAAGTAGAATCTAGATGAGAGAGGAATATGATAACGATGGAAAAAAGAAGTGGGAAAAGAAAAAAAAGAGGGACGGTGAAGAAAATGGAGAGCAGTAATTCAGACTGGTAGTTTTTTAAGATCTTGACGTATTTTATATGCAGTTATGTTAGATAGTTCTCTCCTCATTTTCCACGTAAGAGTCCTACCAGAGGGGATGCCTGAAATTGTGTGGCCTAATCTGAAATCAGAGGAAACCCACTGGGCTTGTGAAGACGCGGAGTCGTGATTATACATAGCACCCACTCAATGAAGAATAGGCTACCCCTCTGGAACGGATCAAGTCACTATCAATACATTAGATTTTCAAATAGACCTTACACCACGGTCTCCTCATTTTCACGCCCATTCTTGAGATCTATCGAACTCATCCAGTTATACACCATCAAATAATTCTCTGTTCTCGACCTTATTCATCATTTACCAACTCTTAGGCGAACAGGCTCTTATGAAAACTAGCAGACAACCAAATCTGCATCTGCAAATCATAAGGAGATTATGATTTGCAGATGCAGATTTGGTAAACATTTCCGAACAAAGTTACATTTTGTAAATTATTTACATTTTTGCATTTTGCCATTCCACAACTAAAAATTATAATTATTGTTTCTTATTTTTTTATCCACCCCGAATTCCGGGCAAATACAAAAATCTTACGGTGAAATATCCCTAGAAATATGATTAAAAAGAGAGCAATTATTATGAAAATTTAAATGAAACTGAGATTACAGCAGGTACGATGGTTTTAATCGATACTACCGTAATTTTTACTATTCTTCTCTCTTTGTATCATATTTCATGGAATATTTCACCTAGAGACCGCAGAGGGGCGTTTTCAGAAAAAAGATAGGATCATCCCGTATAATTTTGTCTATATACTCGCTGCTGCTGAATCGAATAGAAAGAAAAAATATTGTTTGAAATTATTAAATAAACAACCGAAGGCAATTAATAAAATTAGAGGCTTGAACGGACCCACAGTAATCCTCACTTGTGTAGAGTCGTGTCAAACTTATTACCCACAACCCTTCTCATGATTTAAAAATAATTTTATTGATTTTACAACACTTTTATTTATATCTTTATTGAGCAAGTTATGCTATTATGTATGCGGGAATGGGTATGAGCACAGTTGGCTGATAAATTCACAAAGCTGTTCAGAGAACGAATATTTTCGAACGTGACGATTCACTGACTTCGAGGCTAGAAAACCTTCTTCCGTGAAAACGCCAAGAGCCCTGCTTATCATCAAACGAAGCAGAAAGATATCGGCAATGATTTTAAGAACGAGTTAGACGTGCGCCACTTGAAATAAACGAATGATGGGCCGGAAAAGTGAAAATATTGAGTTTTCGACTTTTTTTAGCTCGTTAAGTTAGCTCCGTGAAAAGGCGCAATGTCGTGCTTGGTACTAAAAGATGCACGATGGTCATGATCATGATTGGCAACAGGAGCTAGACACGCGCCACTTAACGGAAAAGAGTTGTAGGTCAAAATTATGTTTTAAATTGTGAGCTGTATTTATGAACATTGCGAGCGCATAGAAGCAAACAAAGTAACGCATCATACTAAATGAGCTCTGATGAACGCATTCCAAGCATTTAAATATAATTTTAAAGTAATAAAATATGCGAAAATCGATAAAACAAAGGCGCCTTTGGAAGTGGTGTGGATGGTCGACATTTCCGAAAACGCAGCACAAAATTCCATAACGCCCGCACTTCGCGGTCTCTAATTTCACCATCAGATTTTTGCATTTGCCCGGAATTGGGGGGGGGGATAAAAATAAGAAACAATAATTATTATTTTTAGTTGTGAACTGGCAAAATGCAAAAAATGTAAATAATTTACAAAATGTAAATTTGTTCGGAAATGTTTACGAAGTACGATAGATAGTCAGGGGTAAAATATCGTATGCGAATTGAAGTGATTCCAATGGCTGAGCTGATCAGACGAAATTAGATCTGACCCGTCTACTTATATCTATATTTGATGATATGGTCCATTCGAGGTAGCAATGTCTACAAAAAAAGAATCGAGTCCCACATAGGGTTAATGGACAGAGCAAATATTCACATTGAACTATAATGGAATTTCCGAACTCTCGTGCTATTACAGAAGCAGGATTAGTGTTTTGTGTCTGTTAATATTCCCGAATTTGCAATATTTTCTGGCTCATGCACCAATCGATTTTCACTTATAGAGCAGAAATGTCTTTATTTGCAGAAATTGTAATAACCAACAAAGAGATAAATAAAATTATTTCTTGATCCTTTCCGTTAACCATTTAAAATCTGTACCACTATCTAACTGAATCGAGACTGATCACTTGTTTTGTCTCCCATCATTTTCGTTACCTAAAATATACTGGTATGTGTAGGGGCCACAACGTGGATAGCCGACTTTGTGGAATCTGGTCCAAACTATGCTTAATATGACCGTCAGATTCTCAATATCATTTTTGCTTTTGGACGTATGTCGCTATCTCTTCTCTCTAGCCCGGGAGAGCTCTCGAAGTGCGCGCGCCTCTCCCAGTCAGAGAGGGGAGAGAGGCGAGACTAGAGAGAAAGGGGAGGACTCGCCCCCCTTCCTCTCGCGCACGCGTCTCTCACTCCCCCCGCTCTCTCATTCATTCATTCATTCATTCATTTATTCCGTTAACGGGGGAATTGGACAAGAAAGTATAGTGAGAGTGCAATAAACGGAGGTCCGTCGATGGAGTCGAATCGGTTATTTGCTGGGCAGCAAGGGTTGGGGAGGGGGCGAGGATTAAATTAAAGATCAAGCAAATTGCAAATAATTGAGTCGGGGTAGAATGAGGGGGGTTGAGAGCGAATGTAGTAACGAAAAGCGTTTTGTGAAGAATTAACAATTTCGGGTGGGAGGGAATTCCAGATAAGAATGGTTCTAGAGGCAAGGGTGGAAAAAGAGTTATGAGGAATAAATGGCAATGAGATACGAAGATTATGACAATTGCGGAGAGTGCGAGTGAGAGGTGTACAAGTAAGCAGGGAGGATGCATCCATAGAATATCGATTATTGACAACGGATTGGAGAAATGTGACATCCATAATGAATCTACGGCGTTCTAATGTATATAGATTCAAATCACGAAGCCTGGTTCTATATGGAACAGGCGGTAGAGAACAGCGGTAATAAAGTCTACGTGTGAAGTCTCTCTGAACTTTTTCAAGCTCTCTAGTCATATCTACACTGTGTACGGGGTTCCAGATAATGGAACAATATTCAATATTGGGAAGAATAAAAGTAGTAAAAGACTTCAGATACAGGTTTGGGCAGTTACTACGAAAGGATTTAAAAAGGAGGTTAGATTTAGAACGAGCACTAGCAATAATTTTAGAGATATGAGCTGAGAAAGAAAGGGAAGGGGAAAACTGCACACCTAGATCTTTGATGATGCAATTGTTAGGCTCAGTAAGGACAACATTATTGATAGTAAATAGCCTACGGGGATTGTGGCAACCATAATGCATAATGTGACATTTAGTTTCAGAAATGCCTAAATTCCATTGCGAAGACCAGTCAGCAACAGTGTCTAAAGCAGATTGTAAAACATCGGAGTGTAACGGGGCTTCAGCAAACAATTTGAGGTCATCGGCATATACAGAGTAATAAATAGATTTAGGGAATTGAGAGCAAAGATCATTAATGAAAAGGATGAAAAGGAGTGGGCCGATACAACTGCCTTGGGGCACGCCTGATCTAACGAATGAAGGGGGAGAAAAAGACGAATCAATAAATACGGACTGAGTCCTGTTCGAAAGATAAGAATGGATACAAGTCACAAGGTGATCAGAAAGCCCTAGATTAGTCAATTTATGCAATAGTAATCTGTGATCAATGGAATCGAAAGCTTTGCGGAAATCTATGTAAACAGTGTCGAAAGGAGAGCCTTTCTTAAATATACGAAGGTAATGAGAGTAAGTCTCCGCAAGATTGGTGGAGGTAGATCGACAATTACGAAAACCGGTCTGATGGGGATCAAAAAGATTGTTTTGGTCAAGAAATGAGGTGATTTTGTCGATGAGAATTTTCTCAAAGACTTTACAAACAGATGACGTAAGGGATATTGGACGAAAGTCGGAAATAGAGTTGCTCATTTTCTTTGGGATCGGTTTAACAAGTGCGTGTTTCCAGAGAGAGGGGACTTGTGATGTGAGGAGAGACTTATTGAAAATTATAAGGAGAGGAGAAATGATAGATGATCGACATTTAGAAAGAACAATACTCGGAATATGATCAGGTGTGACGTTAATCTTAGGAGAAAGTTTGCTTAGAGCGTAGATAATATCTAGTTCTGAAACAGACGGTATGTCAAAAGTAAGAGAGGGAGAGGGCTGGGGAAGTGGGGATGATTGAGGATGGGTGAAAACAGAACAAAAGAATCTATCGAAGGCAATACATTTTAGGTTATTGGACAACAAGAGGGATCCATCAGAATCAACAATGCCAGATGGTGTGATCTTGGGTGCATTGAGTTTACTATTACAATAACTGTAGAAAAGCTTAGGATTAGAGGAGTTAACAATGCGATTCTCCAGGGTACAGTGGAAGCGGTTAAGAGCGGAGTTAAATCTATCGGTCATTTTATACGAGGCGTAGCTATTGGGAGCGATACGAGACAAGTTTCTACTCTTACTGTAAAGAATCTTGAGGGATTTGGGGTATCTAGAGAAAGAAGAAGGTTTGGAAAGTGGAACAAAGGTATCGAGAAGATCATTGATAAAAGAGACGAAATATTCGTAGGACTGTTGAACATCTAATCTACTGAAAGCAAGCGTCCAATCATGGTTGAAAATAAACGAGTTGATTGAGACCCAATCGGCAAATTTGTAAAGACGAGAAGTAACATGTTGTTTAGGAGGAGGGAGAGGGATACATAGGTCAAAAATCACAGAAAGATGGTCACTGAGTGGGGTAGACGGAGCAAAATTACGAATTACGTCTCTGTTACTAAAAACAAGATCAAGATAATTTTGAAGTCTAGAAGGAAAATGTACATGTTGGGTGAAATGGTTGTCGGAAATGAAATCAAGAAGATCATTGTGGACAGGAGAGGAAAGGGTAGTCCAATCAATACTAGGGAAATTGAAATCTCCAAGAATAACGCAAGGAAAGTCAATGGAAATATGCGTTACCAGATGAGAGAGGAGTGAAACAAGAGAGCTCGTGGGTGAGGAGGGAGAACGATAAACTGTGATAATTCTAATTTTTCTAAAGGGGAATGAGGAAGTGAAAGGTACATTTAAATCTACAATACAGGATTCAAGAAGGGTAGAGGAAAAAGAGGAAATGAGCACGGGGCTAAGTGAGTTGTGAACTAAGCAAGCGACGCCACCGCCTCTACCGTAATCGTCAGTCATTATGCGATCGCATCGAAATGGAAAATACTCAGGAAAACCACAAACTAGAAAGGAGTCGCTATCAGAAAGATCGAGCCATGTTTCGGATATGCAAATAACACGATAAAGAGAGGAAGAGAGTATAAAGGAAAGCTGGGGCGATTTGCATCGAATAGAACGTGCATTAGCATAGTAAAGAGAGACAGTTTGGGGGCTAAGCAGACGTGTACTAGATGAGTGCGCGTGCACTTTACGATGGTGAGATTCAAATGGGGATATCGATTGATTGACTGGGAGAGGGGAAAGAGAGGAGGAAGGAAACGAAAGAGACAAGAGGGGAATGGGGGTGCCCTTGCTGCCGCGTACCTAGCGTCTCCTGTTGGTGTTGATGTGGTTCGACGGAGGGTGTACGGTAGTCGCATCAGAGATTGCAGAGGCACCAGAGGCAGAAGAGAGAACAGTAGCATCAATGGAGACAGAGCCAGACGAGGGAGGAGCGGAGCCTGAACGAACGAGATCGGCAGATGGGTTCTTATTGGTATCCCTAGCGCGTCCGTAGGTCGAGGGGAATGGGCGAGGGGTACGGTAGTGGTAGAGCGAGAAGTCGCGTACTCCACACACAATCTGCCCAGCTTCCACATTCCTCTGTCTTGCTTCATCGCGAGCATCTCGCTCCATCTTCAACTGGGTCGGGGTAAGATCCTTCCTAATAAAGGCGAGAGTGCCAGTGAAGGGGGTCGGCCGTCCGGTCTTTCCGCGAATTCCAGAGAGGAGAAGGTCGCGGATCTCCTTGGAGGGACACTCGATCTTGAGGGGGCGCTTTCCGGGAGGGCGGTCAGTGGGGTGTCTCTTGTGCTTGATCAGCTGATCACTGAATGCCTTCTGAACCTTCTCCGAATCTCTCGCATCGCTCCTCCCGCTCAACTCCCGCGATCGAACACAAATCGGGGCAAACTATTAAAAATACAATTTTGTGCTTAAAATTCCTCTAAAATACAAAGGAATCATATTTTCACTGTCCGAACATTGTGATCGTCCTAGAAAGTGTAAAATCCTTGTTTGTTTCGTGGCAATTTTCTCGAATTTTGACCTACTCAAAAAAGTCGGATCCAGTTCAGACAGGGCTCGTTCGATAGGGCATGGTTAGAGCTACACAACAAGCTCTTGGGCGAGTGATTTCATTGAGAACGTGATTTGTGTTTCCTCGATCTCGCTTTTGAGGGGAATGGTGTCGAGGGAAAAGGGACGGGGCTTGTGGCCCCTAGGTATGTGCAAAAATAGTTATCTGCTCTTTATAACCTCGGACAGAGACAATTACAGTGAACATTCCCCTGACAATTAGGAAGGATGAATATATACAAGGAAGGTAGACGAGGAAAAATAGTATTTTAGTAGAAGCAGTGTGTAAAAAATAGGGGTCTGAGTGTGTGCTAGAGTGAGAGAAGGAAGGATGGGGGGAGGAGGGGGAGAGGGGTTGGGGAGGGGGGGGAGGTAGTTGCAGGAGTTGCTCAACTTCCCTCTTCTCTTTTCCACGTCTGCTACTTATCCTTCCTTGTCCTTTCTATTCTACTTCTTATTCTAAAAAATAAAACTAGAATTATCATGACTCAATCATTGAATCAATCTCTCTTCTCTTCATTCCACTCTCATCTAATCTTTCCTGATAATTCACTCATCCGACTCTCTCTTTCTCTAATCTGGAGTGCAAGCAATTTGCTTATTCCGACATGGGAAATTATGAAGGGACCTCTCTCAACGTCTTCCTTCCACTTGAATTTTCGCTATGAAATAAATGGGCGATGAAAATCGTAACACATCCTTGTCTCTTTCACCCTACAATTATTGGTGGGTGCGACCTTCCGGTGAAGGGAAGGTTATGAAAAGGAAGACTGTCATAAACCATTCATATTCCATCATATCATATCGCTTTCACTTTTCTATATCTCTAATTTGCCAATATAAAATATGACTGGTCAATGAGAGTGTTGCCCATCCAAATCTTGTCCTTCATCACCCCCTCTCTCCTCTCTTTTCTCCCTCATCAAACCTTCTCACAATTTGTATTGGCTTCCATCATCTCTTCCCCCCTGCTGTCCTACTTTGAATGGATTGAGTAGAGAGGGGAAGAGGGGACTGTTACTGTCCGCTTCCCCTCATCTCTCCCTCTTTATAACTCCTCCTCACCTTTCCTTCCTATAATCGCTTTGTTCCACTCTTCCGAATGTTTTTGTGGGTGGACTCTGGCCTAAATGGCGCGTCTCACCTCAGGTATCACAGTCTCAAATCGATCCAATCTTACTGTCAAAACCCGCCGTAAGCTCAAGGGGGTTGGAATAATGGGTCTCCTTCTCTCGTCTTTCCTTCCATTGTGACCATTACATCCCTAAATGATTGAGTAGTCTCCTCAATCTCTCTTCTTCCTCCATCTTCCTTCCCACATAACCTCCGTAACCTTCCCTCCCATTGTAACAGAAGGAGTCCATCCATTTTCTCCCTTCTCTCCTAATCAGTGTCTTATCTCCGATCATCTATCACGAACAGAAGGGAGAGACGGGGGGGGGGGGGGGGGGGGGGAATCACCCTCTGGAGTCTCGCTGACCTTTTCCCCGTACGTTGCTTTAGTGTGCAACAGCGCCTGTTGGCACTTTCCGAGAAGCTTTCGGCCCATTTTATCGATGGCCATAAATCAGCGAACTTCGTGGCGACATCTTGCAGAGTCCCAATCTCAGTCATTATTTCGGCTTAGTCGAGTATCCATCAAATCCATCTAGATTCCAATCATCATTGTTGTTTCTCGATCTTGATAGTTGAGTGAGTCCAATCTCTGAGCTTTCAACTCCAAGGTCGCAGTCCCCATTAGATCTCCTCGTCTCGCCTTCCATCATAACTTCAAAGGTCATTCTCAATCGTGTCATTTCTATCATTTCCATCGGATATTCATACTTCCGTATACCCTCATCATCATCTGTTCTTCCCCTCATCAAATGTCAAACAAACGTCGATTCTGATTCAAATCTCGTCTTTTTTCTCTGCTAATCTACTCTTCCGATCTCTCCGTTCTCTCGTCATTTCAAGTGTCCAATTTCACTCACTTTTGATGCCGAATACTATCGCGGCCTTCTTCATATTTTATCGTTAGTTATTTCAATATAATATACTCATGAATCGTTCTCTGTATCATCTGTCATTTATTGGGAATGTCTCTCTCATCCCTTTTCTCTTCACACGCCAAATACCATTTCTCTCTTGAGAAACTGCAGAAAAAGCAAGGGGAATCGCAGTTTGATCACACTCATGAATCGTTCGAGATTATCTTTCTCTCCTCTCTCATTTCCACTCTTCCTTCTCTTTCCTTCTTCTCTTACCATCTCTTTCCTTCTTTAGATCGACTGTGTCGATAAGTTGAGAGCTGAGCCGACTTTGAGCCCCTTTGTTCAGCTTATTCCAACCTCGAATCTTTGTCATCCTGCAACCCTCTCTAAACCATCCTTTCCGTTTATTTTGCTGTTTCAAATAGAGTTTTATTCACGTGTTTTTTTATTGTATATTTTCAGAGAATTCAATGGCATGTGAAGAAAAGAAGAAAACGCTTCACGAGCTTGGGATTTTTCAGACTCGGTGATAAATTTAATTTAATTACAAGAAATAATGAATATTCAGCAAGCCGATCCTTTCCATTGCTGAGGAAAAGAAACCAATAGAGAAGAAGAAGTCAATTGATAAGACTGAACTGCTTCCCCCACCTTCTCCTTCAATCAAGAATGAGAAGGAAAATGAAGAGAAAGTGAATAACGAAGTGAGTTGCAGACAACACATCATCTGATTGGAATCTCTTTATAGGAGGAACCAAAGAAAGACGAGATGACGTCATCGACGATGTCCAGTGGATTCAGTAGTGGGACCATCAATCGCAGGTATCCCATCCATTCTCAGGTTATCCCTCACTGATTATATTCCAGACGTCGTGAAATTGTCATTCCGATTCGTCCAACTGGAGAGACTTATAGAAGAGGAGGAAGTTTCAAGGAGAGAAACACTGTGAGTTCCATCTCCAGAAATGGATGAAGAACGCAATGGATGAGAATCGTTGCAGGAACCAAAGCCATTCGATCTAATGAGTTCATCCATGATCATTCTTCCCAGTGAGAAAAGACCCTTTGTCGTTCCAGAAGTCAGCTTACCAAGGTGATCCCCCCTCCCCCCCCCCCCTCCATTCACTCGTAAAGCGAGATCCCTTCGTAATTCTTCCATCGATCTCCATTTGATTTATCTCACCTCTTCCTCTCTTCTGACCTACAACAATTCAATCACAACGGGTCGTTGATAAGCGAGAGATTAGAGATATTTGAGAGAGAAGAGACAATCAGACGGATTCAGAGAAGCCATAAATCCACGGTAGATACGAGAGAGTAGAGACATCTGACGTCGGAGGCTCTTAGCCGAGGGCCATAACTCGGCCGAGAATCGCTAACTTCCAACATCCTTGCATCTTCCCTCTCCTCTTACTTGATCAACGCTGTATTTCAGCGTGTTTCTTCCTCTCGCTCGTATCTCCCTAAACCTATACATTTGAATGTATCATGCGAGTCATTTGTTGTGGTTGGTAATTCAAGAAGACCTGCGAAACCTAGTCGTTTCTTCAAGTGATCTGTTCAAGAGGAAGTTAGAGAGAAAGAGAGAGAGAAGGATGGAGATGAAAAGTAGAGCTTGACAGCTGGGAAAGTTGTTCGATTTCCAGTGACGCGTGTTCTCAAATCACTTTCCGGAAATCTTCTTTGTTTTTCTTTAATTTCTCCGCAAGATCAACTGATCGTATCCTTCAGCCATTCTACTATTTCAGCATCCAGCTCTTATTATTTATACCTTTTTTAGTTATTAATTTAATTGATTATTTCAGAGATCTCCGTTCAACTTCTCCTCCTTCGCAGAAAATCGTGATGAGAAAGAAGCGAAACGATTCAGATTGCACTGCCGATACTGTGATTATTGCCCCCAAGTGAGTTCAATCTATAGAAGAATCTCACTATTGAACTGGATCCATACGAGGTTTGAACATATTGATATTGAGTTCAACAGCAGTTTACATCAATCCTTTTCTGATATCATTAGACGCATGCATATAACATCATCTCGATAGATGGATCCCCTGTACTTGACTGATCTTTCCACCGCCTGCCTCCTCTTCATCCATCTATCAATCATCCTTTCCTTCTCCTCCTCTATCGATATCTGTTCTTCTCCTTCTCCTTCTCCTCTTCCACTCTTCCACTCTTCTCCTCTAAACATCGAAACAATGAGTTCACTGAATGAATTGATCCGATCCATCATAGGAAAGAAGTGAGTTCATCTCTCGTAGTTTTGAACGCAGTCCGCGCATTTTTGAAATAAGTGCTATCATGATTCGGAAAGAATCTTCACCGTGCTTTTGATTTGAAATTCTTGGTCTTCTCTCTCTCTACACAGATTTCAACGTGCATCTCGGTCATAAAACAAGGGAGTAAATTGCCACTCGGCGTGTGATCCCCTTTTCCCCCCCCCCCCCCCTTCTCCCCTCTCTTCTCTCATTGTCTAACTTCTTCTGTCTTGAAATCGATTCACTTCCCCCGTTCACTCAGTTGTTGTCTCTCTCCTTCTCTCAGTCATGAGTCCTCTCCAATATCTTCTCTCTCCTTGACCTAACTCCTCCTAAATAGTCCTTCAGTCGTCATGTCTCTCCTTCGAATGAGTCACACAATTCGAATGTGCTCACCATCTAAGCAGTTAGTTTCTACGACGATTCTCTTACCATGAAATGTCTCTCTTCCCCCTCTTCGCTCTCTCACTTCTCGCGAGAGATAGAATACAGAATGAAGATGCAACAATTTCACACGAAGCAATCCCTGGTTGCAAAAGAGACGAAAAATGCAACACAAAAATATTTAAACGTTAATTTTTAAATAGAAATGGATACTTGCAGAGTGAAGCAGACAGCAGTGAAGACAATCGTCTCTCCTTCTCCTCCCATCAAAGAGACTGTTCAACTCTCAGTCTCCATCCCGGTAAGACAAGAGATTACCCATGGGTCAATCTCATTGTTTTCTTCCCCGTGAGAATCGTCTTCTCTCCGTTTGTTTCCCATCTGAGCCCATGCTCAATTTGCCCTCTCCAATCACTTTTCTTCTCTTTCTTCCTAGATCAACAGATTCCTGATTCTATGGGGGGGGGGGGGAGAGAGAAACTTCTCTTCTCTGCTCACCGCTAGTTTTTCGGTGTTCCGCCGATTGGAATATGAGGTGGATGTTGGTTGATCACAGTAACACAAAATATATTCTTAATAATATGATAATATCAACAGTAATATCAAGTGAGAGGCTCTTCTCGAGGGATTGTCCAACTCTCGCCTTTTATCCCATCAATTCCGCTCCATTTACTCGTCTCTCCAAATGATTTCATTCATACACTCGCTTCTCGCTTATTGCAAATATCCATCTCTTCCCTTCCCTTCATCAGTCTATACTAACATTATCCACTGGCGACTTCACACTTTATTCTCTTCTCTCTATCCGATTGAATCTTCCTTAACGATCTTCGGATCGTCCACCTTGAGAGACTCCTGATGTATCTCTATCCACTGGACGATGAGAGAGAAGGGGAAAGGAGAGAGAGAGGGGGAAGGAGGGAAGGAAAGAGGGAATGGGGGTAGGCATAGAGTGGTCATTGCTTGATCGTCCCCCCACTGCACTTCCAAGGATCATGGTCTGTAGTTTAAATCACTAACTTGTGTACTAGCTCTCACTCTCTGACTTGTTAGAGAAGTCTGCATTTCTGATTCTTATGGTTTTGCGATAATTAGCGACATTTGACTATTCAGAAGCCGGCTCCTCCATCAGCCGAGACTCGACGAGTGATTGAGACATTGAGGAAGAAGGAAGAAGAGACAAGAGAAGAGAAGAAGGAGGAGGAAAGGAGAGGGAAACTAACTGATGAGGTAGGTCAAAGATCATTGGAAGAAGAAGAGTGGTCAATTTGTTGACTTTGTATCTGGGAAACTGGAGAGAGATTTATAGAGTATGTTTGATGGAGAGAGATCAGGAAGGGGGATGGGAGGAAGGAGGGAGTTACTGCGGGTTCAGAGTAGAATTAGCAGGTGGCGTGGTTTTGATGGTGTCTTCAAGAATAAACGAACCTGTCTGATCAGCATTGGCATTTCTTTTGTTGAGATACGCCATCATTTTCGGATTATTTCTCACTCTTACTTAATGCAAAAATTCTGCTCGAATCTTAAATTCTTCGAAAAGGTTTCGTTAACTTTCGATTGTAATGTTCAAAGTCATAATGGGAGATGTTTATGCGAATCCAAGTTCGTGGGCTAATTCTAGAATGTTAAGGTGGACGCTTTGGAAGCAGAAATCGGCCGTCGTCTTGCTCTAATCTCGAATAAAAGCGAAGAAATTGCAAAGAATCTGGAGAAGACGCAGGTTTGACCTTTGATCTCTCCCCCTCCCCTCCCCCCACTCTCTGCCCTTCTCTGCTCGTGTAAACTGGACAAAGCAGAAGAAACACATACCCTCTCCTCCTCTTTTTACGATCCCTCGGACAGGAGGCAAAATGATGGTTTTCAAGCCGGAAACAGTACCACTTATGAGGAGTTGACGGACTCTTTCCAATAGTAGTTTCGACCCTTCATTCAAATGTCAGAGTGACGAACCCCTCCCTCAACCTTATCTCCAATCATGATTCATCCCTCACCAGTCTCCTCTTCCCCTTTGTCGGTTCCTCACCGCACCTTCCTTCTCGATTAACTCATGACGACTTCTTCCTTTCAAAAAATGAATTATTATTCGATAATCCGCTTCTACCTCTCCTCACGGTCGTTTTTTTCTCGCCACACAGTACAGAAATGTCAACAACATCATTATTGCGAGCCGAGTGCCGGAATTACCTTCCCCCTCCCCCCTCCCCTCCCCTCCCTTCTCCTTCTTCCCTCTGACCCCCTCCCCATTCCGTCCTTTCGAGACGGGTTATGACCCCTTTATGCCCCCACCGCTAATCTCTTCCTACTCGATCTTTGCGGTCACTATTGATTAGGATCTCCTTTTTGAAGTAGATTGTCAAGCTTCATAAATAGCATGCAGAAGTAAGAGATGACGCCTTTTAAAATCCGTCCAAAAGTTGACCCGCGACGTGACAGAGAGAAGCCTTACCATCCCCTGCCTCTGATCACTCCCTCATTTCCGATGTCTAACACCTCCTTCCTTTCCAGTCTGCTCCTCTATCTCCTGCTTCCACTGCTTCAATGCAGGTGATTGAGGAATAATCTTCACACCTTATTAATCGAGTGAATCTGGCAGACAATATAAAAAAAATGAATTAAATATAAACATTAATAATAAAAAAGTATATATAATTTAGGTGGTGAATACGTCCTCCTGCTCGACCCTTCCTCGTTCCATCACGACGATCACTCAACCCATCGATCTCCTTCCTAGTAGTCTCCCACCAAAGAAGAAGGATGACAAGGTACTCAATGAATTCGTTCCTCTGTCTCCTTTATCTATCTGAGCATCAAAAAGGAACGGCGTTTTGGTTTTTCGCAATGCACCAAAAATAGTTCCCGTCGAGAACTCTCTCGTGCTCTCTCCCTTCGCATAATATCTCACGATCCACTAATCGCTCTCATTTCTCTCGCTTATCTCATGTAGAACGCCGTAGAAGGATGTTGCGGTAGATCGTACTTGATCTCCCTTCTCTCTCTCTCTCTCTCTCTCTCTCTCTCTCTCTCTCTCTCTCTCTCTGGTCCATTACTCGCCATTCTGTACCAGTCTTGCAACCCTTATGTCTACACGTCTCATCAACTTCTTCTCTATTCAAGAGATTCCCCACTTTGCTTGTTTATTCAATCTCCTTCTTCTTCTCTCCATTTTCCCGCCACATTTTCTTCCTACTTCTCCCTCCTTTTGTCTTCCAATCCCTTCCCACTTCTGGAACTACCTGTTTGGCATTGAGATGCGTACGAAAGGCAACGGAAATTTAATTTTTTTAAAATGCAAAAATTGTCTGTGAAAGCGACTATTCGTAGCGAGAACACCTAATCGAACCCTTCTGAATGAATGGTATTTATCTCTGACGAAATCGACCTTCAACACCTTTTTGTGTCACCTCCACTTTGCTTGGAATCTCAGAGAATTCATTGGCCTGCCCTTCAATCGAATATTTCCTTCATTGAATCCCCAAATATTTTGCTCAAGTTGATAGTCCCAACTGTTTCTCCATCCTCTCCCTTTCCTTCCACCTCTTTTGATCCATTCATCGTTCCTTCCTTTCAACCGTCTTCCTTCCATTCATTCCAAATTGATTTCTTCACTGGGACAGTCACACTTTTCACTTCCTCAGAGGGCCGTACTATTTTCCTTCAGTTCTTCTCTACCTTCACTTTGTTTTGCTCACCATTCTAGTTATTTTTCTATTGAATAATATTCCTAAATATCCATTCCTTGCAGATGAACGATGAGTCCAAGCCTCGATCTTCATCAGGGAATCTAGCGTCGAGGGTCAAAGAGAGCATTGCTGATTTCACCACGGGGAGCACTGATAGACTCCAGAGGTGGGGAGGGGAGAATTGATCTGATTCATTGTTTCCAAGAATCTCTCGAACTCATTCTTTCGAAACATCTCTCTTCTGACCTTCATCGCCTTTTGTCAGCACCTCCGTTCTAATATAACAGTATTCCCTGATGAGTGATACCTCGAGGGGTCTTATCAATGGTAGTTCATTCCCTTATCATCCCCGTTCCCTCTCATAATCTTCTCTTCTCCATTCAGGTGGAAGTCTAAGTTGCACTCTACAGGACGTAGAATCAGAGAGAAAGACTCCAGTGCCCCTCCTCCTCTTGTCAGGTAATTGATCTTTGATCTAGCAATTATCTCAAGAGATTCCTGACCCCATCATCCGATTCTCTTTCACGGCTCATTGATTTCACTAGAAGTAGTCGACCGATTGGGCAATCCGTTGGGTTCAATCCATTTATGGTAGGCGAGACTCTCTTAGGAATGGTTCCTTCTCTTCCCATTTAGCTGAGGGTTCCGGGTTCTCTTTCCTCTCTTATTTCCAAGTGTTCCTCTATAACCTTGAGGCCTTTTTGCCCCTGTCACCCCTCCGTTCTCGCTCATTTCCATTCCCTTCTCGAGTCTACAGTCCATTACACCGTCCTCTCCTCTCTTCCTCTCCCGTGTCTCCTCTACGTCTCTCACCATCCCTTGAATCAGATGAATTGCCATTGTCTGGCCATGGGTGTTGAATAATTGAGTGACTCTATCGGTCCTCTCTCCCTTTCCACTCCATCAATCGATCACTGTCATTCTTTGTTCCTTCCTTCTCACTCCAGACATGAACTCCCTTTGGTTGTCTAATCCACAGACGTAATCTCTTCCCTTCCGATGGAGTTCCTTTTCCTCTCCTTCGATCGATCTCTCTGGTCTAGGATTGAATTACAATCGGCAGACGGCTTTTCTCGGATTGAGATTTGGGGATCGTTCCTTCTGTCTTTCACCGATATTGAACCGTCCCTTCTCTTTAGCATTTCATTTATCTTCCGTCAAACCTTCATCCTCATTCTGTGAATACAAATATGAGAAATTGTAAAAAAAAAAAAGCAAAAACGGCTGAATGTGAAATGTCTCCATCGATGTCACTAACTTCTCTTTCATTCCAGAACGATGCAATCCTCTCCAGAAGTAATCGTTGATTGGTCAGTCAAACCCCGACCACTTCACATCACTCGCAGTGCCAGTAATGCAATGACTCTCCATGAGAACGGGTCAGTTCCTCATTCCTTCCCTTACTCACTTGTTCTTCCCTTCTTCCCTTCTTCTCTTCATCCTTTTGTTGTCCTACACGACATTTGCTATATTTTCACCTCTCATATTTCACAGCCCGACTAGTGTCGTCTTACGTGCAAAAATTAGCTAAGTCCTGCTCGAATCGATAGTAATTATCTGGTCCGCGAGTGATCTCCCTCTTCCTCCCCCTTCCCTCCTCCCTCCCGAACTGCAGCTAATTGTCTCCTCCGTTCTCACAATCTTTTTCTGTGCAAATGATGACAGCTCTTTTTCGCATCTCTGCTACAGGTCTCTTTGTCTCCAAACCACTTCGACCTACCAGATAAACTCCCCCTAGTACCCCTCCCCCTCCCCCTCCCACCAAGTGTTCCTCACTCTGTCGTTAGATGGGAGCATCTGGCTCAGTGGTGTCTATTTCTGTGCCATCCCCCTCCACCACCTCCCTCCCTCTCCCCCTCCCTCTGCCCCCCACCCCGACCGTATAATCTAAGGTCGATCCTCTCTTCTCCTTCTTACTTCTCTTCATCAGAGGACTGGACTCTCCACTCTCCTCCGTTTTGCTCATTCCTCGCGCGGGATTTCAACTCGTTTGCGCTCTTTTTATTATTCTTTTCGGGGCGAAGCGGGGATTTCACTGAGTCAATTATTATCCTGCGGCTACTCGTTCACTCGTTTAGTCCCATCTCTCAGCACGATCTCTCCTTTCTCACTTCACACCTTCTCTCGATGATCAACCACTAGATTTTTATAGAAGATGAAGTATTTCCTTGTCTTGTTACGCCTTCGGAACGCATAGTTTTTGGTAGAGAAATAGAGGAATACATTTAATTCGACAGCTTGCTCACTTCTCCGCTCATTCTCGTTCTAATTGCAAGTCTTGCTGCCAGGTGGGCACAGGCCAATGGTAGGATGAGCGGATAGGCACACAATGGATAAATGAGACACGAGATTAGCAAGTGTATGACAGGTCACTGGGGGTCTTGTCACCCAGTATTATCTTGCTTTTAGCAATCCCCAGAAGGCTAGATCAGAGGATAGGGAAGTGGAGGGGTCAATCATGCTACTCCATTCCACTCCTCTTCCCTTCTAAATCCTCTCCTCAATCCGCTTTTTCATTGACTCGGAAGGGCGCCAATTCAAAAGTAAATATTAGTTGCACGCGGGAAGAGAAGGAAGAGGGAAGGAGAGAGAGAGAGAGAGAGAGAGAGAGAGAGAGAGAGAGAGAGAGAGAGAGAAGAAAGAACTGGCCAGAGGGGGGAAGATCGAGAAAGAGCTTCAATCTACTAGCCATTCTCACTCTTGGCCTCTTCACTTATCATTTGTATCGCAATCTCTTGATCAATTCTAATAATCTAATATTTGTGTTATTCTTCATTTTGTTAATCACTGCATTGATGTATGAGATCTACCGAAGCCTTGTACTTCCAATCCAGCCCCATACTCTTCCTATGATCGTCCAAGTACTTGACCCCATGGAAACACTTAGATCTTTACTGAACCGTCTGGCGCCTATCAATACCTTCCCCCTTCCCCCTCCCCCCTCCCCCTATCTGATCCCTCTATCTCTCTGCTTCTCTACTTCTCTCATATCTCCCTACTCTCTCTTTTCTCCGTTCTCCCTCACTGTCCTTCATAGCCTCAAGGAGAGTTCGATACCATCTGGCACAATGAGTCCTTCTAAGTGTTAGATGCCACTCCCTCTCAGTCCTTATGACACTCCCCCCCCTCCCCCCTCCCCCTTCCCCCTTCCCCTCCCTTCTATCCTCCAGTAGGTGACAGTCCCCCAATCACTCCCTCGGGTCTTTCCACTCATTGATCTCTTTCCTGTTCATCATCTCGATTGTTTTGATCTTTCTCGATATAGGCCGAAGGGGGCAGTGATATTCTAATCTCCCCTCCCCCTTCCTCCCTTCCCTCCTTCTCTTTTGACCCCCAATCAGTCTCATAATCGTTCACTCTCACTTGTAGTTATCATCCATATCCATCTTCTGTTCGTTAGTCTCCAATATTATTCCAACCATTCTTCTGATCATCTAGTGATGACGCAATACTATTTCAGAATGGAACATCGCACCCTCAAATTCTCAACTCAACAGCCAGTCTACCACAATGCTTACTCACTATCAAGGCAATCCTTCAGTGCGTCATCCATCCTCTATCTCTATGCATTGTGCTATGCATCCACAGATGTTCCTCAATATACCCATGAACAATTGTATTTTGTTGTTGACAATGAAATATAATTGATGAAGCAACAGCTGATTTATTACTGATCTTTGATCTTTGCAGACTCCGACAACCTTCCTCCTCCTGCACGAATCGTCCCTTTCTCGGGTAGTCGAGCCATCGTGAGTCGATTACTAATTAAAAGATAATTGACAATAACATCATTGGATAGTTGGAAAATGATGGCCTGTGGTCTTCATTAAATGAGAGAGTGTGTGTGAATTGAAGAGAGTGGTTGCCAGATGGGATCATTTTCCATTGGAAATCATAGCAGATGCGCGCACTTTCGATCCATCAACTCAATGGCAAAAAACAGCTTGATGGGTCCAAATGCGCTCTTCCATTACAATGAATGATCTATGAAGGATCTCAGATCTCAGAATGGCAGTCATATTACCTAGTGATGATGTAATGTGCCTAGTCCTTCTTCATAGTGCATGCACTTTTCTGTTCGATCTCTCACCCCTCCTATCGCCAGTAAGGGGCTACTATTACATAGGCGTATCCTCAGGATCCCCCTCTCCTCCTCCTGCCCCCCCCCCTCCTCCTTCCTCCTCTTATCTCCCCCTCCTCCGATCCAATTACTCGGTTGGAGACGATACTAGGGAGGCACTGGGTCTCTGACCAGCTCTCACTAGCCCCGCTTATCCAGCTGTTATTAGTCGACGAGTCATCCCTCTGACCTACTCTCTGACCTATCGACTACCGTATCCCCTCAATGGCCCCCATCTTCTCATCTCCCATGTTCACTTCGCAGGATATGCACTCGCTACTCAGTTGTCTCGCTCAACAATCAAGGGTAATTGCATCATCAATAGTCAATGCAAGGGTTCCTCGATCGTAATGGGGTAGAGTTCCTCAGGGGTTTTCGTCCCTCGGGGGAAGAAGGGTAATGGGCGATAGATTGTGATCTATTAATTGTCGGAAGAAGGGAGAGATCTCGATTAGTTGAGTAGGGAGAGAGAGTTAGCTGACAGTTCGAGAACCATTCTCTCTCGTATGCAATGGTAGTGCATTGGGATGGATGAAGAGCACTCTTCATTCTGAAGGGAATGCTACGTCATTCATTATCCCCATTTATCTCTTAACCTCAACCCTTTATCATCTCCTTTTCCATCTCAGGAGAACTCTGATATCATCCGTCCCATTGCCTATCGTGCACACGGAAACGAAGAGATGAACAGGAGGCCCTATCCCCATAAAGTGTGAGTCTCTTCCCCTCTTGCATCATCATTAAACAATCTATTCTTTCTCACTTTGCTCATGATGTATTCAATTTCAGTCGTGAAGTCCGCAAAAAAGAGTAGTTGAGATCAAGCTCAACCATATCATATTTCTCAGTCAATTCCTCATTGCAGTGAACTCACCAAGTCTGCCCTCAATCTCTCCACTACTGGAGTAGCCGTCTCTAGACCAAGAGCAGTCTTCCCATCCACTTCGAATAGGCGAGTACCGTAATCATTCAATCAATTGATAATATTGATGTGACCAATCATATTCTTCAGTTTCTCTGTTGTTCGACACGAGAATGAGTACGATACCGTATCCGATATCATCATGGACAAGGAGAAGAACAACAGTGATGGTACGGTAGTCGAATATTGATTATCCTGGGAGATTATCGTGTTCTATTCACTTGTGGGAGGTAAAAGTGATATTTCAGGGAGCTCGGACTACTGTAAATTCTCGGCCTCTTCTGGAAGCAATGGAGGGTCTATTGGAAACAGCAGGGTATGTCCGGTTATATATTCGTGAACCATTTGAACATATTGCTTACGCTTGTGTGGATTCACACTTTTCCATATTAAATATTTGCATAGCAGTTTCCCAACCTGTCTCAGCTATGTTGACTGATCTAAACTGTTTCATCTTCTTCAGAAGACGACGTCTCGTCAATCGACTGGCGCCTCTCACATCACTCCATCCCCTTCTGACTCTGGCATCGTTGATTACGAGGTAATTAATGTTTCAAATAAATAATTAAATAATTATTTCGGAATACATAATAAATTCACTCTGTTATTTTCAGACGATGATTCGTGACAAGGAGAACGAGTTGGCTGATGTGAGGAAAACAATGGAGCAGAATGAGGAGATTATTGTGAAGGTGAATTGACTTGAGAATTCGTTAAAATGATCCTTGCTCTTAACAAAATGACTAAATTTTTGTAGGTGTATCTCGAGAAGGAAAGATCATGGAAGGATCAACTGGAACAGATGAGGAATAGACTCGCGGCGAGTGAGAAGGTAAGACTTATTATTCCCTCAAGCCTGAACATTGTTCCTTTGATGTTTGTAGTCGTTTGATCTTTGGTCTTTGAGGGAGAGAGTGCCCTCCGAATGCAAGTCACGAGTCTTAGTAGGCAGACAGACGCCATGTCGAGAGAAGTAAAGAAGTTGGAAGAGGAGAAGAGGGAAATGGGAGCGAAGGTAAGTCAATGATCTTTGATCTCGTTCTCAAATTGAGAATTGATCTTTGATCTCTGTAGATTCGTGAGTTGGAATCTCGAGAGTGTGCGTCGTGTTCAAATAATCTCCCACAACAACGACAGTCCCCTCCATCTTCAAGGTTAGAAACTTCTTATTACAGTCCCGCAGAGTCTCCGCCCCAAGAAGTGGGGCACGGAGGGTCACCGTGGGTCACCCGAGGTCACCCCAACTTTGAGGCGGCCTTAGACCCCTTTAAAATGCGAGTTCGACTTACTATTTTTGGCTATGGGCTTTAGCATGAGTGTCAATGGATCTGTGAAAGCAGATTTCCGAAATTTTAATTTTGAGCTACTTTCTGAGACGTTATCCATTAGCCCTCCTCTCCTCCCCTCCCCTCATTTTCATAAACGACCGCTCCCTTGATAGGTGAGAGTGAGGAATGGATTAGGGAAATGGAGGGGAGAAGAGACGGGCCAAGTTGACGTCTCAGGAAGTAGCTCAAGATGCAAATTTCGGAAATCTGCTTTCACAGATCCATTGACCCTCAAGAGAAAAGCCCATAGCCAAAAAATGGTAAGTCGAACTCGCATTTTAAAGGGGTATAAGGCCGCCTCAAAATCGGGGTGACCTCGGGTGACCCACGGTGACCCTCCGTGCCCCACTTCTTGGGGCGGAGACTCTGCGGGACTGTATATCTATCTTCATAATTGATTCATCGCCTTTTTGGGCTGTGCTCATTGTGAAAGACATCGATAATGGTCTCTCTGAACTCTTCAGCCGACCAATCCCCGCTCCTCGCACTTTCAAATCTGCTTCGGGGATTGATCTCGATCTAAGAGATGAAGTATCTGAGCTCAGAAGAGAGGTGAGTAAAAGGTATAGTTTGATCTTTGATCTCTGATCTCTTCAGGTCGCCACACTCAAGGACGCCCTTCAGTTCATTCCTGAGAGCAAACGAAATGCCATTTACGCCAATAAAGTATGTAAGTTTCAATCCACATTCAAATTTTGAGCATCTATCGGAATTCATTCAACAATTTTCGTCCTTTCAGAACTCAATTTCACTTTCACGCGATCGACTTATCTAAATATCGATTGATCTTTGATCTCGGAAGTCAAAGAACGAAATAATCACCGTAGTTCTGAATAGTATCACTTCGTAAATCCCGTTGTCCCCATTACGAATATCGCCTGCCTTCGCTTCCCATTTATTTTGAATCCCTTCATATTATGTGCAATTTTGTGATAATTATCCATTTTTCACAAGCATTTATGTATGAAAGATTGTTGAAATAAAGTATACTCGATGTATTTGTTTTTTCTTCATGGGTTTTTTCTTCTTCTTTCATAGATCAAACGATCTCTAGTTGATGAACTAGACACGAACCCGTTTATCGAGAGATCATCCCGTTAGGAGGGATATAATAGTACAACACAAAGGAGAACGAACGATTACCCGATGTGGCAACTAAACTAGGAGAAAACTAACAAATTATTTTCGAAAATAAATCAATCTCTGATTCTCATAGCCCACGATCCGACTTTCCTCAGCATCGAAGTTTTGCGAGTCGAAGTGAAATTGCGAAGTATCTCATCCACTCCTCAAATGACAAATTGTCAATAGAATAACCCAATAGAGTAATGAGATGAACATACCCTCCGAGTATCCTCCAATGATAAATCCACCAGGTCGAATATAGGGGACGAATTGATTGAGATCGTCCTCGAGGCCAGAGGAAGAAGTGTCAGTGAGATAGAGAACGTCCAACTGACAAGATAAGGATTATCATTTTGATAGAATCAGAATGAAGGAGGATTAATTAGTTGATTGTCTTGAATTAGAGAGACCTTTGACGGCGAGATAAATGACTTGAACCACTACTGCTCTTACCCTGATGAGATTGCACATGAGTTGGTCTACGATATAGTCTCTACTGCTCCTCCAGGGGAAAACTCCTTCCCAGGCATGATGACGAGTCAAAGACATGGAGAAGTGACGGAATGTACTGCAGGGATCATAAATCACAATTTTTTTCACTCGATTCTCCGTGATCTATCAAAATAATAGAATATTGCTTCACTTGTAGGACCTAGTAGTGAATAAATCAGTGAATTTGCTTATTCGTTCTGGTTATTTCACTTTGTATTCAAAAGGGAACATGACTAACTCATTAGTTATTCCTCTCGGTCCAACTCTCATCCAATCTCCAGCAGAGATTATATCACATCCGATCCTTCTCAATTCCCTGCACTGCAGAGACAGAGCCACCGTCTCCTCTCCCACTCCAGAATCGAGTTGGAGGATTCTCAAGGGGAATGCATCTAATTATAGTGAGATCGAGTACTCGATATACACAAATATGTTTCATTGTTGTCGAGAAGTGAAACCGAAGTAGTAGAAATTGTAAATGAACAATAGAAGGATGAGATACCTCGGTGGTCTTTGTTCGTCTGTGTCCTTCAATTCCTTCAGAACGAACTCAAGAGTATCCACTCGATGGAACGGAATATCGAAGGGACGAGATTTACCTCAAATAATTTGCTCCAGCGATAATATGCATCAGAGAGAAGGAAAGGGATTGAAATTTGAGGGATACACGCCTCCTCAATTCATTCTCAATCTCACCCCATTCTTTCCTCTCAGCTATTCCCATGAAGAAGAGCTCTCGTAGAAACTGAGACCACGAAAGCTGAAAATAGAAACGTCTTGTGATTGATTGATTTTTTTAACGAAAAATGAAAGATATATCTCAATCACGAGAAGAAGACGTCCGTACAAGAAAATAGTGTTTCCACTTTCCAATTTTCACGACCAAAATAGCTGTTTCTCACCCTCTCAGTGCCACATCCATCTTCGTCTGTAGTGTATGTGAAGGTGTTCTTTCCAAGAAGATTCGAAGAGGAATCATAGATGATGAAGACAAGAAGAGGAAGACAAAGAAGAAGAGCACACGTTTTGACGATGATGTCCATCATCTCAATCGAGATTCCATTAGCAACTCTGATAGCAGAACAATCAACATAAGTTATGTGATACAAAATCAAACAAAAAGAGTATTGTCGAACTCGTTTATTTAACAAGGCCACACGAATACCTCAAAACTAAACAGTGAATCTGTTTGGATGAACAGCCATGATATCCTCTTTATAAGGGGATCTCCATGGGATTATGTCAGCCTCCATCGTTTTGGTGCGTCGAAATAAGTCCAAGGGTCGAGATCAAAGTGAGTACGGAAAACCGGATTGTAATCATGTTGAGAACAGTGAAGTGTGTATCGGGAATGTTTCGTCAAATGTATTTCCCATCTTTAGAAAATATGAATCAAAAAATGATGATCGATGATGATATTTGGATGATCAGGGATCGAAATGATCCACCCGATAATAATACGTTATTTTTTCATGTTTTGTGAAATTCTGTTGAAGGTGAATTACACTTTATTAAGAGATAAAGTACTCTTGACTATTAGTAAACATTTGAAGTTAAATGAGTGACAAGATAAGGGGTGCGAGAACCAAAGTTCAACAGAAGAAGGCGGAAGATGCATAGGGCATCGCAAGCCAGCAATGTATCTAAGATTGTCCGTATACTGTAAGGGTGTGTTACCGTAGTGGGTGCAGTGAGGGGCGGGTCTCAACGGGATTCTCCTTAGGAAGTCACTGGGGATTACTGTAGTAGTGATATCGACTGATTCTATTCTGTACAGAAACGAGTAATGTGTATGTACATGGATGATACACAAGATAGGAGGAATGTGGGTGAAAGAGAATTCTGGGATTAAGAAATCAAAGTCCTAAGACCTGATTGGGGACAGAAAGATAGAGATGGGAGACCTCAATTGTTCATATTGCGAAGAATTTCCTCGGACACATGTTTTCGTAGAACAGCATTCTCTGCTTCCAGATTGCATACCTGAAGAGAGTCGATTACAGTAATCTAGAGGATCGTCGATGGTTCCGATGGGTCAGATAGATGACCTACCGTATTCTCGAGATCGACGATTCTTCCTCTGAGCACTTCAACTTCCTCACGAACAGCGAACATCAGATGAGTCTTGACGAGATCCTGAATGGATTGATTGGAATACTGTACTATGAGTCAATCGATAATTAACTGGAACGTCGCAATTACAGTACTCTCAAACAGTGCCGATGATTTATAGCTATTGTTGTTTGTTATGAGAGAACTCGATCTAATGACGTCACTATCTTCAAATGACTAATGAGTGCATAATTGTTTCAATGAGATCTTCTATGAGTGAGATATCTTCCAACCCGGAACAAAGTGAGCGCAACTCGTAAAGAGAATCATAAACTGGGTTTAATTCACGTGGTTTCCTCGCTCAGTTAGACTTTCTCTTCTTCCTTGTGAGGGCACTTGATAAACACGCGTGAAATGACTGTTTCTTCTCCTCATCCATCACATTCCGCCCTCTTTCTCAATCAATTGTCCCCCACTAAGAATAGCTCTTACGCTCTGTCACATGGACTAAACATAATCAGAGCAAAGGTTAGTCGTATTTTGAAGATGGCAAAAAACGTATCAACTTTCGACATTCTCAAACAGGTTTGCCTTTCCCGTCAGCTTCTCTAATAGCGCAGAAGAAGATGCAAAACCAAAGGTAGAAGTTTCACGCAACTATTGAGCCAATGATAATGTCAGATCACATTATCGATGGTCAGAATCAATTCTAAAGATACTTTCACGTTTCCACTTTTTCTCTCGTCTAACTGATCTCATTTCGTTCCTTCGACGTCATCGATCATTCAAAGTATGAAAGTGACTGTAGTTATGGTGGAACTTCTTCGGTTACTGGCCCATGTTGCGACAGCACCGATTGAAATGAAAGGAATGGAATGGAAATCGAGACAGGGGAGGTAGAGAAAAAAATCGCTATCTGGGCCAGAAACCGAAGAAGTACCGTTATGGTAAGGGAATCTCGATAGCTCGACTAGGGAAGGCAACTGGTCACTGACTGTTCTCATTACGTCAATGATCTTGAGAAGTGAAAAGATTCCTGTGCAGGGAAGAGGAAAGAGATCTTTCTTTCTTTCTCTCTGCAGGGGAAATACCCATCCATCCATCAAAGCTATGCAAGAACTGCTAAAGGAACTATTGTGATACGCCCATTTCAATGAGTTGTTCAGCTATGATTCCGATGGATCGTAAATTAATAATGACGCGAAGGAATCATCAGAATCGAATCCTACTCTTCGCTCGATTGGTTTGAGTACCATTCATCACAATTAGTCGAACACCACGCTCATCTCCATTCTTCCCCCACCACTAATCGTACAACCATTCCCTCCCCCCCCCCCCCCCCCCTTCTCCAAGACTGAGAAACCCCATGAAGCAGCTCGTAAAGGGAGTGGTACTACTATGGAGTTGGCTGGCAAATAATCCACTACTGTAGTAGTAAAAGTAGTAGTATGTGTGTCGGCCGAATTTCGCGATGTTGTCACTCTGGTCGAGGGAGAAAATAGACTGGGCGGGGTCTCGTTTTTGAGGATCTGTCAATGATACGGGAAGAGGAATTGGATCGACGAGCACTTTTGGTCTGGGAGGGAATATTAGATGATTAGTGAGTGCACCCTCATCCATCCCGGATTCACTCAAAATACTTGAAGGAGCTTCATGAAATTTATATCAACAACATTGAGATTCCTATAGTGACATGGTTTCATTATGTACATATTCTGATGCTATCAATATCTAAAACTACAGTAACCCACCATAGCCTGCTCGATCTTGCTGTCAATTGCCACCATCGACGTGCTTCCTCCAGTGTTCGTCCCACTCGAAGCGGATGACGAACTGAAAATAAACAAATCACTTATCGATAATAGACTACCGTAACTCTACATTTCGCCCGAAATCTACAGTAACCCAGCGACCTCTGCTACAGTAACCAAGGCGACCCACGCTACAGTACCCTTACTGAGTGCGACAGACGATTCGCGGAGTACGGTAGGGGACGAGATATCGAGATGAGTGAGGAGGGGAGATACTACATGAGGGAGAATAGGAGGAATGGGATGATCCATGGAGACCTCCAGAGGGACTCAGTGAGGGAGAACCGAAGCGATAGGTATGGTGATGGTTGGATGTAGAGACCAGCATTGCAGAGTACGGTAGGATACTGTAGACTGTACAGTAGTCGGGAAGATGTCTCGGACGGTAGACGATTGGGTACGGTGGGATGGGGGTGGGAGGATCTCTCCTGGTCGACAAGTCGATCTCTCTTTATAGAGGGAGAGACAGGGAGAAGGAACAGTGAGTGCACGTGAGAAGAGAAGAGAGATCCCTCCTTCCCCCCCTCCCCCTCCCCCTCTCACTTACTCTATTTAGATCGGCCGGACAAGAGAAGGGAAACCGACTAGAGTAAGCAGTTTAACGCAAGCTTGTCAGATGACCAGCTGGTTTGTGTCCGATCCACCATCATTGGTAGGTCAAAGGAGATTGGTAGGTCAAGGGATGGACTCGGAGGGGGGGGGGGTTCCCCGCACTTATCTCGATATTCACGGGTCCGTGTTATCACTGAGAAGCCGCACTGATAAGAGATTCGATCTTCGTTCTCAAGTCAACAAATCAAGGTAGAACTTACGATCTCTGGCATTCTGAGGTTTCACTTGTTTATACTCCAGTTACGAGATAAAGTGCTACACCATTCCATACGCACTAATATTAATGTGAGTAATAAGTGCATATCTCACGAGATACGAACGGACATAGTCTATTCACCACTCTACTTTTTCTACGGAAATGAAGGAATTCGACGCTCACCGCAGCAACCTTTCGCTCTTCGAGCGTGAATGATATCTTGCTTCCCAAAAGCGAAGAGATCAATGGACAAAAGAATGAATAAATATTGAGAGAGAGACAACCCACACCGTATATTTCCTTGTTCTGTCTCTGACCAGAGGAGAAACGGGAACGGAAGTCTCAGAATTGGATCGAAGTCTCAAGGAATTGGAGACGATGAAGACTTGAGAGCGAGTAGGAGACATGTTGAGGGAAAGAAGAAGGGAAGAAAGAGACTGATTATCAGTCACGAGGAAAATCTTATCACTTCCATCCACAGAAATAACAGGGATTACTGGAGGTCAAGAAGTTTACGCTTTTTTTCCGGAACATTACTAATAGAGTTAGTATACCTACATATAGTATACATCAGGTTGCTTAGTAATCCAGTGAGAGATAAAGATCCTCTCTTTAGATGAGCAGTCAAACTCTGATTCGTGAGAAGTCACACATCTCAATTAGGTGCTGATTCG
This sequence comes from Pristionchus entomophagus, assembly GCA_036245825.1. Classification (NCBI taxonomy): domain Eukaryota; kingdom Metazoa; phylum Nematoda; class Chromadorea; order Rhabditida; family Neodiplogasteridae; genus Pristionchus; species Pristionchus entomophagus. Next base: position 14,068,968 of record BTSX01000006.1, read on the forward strand.
TCCCTTTCTCAGAATGGATTAGAAGAGGGAGAGAGAGAGAGAAAGAGACGTTTACTCTCCCGATCAGAAATCAACTCGCTTTTCGTTCCCTCTTGATCTAAGTGATAAACAACAATCACATACGTGAACAGAGTTCAGACTTCTGTTCAGTCCAGTTTGTCTGAAGTTTAGTGTACCCATCCCAAGAATAAACCACTATCACATTCATTAGTGTTCCAATGAATAAACTGACCGGAAGATTTCATGGCTGAAGAGTGGAATGCAGGCTCGTACGCTCATCGAGATAATAACTGAGGAAAAAAGAGATGAGAACGAGGAAAAGGACACGAGCAAACAAGGAATGATGAAGAAGAAAGAGAGACCACACAGGACCGAAATGTGTCTCTTTCTCTTCTGGTGGGTTTGGATGAGAGAAAAGGGGGAGGAGAGAAGAGGAAGAAGCTATTGTTACGTGAGAACCAACGATGCTGCGACAGAATTGACAGAAGCAATAATAGAGGAGAGGAGATAGAGAAAGACTCGAGAAAAAAGAAGATGAATTGAGAGAGGAGCTTGTTTTGACTATAGTGAGAGAGCACCCAGAGTCCATCAAGCCTCGGGGGCGATACGGTACCTTTTCGAAAAGGCCTCGATGAAGTTCTCTAATGGGTGGGTTTGTGTGTTATCGCCAGCAGACAGAAATGGTTGGTTACTCGAGAGGAGTAGTTAGGAAGGAAGGGAGGGGGGAATGTAGAATGAGAGTTTCTGGCGTCCGTTTGGTGGAAAGTCGGAATTCCTCGTTATGATTGGAATGCAGTAGTTGTGATATCACTCAATACCAAACTAGTTGTGGCTAGGTACGGGCAGTACTCGGCAAGGCGTCAGAGTTCACTCACAGCGTCCAATTTCATCTTTTTCCCTGCAGAAACCAACACAAACACAGTGAGGAAGGTGTCAAAATTCAGAGAATGTGTGAATTTGTGGGGCCCAAAGGAGTCCGACAAACAAAAGAAATATAAGACCTTCCAATTTTCGGTGTACGGAGAGAAGAAATTCGGACGGATCAGACTGAAAAGTGAAAGAAATACGAAGAAAAATAGAGGGTTGAGTGAGATCCCATAGGAGAAGAGAAGATTCCCTCTGAGACAAAGTGACGAGGACCGATTTAGGATGGGCCAAAGCAGGATGGAAAGATGGAAAGTGCAATGAGAAAAGAGACTGGGAAGTTGATAGAAGAAGCCGTGAAGAAGGAAAGAGAAGGAATAGGGAGAGGAAAGGGAGACATGGGAGGGGGGACTTGCCTATCGATCTATTCCCTCTCCCTATAAGACTCTCAACGACTACGTCTCTCTCTTAGATGCTCTTCTTGAATCTGATATGAGAAGATGGATGAACTGAGGAAAGAAGTGATGGGTTCAAAGAGAGGAGAAAATAATAGGAACGGAGAAGGGAAAGAGAGACTCCTCCGATTTGTTTTCGTTCACATCTCTTACGAAAAGGAAGAGGCAAAGCGTGAGGAGGAGGGCGATCAAATCTCGGCCCTCAGGGACTACGAATATTCCTTCTCTCTCAGACAGAAACGAGATAAACACCAAAAGGTTCTATGAGAAAGAGAACCTCACTCGACTTTATAGAGCTGGTAAGGGGCTCAAAATTGAAGAGAGTCGAGGTCAAAATGAGTGTGACGTAACGGAGAATTATTTGCAGGATACAGGTTCGAATTGGCCGACGGGAAGTAAACTGTGTTGAGTCAATGGGCTCTCTCTCTCACACATCTCAAGGTGAGCAGTCGCTTATTTTCCACGCCAAAACTGCTGATAGAATGGAGATTAGAGAGATCGACCGAGGAAAGAAGAGGGGAGGAGAGGAGAGGAGAGAGGAGATCCATTGGAACGCCTAATGGGAATAGACGTCAGAAGAGACTCACGTCTGAGAAATTAGAAAGAATAGACAGTGGAATGGAAAATACAGGACGGATGTACAGCCAAGCATGTTTCCCATAAAAAGAACTATCAGAAATGCACGTACGTTGGGACTTCGTGAAATATTCAACATTTGCAGATATTTTTGCTCACTTTTCAATAATAATACTCTACTTATTACTCATTCAGCATGGTGGTATGATGTCCAAAACTGGAGAAAGGAGGAGAAGAACCATAAATGGAAGAAAGCAGGAGTGAGTAGATTCATGCAACATTGACGAGAAGATTGAGAAGTAATCGAGAAAATTCCCTCTTCGGAAATGAAAAGACGAGAAAATGGAGGGTTCTTGATAAATGTGGAAAAGAGAAAGGAGTAGAACAATCTCTGCACAGTTTCTAGGCAATTTTCTCAAAACAATTCCGTGTTAGAGATCATTTGGAGACCAGAAAAGAAAAGAGATTCCATGACTACCATGGAAAAAGACGCAGATCAGAATTATATGCACGAAAAGTAGGATTAAAATATATCTCAAGTGATTTTTGATGCGATAATTCCAAATAATACCTCTAAATGCTCTTCAAAAGACTATAAAAGGCATGGTGATTATTCGTGATCGATCGCTCTTTCTTATCGTCCGAGAATGAGAAGAAACGAGAGAAAGTGACAATAAACAGCTGAGATTTGGGAAAATGAATTCTGAGAAAGATCTTAAGAAAAATAAAAGACAAACGAGAGCCTCCTCACTAAATAAGCACTTTTAGAGTACACAAGACATCGGAGAAGTTTTACCCATAATAGTGTATTGCGGTAGAAATATTCAGAGTAATTAGAGCCTTTTATCTCCAAACGATCGAAAGTGTCTACGAAGCGAAATGAAAGTGTTGACGTTAGTTAGATTGATCATTGAAGAAGCAAACATTGGGAGGTGATAAGATCTTTTCTTTATCTTATACGGTGAAACGAGCGTTCAAAGATGGAAAAGACCAAAAGTCCAAGATCAGAGATCAGCTAAACCATCTTATCCGTCCTATTCTCTTTGAAGATCGCACGAGTTATCCAGTTTTATCAAATCTTACTTATTTCCTATTGAAGATACCCTTGAGATATTATTGTGGTTAGCTCTTGCAGGAACTTTTCTGCTTATTGACCCAGTCATCACGTGTTTCATCAAATAATTACGTACCATATTTAGTTTTTACAAGAAGTCTTTCTCATCCTCAGAAATAGAATCCACAGTGTAATCAGCAGTGTAACTATTTCCTGGGAATGATCAGCAGCACGTATGCAATACATAAACTACGTCAAAACTTATCACTCAGTAATTCAGATCAGCACATCAGAACCCCCTGGATGAAATTGTCACAGATAATATCATTCATTGTTTTGCAGTAGCTTCGTTTTCTCCGTTGAGCGTGAACTTTATCTTCTCGTCTCCTCTCTAATCACAGTCTGATTCCTCGTCCATTTATTTGCCTGGGGGAATCGACTCTCGAGTAAACAGAACCTCTCGTCTGGTAATGATAGTGTGTATTTGAGATACCATTCTACCCATTCTACTGCTTGATTCTCTTTCTTCTTATCCAATTGTCCCCATGCTCCTCTCCCTTCCAATTAGCACGAACACTTCAGAGATTCCTCAGGGAAACGATCGGAATTCTCTCTCTAGAGTGAACAAAGTAGAGAAGAGAAGAAACGAGAGACGAGAAGTTATTGAGGATCAGTGAACATTACACATTTACACAGCAGAAAAGTCACGAGAATCCATTGCAGTCCTTACATTCACACGTCCCTTTCTACCTATTCTTCTACAACTCCCACTCTCCTCTCCCCCGATCATCCCCAATCGATAATACTCACATCTTGTGCGTCCTCCTCTCTCCGAAGATAGTCCTTAGCTCCTTTCCGGTGTTGGTCCCCTCCTCTCCTTTCACGCCCTCATCCCATTCACACACCACAATAAGAGGTGGTTTCCTCATCGTTGACGCACTTGGCGTGACTGTCTCTGCGAGGATCAGTCCGACCGGACTGAATGAGTCCGTCGTAGGTGTGTTGGGTGGCGTTGCGAAGTCGATGTTGGCGAGGCTGGCGCAGCTCGGGTGTCGACTGCACACCTCTCCTGCGTCTGCAGTCTCAGCAGCTGCGACTGGCACAGCTGCCGCGAGGGAGGAAGATGCGATGTGCACTATGATGGAGGGGCAGGGAGGGGGGACTGACGCCGTTAAGGTGTCGTCTGGATGCACGAAGAGGGGCGGAGGGACTGGAGGAGGGAGAGCAGAGGGAGGAGAGGGAGGAGGGGAGAGGGGGGGGGGGAGGGAGGAGGAGGGAGAGAGAGACGTTTCGTTTGTTTTTTCTTGCCTCCGCTGCCTAAACATTCGCTCCTCTCTCTATCATCTGTCTCTCTTTCTCTGTTATCTCTTGTTTATTGTGTGGTAAGAGACGATCTCTCGTTCAGAAGCAATTGTTTCGCGGATTGAGTGAAGAGCAGAGAAGATGTCAGCTGAGAGAGGAACGAACAAAGGCCTGCCATGCATTCATAATCAGAGTTCACAACACTCATCTTCACGCTCCATTTCACAATGCAATTGTTTCCCTTTGCAGCTTTTCAGAGGACTTTTAGTATCATCTCATGCGATGTAAGCGGACTCACGAGACTACGGAGAAGTCCTCCCTCTCTCCCTCCCTCCCTTCCCCTCCCTCCCCCTCTATCCTGTTGATCTATGCTATTCCTCCATCCATTCTGTCTTCCTTTTCCGTGTGCACAGAAGGTGAGAATGAGGGGAGAAGAAGGAAGAGACAAAGAAGACTCAAAATGGACGAAGAGGGGAATGAAGAGGAGAAAAAGTGGAGAGGGCAATCATCAAAGAAGGGAAGAAGAAGTGGGGAGTAATGAGAGAAAGAGCTTAGATGTGGAGAAGAAAGGAAATGGAGGAATTCTAGCTCTTCTTCGAGATCAAACCCTTCTTTTCTCACGAGATTGTCTAGGCGACAGAATCGGAGTCGGATTGCGTGTCATGAATAACAGACAGATTTTGTCTTTAGTGCTCCCTACGATGTACAGTAACCCACATTTCCCGATTACAGTACTCCTCACTAACCTCTTCTTCTTCTCTACTTTCTTCTCCTGAACGAGTGCTCCAATGATGGCCTCACTACACGTATTCAGTGTCGTTTCCAGTCCAGATTGGAGCATCTCAGTAGGAGTCAGACGGCCGTTGTTTAGAGATAGCGTCATTCCTGAATGATCTTTGATCTCTACGCCGTACGTACTTTTTCTTCTTAGGAGGTAGATGATTTCAATGGCACATAAAAGAGTTCTGTTGAATCCCCATGTAAATGGACTGACCCAAATCAGCAGCCCTGACTGCCGATAGAATCTTGGTGTCATCTGGCCTAATCTCAGGAGTTATCAGTGCCGGGAGAGTCGCGGGCGGCGTCACGATCCTCACTGGCAGCACCTTCTGAGCTGCAGGAGCTGATGATGATGAAGCAGGAGGAGTGGACGGGGAGGGCTGCAAGAGTTGCAGTGAGGAGGAGAGGAGGAGAGGGGGGAGTACCTTCTCCTTCTTCGCGTGAGGCACTCGCTTAGCATCAATCTCCCCTTCGTCGTCCGATGACAAATCGAATGCGAATCGGACCTGAGAATCACCATTTTATCATGTGATCATGACCTTTTGAGGGAGTGAAAAGTGATTATGAAAGAAAGGAAAGTGACTCGTCACACAGTGATGGAAAGGGAAGATGTGAGTGAGAACGAAGGAAAGAAGGAGGGACTGAACGAAAGGATAGAAAGGGATCAGCCTGACATGCAATGGCTGAATAGCAACCAGAGGGGGAGCAGTCTTCGGACCCATTACCTCATTTAGAGATCGAACCGACAGATCTTAATTGAATTAAATTAATTCCCCTCAATGTATATATTTCAGTAATTTTTTCAGTTCGCCTTCGCTTCAGGTGATTTTATCTGTCATGATTTTTGCGCGTCATCAGTAAATGCTCGTTAACCCTTTGGAGGATTACAGCAAGAGTAAAAGAGATAAAAAACGAAAGAGAAAATAAGGGCTTATTATCAAGAGAGGATGGAGAGGAGGATATAGAACTCACTATTGACATCGAAACTTTTGTTCTTCGTAGCGGGTAGACTCAGTTTAGCATTCTTCGTAACATGACTCTTCTCATAATGATCATAGCACGTCCATCTTCCCCTTTTGTATCGACTCTCCAGAGGGACGATCTGATAGAATGATGAAGCCAGTTTACAAATGCTGGTTTTGATGATTGATGTTTTGAGTGGGAAAATAAGTGAAATCGTCAGTTCCGATTCGATTTCTCCCATTATTTTGATTCCGACCACGAGAAAAAGAGAAACAGTAAAGTCAGAACCGCGAAATACCAGTAAATGCACAGAAGGTTTCTTCAGACGCATCTTTCTGTTCCTAATTTTCGAATTCTTAGTTTCTTATCAGTGACAGTTTCACTATTGAATACACATTGATACTCGATAGAAGGGGATTGATACAATGATTCTCACTCTGAATCTGGAGACACTCGTTGACATGGGAAGAGTCGTCGTCCCAGCAGAAAAATCAACTGATTTGGAGAAATTCGAGATGGGAATAACACGACGAGAAACTGAAATGAATGAAATTTAATGTTTTCATCATCGGAAATTCGTCTGGAATCATATGCATTCGATTGGGGATGCAATGAGTCGACGTGTTTTATGTTGTTGTGAGTTTCAATGGCAGCTGTTCGAATGGAGTGCAGAAGAGACAACAAAATATGCAGCGAGAATGAGCCTCAAGGGACGTCTAATGGCAATCTTTGACTGTTCGCTTGCATGGTTGTTTGCAAACAAAAACGCGCAAGTCTACAAGGTCCGTGCCAAAATATAGTAGAAAATGAGACAGAAAACAGAGATTGATTTGAGCGAAGGCTCTAAGTTGATAAGGAAATAGTAATGCCCTTTCTTCTGTTATTGATGAATGAATCGAGGGGCAGAGAGGGTCCTCACTATTCAAATACCACACAAAAACAGAGCATCTAAGAAAAAAGTGAACGGGAAAATGGGGATGAATCATAGGGATGAATTGAAAAATGTGCATAGAATATTAAATTACAATAGCTGATGTGACGTTTAGAAACTCGCGTTTAGGAACTCTCAATCGGTGACGTATAGGAACCCTTTCAAAAGGTCGAAAAGACGGTTTAGAATCGTCATTTGCATTCCGCTGGCTATCAATTCAACATAGAAGAAGTTTAAAACGTCTCCTTTATTCAAATGAGGGTTCTAAACCGCCTTTCCGTCGTTTTTAAACCGTATTGAAAAGGTTCCTAAACGTCACCGATTGAGAGTTCCTAAACGCGAGTTCCTAAACGTCCCATCACGAATACCACCAATAGTACTTGTAAGAAAAAATGCTTGTGCTGGACCCGTGCGTTGGATAAAATATTTTCACATCTAGAAAAAATTCTGTACATCGAAAATAGAATCGTGGAAGAAGGAGAACGGTGGTCGAAAATGAATCAGATAGAAAAGAAGACTGGACGAGATGGGAACTCGCTGGAATTCGTCTTGGCGCCTTTCCATTCTCTTTTCCCTCTTTCTTTTCTCGCCACGGTGTCCCTCCATGTCCAGATACGAAGAGACAACAAGAACAACAACCACAAATTGCATTTTAGTTGAAGAAGGAATGTTTTGGGCATTAATCCACGGGAATGACTGGAGAAGAGAAAGGAGGGGAAGTGCCCTCGTTAGCCCATTCGGACATGGAAAACTGGAAGGAATTGGACACTGTGCTCGGAAAGGAAATACATAGAGAGGACGCATTGATTCGTGGTGAATTCGCGTGTTGGAGGAGGGTTCAAATAGACTAGAGATTGATTAATTGGGTGAGAGATCAGCAATGAGAGAAGAGAAGAAGTTGGACAGAGTTGGATCAGTTATCGAGTGGGGGAACCAAACGCGCGCATGAAAACCACGGACGGAAGGAGTAAACAGCGATTGATAGAGCACGAGACTCAGATCTCGTGAGAGATGAGATCATTCAGAATCTGAAGAGGAAAGAAGTAGTAGAATCGTAATTAGTACTAGAGTAATACAACGATGGGAGATGATCATATAATTGTACACGTTCTCGTCGGGGGCGCGCGCTCTCGTTGTAGACAATTGAACAGGCAAGCAAACAGAAATGAACCTGAGCGCGCTTCCCAGAGAAAAAAACGATCACAGTTCCGGAAGGTCACAAGCTGATTCCAGTTGAGATTCCCAGTAGAAGTTGTGAGGAATGATAGAGGGAACCGAGTAAGAGACAACATTGAGAGCCTTCGCTCTACAAAAAGTGATTGATGCTGATGCTTAGACTAAGGGAGGAGATCTTTGCCCAGAAATATCGTAAGGGGTGAATTGCATGAGGGGAAGAAGAGAAGATGGGCGATGGATAGGGGTTGTTTTCGAGTGGAAGAGGATGAATGTAGATGGAAGGAGGGAAAGTCCACTGGGGATGAAAAGGAGGCGAGAATAGGAGCAACCAATATAGGATAGAGGGACCAGAGATAAAGATAGCCATTTATTCTGACAACATCTTTCCTTGTCAGTTATCTAACAAGAAAGTGCGCAAACTCAGGAGGAAATCGGATACTTTGAATGAATAATTGACAAGTGATCAGAGATTGAGAGAGGATAGAGGTCTATGTCAGCACAATGATATACTGGGAAGCCTTTGGGGAGAAAAACAAAAGGAATTAGGAAAACAGTCCGAATGAGAAAGGAAATCGCCATCTAGAGTTACGCGAAAGCAACAACAGACGCTAAAATTCGACACTTTTGGGTGAAAACACTTACAAGTAATCGGAGGTTGATTGGTGTCGAAGTCTGATTCCGAATCCGATGATTTCGCATGCGAATCCAGGATGGAAAAACGTCCCTCCGTCGATGAATGCCTGATAAATTTTGCTTTTTTTGTATAAATATATTTTCTAAATAAAAGTTCTGCCTAATATTCCCTCCTAAATTACACAAAATCAATTGAAGGGCATTCGCTGAGTTCCAACTTTGTTGTGTCCATCGATCGTAAGTGAGGGAAGTATCCAATGTTCGATTGATTGCACATTTGGAGAAAGAATGGCAACTTGATCGATGAACCGTGGAATTTAGCGAATGCGCTATCTATTCCGCAACGATTGAGTTAGACATAATATTTCTATGGAGTAAATCACAGAATAAAGAAGTCTCAAGAGAAATGTAAGTTATCCAGCAAAGAACCGATAATAAGACAGGGGTCAAATTCAATGGAAATAGGCCGTACCTCGGGGGAACGATCGCATTGGCGGCCGCGATCGCTTCCGCATTTCCTCTGATGAGACAAGAGGTCGAATTACTGGAAGGAATCATTCCTTTAGTGAACTCTCTTCTTCCTTTCCTTCCACTGTAAGCCCCTCCCTCCTCCATACAATATGGATTATCGGATGGACCAAAGTTACTACTGCCTTGACATGAATGGGTTTGTTTGACTTGTTACCGAATCTGTACGAGGAAAGGAGAAATGAATGGATGTTTGAACTGGAGAAGGAAGAACTTGCCCAAAACTTTGGTTGAAATCCGTGACACCTTTCATACTAGGATTGATTAGGGTGGATGAGGGATGAAGTGTGCGCGAAAAAGAGAAGTGAACTGACTAGAGGAGAGAGACAAAAGAGAAGAAGAAGAGGGGAAATGAGCTGACGATTGATCCAAATTGGAACGAGCTCATTATGTACTTTGGAGGGGAAAGAAGGTACTGTTGATAGGGGAACTTCAACCCATAATAGTTGTTGCATCGCATGAAAAACACATGGTTTGCTTGATAAGGGAGTTCTCAGAGATAAACTAACTCCGACTTCTCAGATGCCATCCTCCATAGGAGTCTCCGTCTTTGAGCATCCATCTTCAGATGGAAAGGAGAAGGAGAAGAAGGATGAAGAATGTATGGATGAACTGGATTAATAAGGACTGAGAGGAAGAAGAAACAGTGATAAAGGAGACAGAAATTGGCAGTAAAAGTCATAAAGGAGAGGCAGCGACCATCAAAGAGCACCGATAGTGGAAACCCAGTAGAGAGTTGTCGTTTTTTTTCTAAAATAAACAAAAAAAAATCCTATTTCTTGACTCAGCGTAGTGGAACGGTGCCCTATGCGGAAACGAAATTTCCGTGACCATCTGAGGCGTAATTGTTTATGCTACTCTTGACGTTTGTGTACCACTTTGAGAGGTCTCATTTTGTAGCTCCATCCAATTGCATTGTATCCGTCTCTCTCTCTCAACCGATGGAGCTCTGTATTCCTCTCCATCGACTCCTAAACAAGACTAATCGTTCCATTCGTTCTCTCAGTTTTTGTGTCGTCATCCTTCTGCATGCTTCTGAATCAGTATTCTTTTTCCCTCCTTCAACTGTCACTTTGATCTACCCCGTACACTAATCCGTAGTCGTTCCCCTCTCCTTCCCCTCCGTTCTCCTCCAATCCTCTTCTTCTCTGAAGAGGACGCCCCATAGCTTCCGATTCTCCATTGCAGCAGCACCCTCTATACACTTCTTGCTCTTTTTATGCCCTCACAAAGTGATGCCTTTTTCCTATCTCGATGCCTCCCAAAAACAGATGGATTAGCCTCCATGTGATGGAGTACCACTGATGACTTACTTGATCTACCCCCTCCTCCCTCTTCCTTCATTCCTTGAGGAAGAAGACGAAAAACGCTAATTCCGCCATAAGTCCGCACTCCTTCTAGTCGAGTTTGAATTCCTCTTGGCTCACTATACACTCCTTCCCCTCTGACACGATCACTTCCATTCATAGCAACAGTAAGTCCATTTCCGAAATATAGCATAGTCTTTTTTCTTCAGAAAATGTAGAAGAATTCTGATCATAACTAGAGATAGTTTTGGTATAACACATGTATTCCTTTCTCGATCATGATTCGTGAAGGAATAGTTGATAGGAGAACCCGCTCTTCTCTCTTTTTCACACTCTATTACAAATCAACGCCATTTCCCTTATCAACGGGAGTGTTGTCTCGTCTCTCGCATTTTCATTAGAAAGATCTTTTTTTTTATGACGATCGAACTCCATGAGATACCGTCAATCTCCCATGGACTCTTGGTATTCCCAAATCACTAAATTCCATATTATTGAAACATCTAGACCACATTTAGATCAAATTTCGTTCATCGTCGTCTCCTTAGTTTTTTTGGAAGGCGTGAAATGCATCATAGTTTACGCAACAATGGAGAGTTCGTTCCCAGTTTAGACTGAGGAGTCTTCCTGAAGAGTCCTTCCTTCTCTCTCTCCATTATGTGTTATTGAGAAGTTGAGTCGGCATCTAGGGGTCATCAAACGGACCAGACCCCCCCCCCGCCCCCCCCTCTCCCCCCCCCCCCCACTCCCTCCTCCCTCTCCCTCTCCCATCTCATAACTTGACACCCTCTCATAGTTGCGAGAAGCGCAGAGGGAATTAGTGCTCGATTGACGACAGTTGGATGAACGAATTTAGGCTAGAAACGCCTCTGATCCCTCATTATTATGCTAACCGTCGCAAATTATCTCGCGAGCTGTACAGATTTCTGCGAATACGTACTAAGCGACTCCTAATAATAATTGGGATATAATGTATTCATCCTTCCTCTTCTCTCCTCTCTTCCTCCCACTCCATTCACTCCATTCACCCCTTCATACCTCCTCAATCCTTCTCCATAACTTCCGATTTCCCCTCTCAATTTCACCCCGCACTTCCATTGTCTTGCACCTTACATATTCTCTCCTCGTTTCCAGCAATTTTTTCTTAGCATTTTTTTTAGTCCATGGTAGAATCATTCCAACTTCAACTCAGGTCTATTCTCCCTCCAATATCTTCCACCTTCTCCTTTTCTTTTCACTCCCTACGCAGCCGCGCGAAATTCGGCGAGATTTGACGATCACGAATTTGTCATCGGCCGAAATTCCTGAGAAACACGAAAGTCATTCTTTGTTGTTATTCGAGTTCTCTGGATTTCTGAGATGATGAATCCTCTGGAGTCTTCAGATGGACAGTCTGAGTATAGTGAATGATTCATGTTCCTCCTTCACGGTACTCCCCCTCTCCCCCCCCCCTCCCCCTCCCCTCTCCTTTGTGTCCTCTCATCTTCTCTCGAATCCTCCGTTTTGTCTTTTCCTCGTGTTGTTTTACTCGTACCGTCACTCTGTAATATGGCCCATTTCGTCTCTTTTCCGTTGGTCTGAATTTGACTTAATGAGAGAAAGAGAGATCACATCGGAATAAGAGGAAGGAAGAGACCATATTTATATAGATGTATCTCTCACTAACAAAACAAACCGAGCATAGCCACACTTCGTCATATTTCCTTCTCAGACTCGTGTATTTCTTCTGTCGGAACGAGAATTCATAGAATTTTATAAGGTCCGCGTTTCACGGTAGAATGAAGAGGATGAAGTCTCATTTGGCAGCGTACGGACCTTGTCCTAATCACTTATTCTCATGTTGAATAGGTCTCTTCATCTGCTAATCGTCTTCAATTCAATATAACTTGTCGCATATTCATCATTCCTAACTCGTATCAATTATTTACTACCATTGCAATCGCTTCTTCACATCTTCACAGTCTCAGGAATGCATGAGAAATTTTGCAGCGAAAATAGAACTACAATAATAGGAACATTTCAGGCGTTTCCGCCTCTTCGAATGGCTTCGTGGCTTTTATCCAGACTTCTCTACAAATCACTGTAAGTCCAATGCTCATTCGACTGGTCTTTCGGTATCTCCTCATGAACAAAGATCGCTCCTCCAATTATTCTGATGTGTATCATATATTTGTACTGTCTTCTCTCTATTCGGTTGATTGCTATGCACTCTTTATTCTGATCTTCTGTAGTAGAACAACGAGTAAAAATAGAATCAAAAGTATTTATCGAAAGAACATCAAAATACGAATCCACAGATCTGTTTGGAAAATGGGATCGAAACTCCTCTCGATTCCTCATTCTTTCTTGATTTGTCTTGATGGATTAGGTACGGAATCTGACACTTTTACGATGGGCTAAAACTCGATTTTCTGTCTGGCGAGAGTCATTTTATTGCTCCTCCCGATAACAATAACGGTAAATGTCTGAATGAAAGAGTCGGAAGGATACCTATTTCATTCGAACGAAACGTTGTTGACGAACCATTTTTGTTACCAAAGTGTAGTATCTGATCAACACATGGAAAATCCAAGAAGAAGGTCATATTTTGGACGTTGTCGTGTTACAAGCTTTTGAGAAATGGGTTGCACTGAGCATCTGTGCCCAGTCAGCTACAACGTGCGTAAACTGCAATGATTCTGATTAGCGATTGTTCTGGAAATATCCAAATGTTTTACACGTGAGTAGTAGGGATATCTGTTGTGAGATCACGTTCAATTCACCCGGAACCTTTTCCTCTCTTCCTCTCTTCCTCTCTGTCTATTCCTTCATCTGCAGTGACTTCATAACCATTCACTCCACTCGCACTCTCTTATTCCACCTGAGAGAATCGGGAGAGGTCAATCGACCGTGTCCCTCCCTCCCCCCTCTCCCCCTCCCTCTCTCCCCCTCCTCTCTCTCTCTCTCCATACCTCCGCACTCCCTCATCTATCCCAGCAAAAAGCCTCTCAGACTCCTCAAATTCTCCAATTATTTCATCTATTGTTCTGGCCACTTATTCCATATCCGGCATGCGCACTGCCTTTCCGGTCCACGTTGGCCAATTCACTACTGTGGCTACTACCCAATCCCCACGTTGATCAAGTGTATCTCTGATCATCCTTATCAAACTTATCTATACTGCTGATTCAACTCGTCTCCTTTATTCCAAGTATCTCCTCTCTGACGCAAGAACCCTTCGTTGTCTATCATAAAAAGCAGCAGCATGGCTATTATTAGTAGTGAGTAGTTGCAGTCTAGTCTGGCAAAAGGCTCACCCGGTACCAGATATAGACTTTATAACTTCTCCCTCTTTCCCGTTATCTTATTCTACATAGACTGATTCATCACCATCTAATTTTCAATAGCCCATCATTTTCTTTCAAATAATCTAGAATCATCCACCATCTCAATGGTCATAAGTATGAATTTTGCATCGTCCAGACTCAGCTTCCTCATCGTCCGAAGTCATTTGCTTTTTTTATATTATTTTTTTTTTTACAAAATGTGGTTGAAACACGATTACCTGCGTGTTATTTCGTTATGATCTCTAGCTCTGTCTCGCCTTCTTCCATTGATCTAATCAGTGACATTTCTTTCTCTGTTCAATCCATCACTCGGCGCTTTTTCTCACACATTCTAGGCGCACTCATCAATCTCAGGCTCTTCTCTGACCCCTTCACACCTCTCCGATGGATGTAGTTCCGGGACCGGGAAATTCCTACAAAAGCGGGCATCCGGATATTGGCATTAGATGGGAATCCTCTGGTTCCTGTCCCATCTTCTTCTCTCTATGCACTTTTCCCTTCTGCTAACTCCCTTAGTCCCCAAATCTCAGTCGTCTTCAGCAGTCTAATTCACTCACTTCATCTCATCACGTGCAATACTCCACTAGTTCGATTTGGTCTCATTAGCTATCCTGTACCCCCCTCCCCCCCCCCCTCCCCCTCCTCTCTCTCTACCCACAATAGCTTCCAGTGCAACTTTGACTAAGACTTTTACTGGTTTTGTAGTGTGAGTAAAATAGAGTTCCATTCATTCTCGGTTGGAAACCAGACTAGAAAGTATGCAATTATGTGATTATTTTTAATGAAAAGAACGCAAGTCGGAGCTGTTTTGATGGTGGTCGAGTCTGTGATTAGACGCCAATTGTGTCTCCCACTAGCATCTTCTACTCAGTGACACCCTCCACTCCCCCTCCTCCCCCCTCCCCTTCCCCTTCCCCCTTCCTCCCCTTCCCCCCCCCCTCCTTCCTCTTTTCTTTCCTCTGACGTTCCGCGCCCTAATTTATAGCCTGTTTCCATTTTTAATCCCTTTTTCAGAAAAAGACGCCCTTTTGAGCAGGCAGCGATGTTTTTCAAAAGTGCGACAAGTGACTTTTCCATGAAACATTTTGCCACTCGTTTTCATTCGATTTCTCGGTTCATTGCGCATCAAACTGCACTTTATTCAGTAGTTATTACGCCTCCGCTCATGGTTAGCAAAAGAACATTGAACGCTTCAAATGATATATGATTAGATCCTCTCATCGCATTTGAACCGCAGCTTCCGATTATGCACACTTTGGAGATCTTTGCTCCATGTTGAGAAACAGCTTGGAAAGATTATAAAAAAGGAAGAAACTAATCTACAACGTGTTCAATTACCACTTTTTCAGCACTCATTCCAATTTGGCATGAGTTCACAGGGTTCTTTCTTTCCTTCCTCTACCCTCTGATTCTCGATCTGTTTCTCTCTCTCACCACACAAAAACGGCTCATTGATGTTTCTGATTCGTTTGCGCAGCACTCGATTGTTTCCCATATCCCTTCTAGTTGATCATCCACCCCCTCCCCCCTCCCCCTCTCTCTCCATCTACCATAGATCCTCCCATCATCCATCCTTCTCCTTCTCATCTGCTGGCTCCTTTCCATACTAAAAACTGTACGGTCGTTACCATCTCCAATGAGCTCTCTTTTCTCTATTCTCTCTTTCTTTTCTTCTGTTTACTTGGGTCTTCCTTCCACTTGTTTCTTCTCTTCTTCTCTCTAGGTGTCATCAACGAGACTATTCTAATAGACGATCCCTTCCATTCCTTTTTTGTGTCCACACTCCTCACTCCCAACACCTCTGCATCTCATCTCAACCTCTTTTGCATGGTGGATCTCTTTCTCTTCAGAATTCATTCTAACAGATGCGCACCCATCGCTATTGACACCTCAGATAAATCCGTTTTGGTTCGTCACAGGCCAAAAAGAGAGAGGGAATGAATGGTTGAGAAAGTGGTTGCGTGATTCCCGATTCCTTCTCTTCTCTCCTCTTCGATACCTTCCCTCTCAATCCTTGGATGGAGAAGTGACAGGATGGCTATGCATCGAGAAGGGGAATCTCCCTCCCATTCAACATTCTCTCTTCTCCAATCGACCATTCATTCACTTTCTGTCCAATACCCGCTCATCAACTAGAAAGCCGCCCATTCCTCCTCATTTTCTTGTAGATCGCAAGCCTGGATTTTCAATCCCACTCATGAACATCATTCTCATTCTCATTCTCAGTCAACTCATTCCTTTGTCGTCTTCATAGCCCTCTCTCTCTCTCTTCTCTCTTCTCTTCTCAATCTAATCTCCTCTTTTTCTGACCAGATACAGGCACTAGTTTGAAGTCCTCACTGTTCTAGGAATCACCCTGTTTTTTTTGGAACGATTTCTAAATTCAAAGATGCAATTCTACAGTGCGCAGCTAGCTACGGGATATCTGAGTGTTGCTGTGTCCTCCCCTCCCTAACCCTCCCTGTTATGACTAGTTCTGAGGGGTCAAAGGAACACATCATGTCTCCTTTTCCTCCAGGGACTCGGTCTTATTCTCAATTCGCGCAGTTTGTATCTTCCCTTTCTCCTCGTTTCTCATTTTCACTCGTATTCACTCTTATTCTTTTGATCTTTCCTCCTTTTTTCTCTTCTCTCTCACTCGAAACTCGATCTGAGGGGGGTAGATTCGATAGGACTTCTCCTCTCTAAACTGATCATTTCACTCCTCGTCCCTTCTCTCACCAAATTAGACTCCTCTTCGTGTTTTTCCCTCCCTCAGTCAAATTCGGGAAATATGGTGCGAAAATCCTGATGTCCTCTCCCTTCGTCATTTCGGCAGAATTCGCTCGTAGCAATAAATTATTCACGAAAAAGCATAGGCATGATGAAAATGGGCAACATTTTCATTCTTCAATGCGGCCTAATTGAAACGTTCCGATATCATCTTCTTTTCCATCCATTTTTCATCTTTCACAGTTGTTTTGGTCTCGATTGCAACCACATTCCCTTTCCCTCGGCTTCCCATTATCCTTCCATTATCCCCCCGTCGCAATATATATTTTGATGTGAGAATGAGATCATAAAGAGAGTCTAATGGATGAGATTGAGAGATGGAGAAGGACCATGGAAGGAGGAATAAGACTGGAGGAGGAGAAAGACTCTGGGAGTACTAGTTGTACCCCTGGATGGCACCCCCCCCCTCTCCCCCCTCTAGTCTCGATCTGTCTCACAGTGATCGATCTCCCACATGTGGAAGTGGTCATCTGTTGCTATTTCTCCCGATCACTAGTGGCGTCACTATTCTCAGCTTATTCAATGCTCGCAGATTTATCGTTAACGAATAGATGTGTCTGCATAACATAGGAATAATTATGTATGCTCACCCATCTCTCTAAAGTATTTTTTTTAGAGGTTCTTGCACTCATCCTGTTCTAAACGTCCGAATTCGCGTCTATTTCTCGACCACAGATCTAGTGAACCCCATGCGTGCCATCCCCTAATCAATCTCTGAACTCTGCTATCTACCCTCACTCCTCTCTCTCTCTCTCTCTCTACGACCATCTCTATAACAATTTCATTAGTCTTGTGGTCACCTTCTCTCTCCTCTCCTCCCAATCACCCAAAGGAGAAAGAGACTCATGGGTCCAACTCATAAGGACTGCTTCGTTTATTGCGAGGGAGGACGAGGAAGGGAAGGGGGATACTCCCCCCCCCCCTCTACTCCTCATCTTCTCATCATTTGGGAGACCCAATCAAACTCTCTGCTCATTCTCTTTCTCTTCTTCCCAATCCTCGCAAATTCTGCGAATTTTCCACGCATTGCGCCTTGCACAGATTGGGATTTGTTTTTGGTGGTATTTGAAGTGTCGCTCGATATTCATTCATGGTCGTCTAACGCTAATCTAACCATATCTCCTCTATCTCTTCAATTGCCTCTGATGCCCTCTCCTCTCTTCTCTCCTTCTCTCAACCAGAACGGTCTTCCCCCTTTCTGCTCATCACTCTTCCGTACTTTCATTTACCCATCGCTCTTCTTCTAAGCGTCCATCTCTTCTCTCTTCTATCCATCCCTTTCAACTTGATTCCTCCCACTCTCTTCATTTCCCACACTCTCTCATCCATCGGTGAAAGACTTGCCAATTTGAGTGGAATCCCACTGACAGGAGCCTGTCCATCCATCACCTCCAACTTTCTAATTATTCACCCTTCAATTGAATTTCGTAGTCACTTTTCAACGGAAATTCGCGCGTGCTCTCCTCCGGTCTCTTCAATTCGAACTAATTCATCGAAATAGCTTCTACTAATCTTTCAATAGTTCTCTTAGAATAAAACAACTAGAATTAATCAGAACGCGTTGATTATGGTGTCTGATTTGTGCCGATTATGTAGAAACCTCGCATCTGATTTGCCTTGTCTCTAGGTGTTTCCATCCCTTCTTCCCTTCCTTCATTTGCTACTTCTCTTTCTCTCTTTCTCTCTCGGACATCGCACCAATTCCTCAGGGGGGACTCATTTGGATCCACAGGCACAAATCTGGGTAGATCCGCTAAATCAATTGGAACTAGAGGAGACTTCCTCTTAGATTGCTTACAAGCACTGACACAAGTAATCAAAGTTTGTGTGACGTGATACTTTCTATCTAGTGGTAGCCAAGTATAGTGGCAAATGTCGTAATTATCTCGTTATAAAGGATTAATTAAAACTTTTTCCCAATTCTTTCACTGCGCATTGCAAACAATTTTGTACCCATTATTTTCGTTGCATGAAAAAATTCAAAAAAATCCAAACCAGAATATTCACCCAATCATTGTTAAATATTCCTCATGTACAAGCACTTGCTCTTATAACTACAGAATAGGCTACAAACCATGGGAGAACACAGCCAGCCCATATGTTTTGCTCATTTCATTATACTATTCACTTTTGCACGCTGATTGGCTGTATATTTTGCTGATTTTGACCACAACTGGTCAGAGCAGAGGATAAATATGGTAAACTTCGTTTGGCCTCTACTCCTCTTTCTCTTTCTCTCATTCCTCTTTGTTCTTCTATTCCGCTCATCCGATTTTGTGCTTGTTTTACTATTCTCTTCACATTTGAAGATATCTTCGGCCATTTTCTATATCCACTAGGAATCTCTCCTAACTCGTGCTCTCTTCCAGAGACGATACGGGTGATTCTTCTTCTTCTCCCTCTCTATCCCATTCTTCTCCTCTCGCAGCTAACGAAGACGAAGACGAACTAGGGGTCGGTCAACCACAATTTAAATACATTTTTGATAGTGAAAATAACAATTTTCTGGTAATCGGTGAAATCTCGGATAGTTGCTTCTCATGGTCATTATTTGCAGGATTCCCCCCATCCCATTCTCTCTGGTTCAGATCGTCATCCGCTTCGGTTTCCATCAGGTCAATGATAGGAGTCGTTCATTTAAAACCAATTTTTCCATTTACCAGAATTTTTAAAAATTGTTTTATTGCAAGAAAATTGACCGTTTCACTTGTTATTACGAACGGTCCAATCTACTGTGTTTAGCAATTATTAATAAGGGATTCGAAGCTTCAGTTTTTCTATTTAAACAGTGCATTTTGCGTCCAGGATCACATAGGAGAAAGATCGGGTATATTGGAATACTAAATAAATAATTAGCGAATATTTT
Organism: Pristionchus entomophagus; assembly: GCA_036245825.1. Lineage (NCBI taxonomy): Eukaryota > Metazoa > Nematoda > Chromadorea > Rhabditida > Neodiplogasteridae > Pristionchus > Pristionchus entomophagus. Next base: position 14,088,501 of record BTSX01000006.1, read on the forward strand.
GTTCCGCTCATCATGCCTACTGTATGCTAAACAGTCCATGACTCTAACTGAGTATCTTACAATAAAAAAATTATAGGAAGCACGGAATCGCTCTCAGCCATTCTCGGGGATCACAGGGCAATGGCTGGGTTGGAGAAACTCATCACGTATGTTTATATTCAAGAAATAGTTTCAAGATTGTTCTACAAACAAAAGGGAAAATAATTTGAAATCAAAATTATTTATATTTAAATTATTTTCTTTATTTTTCGAGTGATGCAAGCAGAGATCGCATTTCTTCCAATAATTGTGCGCATGAATTAGTTATCATTCACGTATTCTCCAGTCTATTGCACTTTAGAATAATGGAGATACTAATTTGAATCGAGGGAATGAGTGAAAATCGTTGACTAATTAATCTAATTAACCAAAATAAACTCATCCCAAATGGTTATTCCAATATTTCTCACAGAGATTTTCGCTGCTGCTGGGGCTGTGAATTCTAAAGACTACTAGCGGCCATTTTGTTTTCTCTCGGAACGGGACAACATTTTAAAATTGAAAAATTTGCTGCTTTCTATTTCTAGAAAAAAATACGTTGAGCCTTTCAGCAGAGTTTCTACTTGCAATTTTCTTTCCGGCTTCAGACAAGATTAGGACCACTCAGCCAAATGCTCACGTCACTTTATTTTTGAGGAGAAGTACACATTTTTATCTCAATCTCAGCTATCCATCCAGTCATATTCAAAAGATTTGTCCTCGTCCTTACCGAGGAGCATTATCATTTCAGTAACATTTACAATCAAAGTACAGTCTTTTCATATTTTCTATTTTATCACCAAACTATTCTCGAGAAAGAGACATACTAAGCCACTTTAGCTCCTCTAGAATCCATTTCGATAGTGGGCCAATCGAATTTGTTGGTCCTGTCCATACAAATTCGCTCTACCTTCCTTCTCCATTTCTCTCTTAGATTCCTCAAGGGGATCCCTCTCCTCTCCTTTTCCCTTCCACTTTCTCATCTCAAAATGCTCTCCAAATGCCTGTTTCTCTCACACAGTCGACATCTCTTCAAACACTCTCTCTCCTTCCCAATTTTGATACAATTTGCAGCTCCGAAACGAACCCACTCCCTCCAGTTTAGGCGTGTCTCCAATAGGGCGTCTTCCAAAGTGGATTCTCTCCCTTCTCCATCCTACCTTCCTACCGTAATCCTCCTCCTCCATCTGACAGTATTCTCATCAATTCGTCCTCTCTCTCTCTCCCTATAACTTCACATCCGGTATTGCATTCATCCGTCAAACATGGATCTCTTGCGTAGTCTATTCAACCTCTCAGTAGTTTGCTACTTTCATAGTGACCTCTCTCTCTCTCATGACGCATGGCTGAGTCTATCCTCTTCCTCTCATTTCACAGTCTCCTCTCTAGTCTTCGATGGATCAACTCCCTCCCCCCCCCCTGCATGCATCAATGTCTTCCATTCTCTTCATATTTCTCAAGCACGTTTTCAGTGTCTTGAGAGGGGCTAAAAAGTGACCTCTTCCTTTCTCTTCGCTTCTCCCTCTCCTCCCCTCAAATGGTCCCTTGAGAGTCAAGACTCCTGTGGTTTCTCACTCCTCTTCCTCTCAAAAGATGAAGAAGACTCTCTCTCTCTCTCTATTCTCTCTGGCTCATCTTCTTTTCTCTCCCACCCTCCCTATTATCATCACCAATCAATCCTTCTTTCAAATCCAAGAAATGGCTAGAGTCAACGAGAAAGAAGAGAGTCCCCGTCCCGAACACTGATCGTTTTTCATCGTTGGTCCTTCTTCCCATCTCATCTCAATATCGGGCCCATTCTTCTCTTTCTCTCCAAAATCATGTCATTTTCTATCGGGAACAATCCTCATTTCGTCTCTAGGAAGGGGGTCTCAGAGTGGATGGAAGAGAGTGATAGTCATTCCCTTGTTGCCTTTCCTTTCCCTCAATAGGGCCAACCTGCCCTCTCCTTACTCACTTAGTCAATCTTTTGTTGAAGTCTCTCTTTGAGCCTCTCTCCTTCCATGTTTCTACAAGCTATATTCCTTCCACTTTCCAATAATCTCAGTGGTGTCAAATCGATGGCTTGTAGTGGCCGTTTCTCATTAGTGCGAGATTGAAATCGGAAGCGACTTCCCGCTATGCATCTATGAGAGTTCTGTAAGGGATACTAATGGGGAGAGACCTCATACGACTATCGCGCCATTTCACATAAGGGGAATATGTACTACCCCTTCCCTGAATCCCTTCCCCATCTCCTGTAGAATCGTCCGCTTCTTGATCTCATCTCAATCTATTCTCCATCTAGGCTAGCCTCATCTCTGTCAATCCCTCTAGCTTCTCTCTCTCCATCTATCAATCAATGGGACGACATCTTATCCACTCGTCACTTCCCATGCTCTGACACGTTGTTTCCGTCGGTTTCTTTGTCCAGCGAAATACGCCAATCTGTGTAAACATCGTCTCTCCCCAAGCACTTCTTTCATTTCCATCCTAGACCATTTGATCGATCTGCAGACTCTGTTCCCTGATCCATTTGTATTTCTCAACTTTCCATTCACTCTCAGTCTTATCTGACCACAAGTCCCGTCCATCTCTAACAGGTCCTTCTCTCCTTCCATTCAATGTAATCTCCACCTTCATGTTCTTCTTCCTGGTCATTCTGTCCTTTTCCTCCTCATTTTTCTTCCTACTCACAAATCTCTTCCTTGCCCCTAAAAGACGCGCCATGACTGCCTATTAGCCGGGTGAGAAAAGCGAGTGGCTTTAGACCGAGGAGTTAGTCCCCTCTTCTTTCCCCCCCCCCACCTCCGTCACATTCATCATCATTTCATTCCGATATTGGCCTACAGATTCTCTCAGCTGATAGCTCTCCATCCCTTCTCAACCCTCCCATCATCCCCCTCCCACCCCCCTTCCCCCCTACCCTCCTCCTTCCCCCCCCCCTCTCCAATATGCATCATCCCTGTGGATAAGCACCTACTTTAGGGGGAGGACTCACAGCTCGACCCTCAATCTCCCGAAATCAGATGTCAAAACGAGGAAACACAAATATCTCGTCTAGCAAACAGCCCTCTCTCAAAGCCATTTCGAGCGTCAAAAATCGTAAATACTAGGTTATTCTCACCAAGGAACGAACGTTTCGCTCATCCCTACCATTCTATTTCGGGTCTCTTCCCGGTTTTTGACTATCTCTGTCTCGTCTCTCAGAATCGTTTTGACTCTCCCTCTCCATTCTCACGATTCTTCCCTTTCATATCCCTTCCCTGGCTCTCTTCTACCTGTGCTTCGTGGCCCAATCCTCCTTATTTGCTTCTGCACTGCTTACTCTTGTGACACTGGGAGGGGAGCACCTCTCATGGATACCGTAACACTCACTTGATTGGCTAGTCTCTCAGTGATCCCCTCCCCCCACAGCTTCCCTCTTCCCTCTATCGCGATTCCTTCCTATCACTTCTGAGTTCATGTCCATCTCCAGACATTCCTCCTTCTCTCCTCTCTTTTCCCTCTCTTCTTCTCTCATCGACGCGCCTTCTGAATGGCATTCGTCGTAGTCAATGTAGACGATGACGGACTCAAGCGGTCAGTTGTTTCCCCTTCTAATTACAGGCCATCGCTAATTAGCTCCTCCCCGAAGCTCCGCCCCCTTCTCTCTCACAATGTCCATTGTCTTCATGAACCATGACAAAAAGTTGTGAGTCTCCCCGGTAATTTGAGAAGCACTCAATGGGTGAAAGGCAAGATAAACGATGCAAGGATTTCTTCAAAATTACTTTTTATGCGGACAAAATTGCGCAAAAAAGAGTTCTAATGCCCTTCTGAATTGCAATTTCCGCGTTGGATCGGTAGTCGTAAATCAGTTCGCTTCTTTCCTCTCTTGACAGAAACACGTGTCTAATCACGTAGGAGGGAGAGAAAGAAGAGATGAGAAGAGATCAAGAGAGAGAAGGGAAGTCACTTCATAATGGGGATCAACCGATAATAAATCAAAATAACGCTTTCAATTCTTCATTTTTTTTCAACAATATTGGACTTGTTCTAGACGACATGAGAGCTGCGAATATTGATCCCTGCGCAAAAAACTTTTTTTTAGGTTTGTAGGGATCACAAATCAAAGGGTATCAGGAAGTAGCAAAGTGTTGAGTGATTCGTGACTAGCGACACTCACTTGAGAGTACTACCCAGATTGAGAATAGGGAGGGGGAGGGGGGGGGGAGGGGGGGGGGGGGGGGGGAGGGGGTCCAGCTTGTTAGTCCTAATTCTCGTTGAGTGGGGTTGCCCTCTCCAGTTGACTGCACTCTCTCTCATATCAAACATGTAATGAAGTCAGTTGTCAGTCCCTCCTCAATTCACTCGAGAGAGAGAGAGAGAGAGAGAGAGAGACGAGGACTTACAACGATGCCCGCCAATTAATTTTACGCTCATCCGCTTGATGCGAGAGATCCCATTCATTCAGTAGTTATTGTAAGATAATCAGCCAAAAAATAGGCGAAAAAGCGTGTTGAACCATCACCATTTGCCGCTATTATCGTTAGAAAAACAGGCTAGTGCGATTTTAAGGCACCTCGACAAAAACTTATCTCAGAATATTCTGCAGACCCAATTTCATGTGGCATCACTGTGTACTCTTTCTCTCTCAAGGCGACATGGTTCTGAGATCATGTTTCCCTCTCTCCAAAACAATGGAAGACCTCGCATTGAAACACGGAACTTTACTCATTTTGTATTCAAGATATTGTCTACTCGAGACCAATTCTCTCCCTCTCCACCTTTCCTTCTCCTTCTTCCTCTTTCTTTCTTGAATCTGAGTCTCGTCTAGATTGTTCCGTTTCTTTCTCCCATTCAAAACCATCCTTCAAATGACTCACCTATCCTCTATTTTTGTGGTTTCTTCATGAGAATTCGCGAAATCCGAGTCGAAAAGGCGCGACAATCACAACAAACACGTCAGTCTTCCAGTACTCCAAGAGTGAATCCCCTTCCCCCCTACCCCCCCCCTTCCCCCCTCCCCCCCCCTCCCCCCTCTCCTATCTGTCATTGTTTTGTCTTTTGCGCAAGTCTAGCCACAATTCAGAACTAATTTCCGTTTGAAAATTTTTCTAAGACAATTTCAAAACTTCCGTAACCCCCCCCCCCCCCCCTCTCCCCCTCCAATTGCGACATGCCATTTCCTCCTTTCTTCCCCTCAGATTTCACCTCCGTTCTCTCCTTTGTAATTCCCCTCCACGACTCTCACTGTTTTCGGTCGTCTACTCACATTTCTCAGAGCGTTTTACACGATCGGATCGAATATCAGTGATCTCTATTGATTGGTCAACAATAATTAGTCTCATCCATCACTCAAACCTATCTCGCCTACGCTGTTTGCATTCGTTTGCAGAGATAGAAATCTAGAGTATTTGAGAGCGAGAGACCACTCTAGAACCTCATGACCAATTACGCTTTGACGTTCAATTCGTAAGCAATATTACTCAAAAGGTACAAAAATGGACGATCATCAACTAATGAATCAGTACTACAGAGAGACACCTAGATACAGGCAAGTTATCCTTCTCCTTCCTTCCTTACACCATTGCCCCTAAAGTATTCTCTGTCTAACCAAGAAGACATGGGCAATCACTAAAGGGCTGATTTGGGTGAACAAGACTTGCAATGGGTAGTCATCCGTCCCTCAGATCCCTAGAGCGAGAGATTCTCTCTCAATCAGACTCGCGCACTACACAACAGATCTCCCCTCTTGCGATAATTACTGCACACTGCCTACTTCTCGCTGTCCTAGTAATAATTCACTGGGAAGGAGAGTCTGAAATAGACACTCTCCTCCCCCTCCTCCCCTCTCCTCCCCCACCTCCCCTCTCCTCCCCCACCTCCCCTCTCCTCCCCCTCCTCCCCTCTCCTCCCCCTCCTCCCCCCTCTCATCCATCCTCCTCCCACCTCTTACCTCTTACCTCCTCTCCCCTCTCCTCAATGACTCTTTCAGGTCGCAAGTAGAGAGTAGAGACACAGCGATAGACACAACAGAGGGAGATCCAGAGAGTCAAAGAATAGAAGGCCGTCCCCCCATATCCACCCCCCCCCCTCCCCCTCCCCCCTCCCTCCTCTCAACGACGACGATCTCTTCTTTCTCTTCCTCCACACCTGATTTCAATCCCCCATCCATCTCTCTATTCTTCTTCCAATCCTAATCGATAATGCGAAAGAGTGACGAAGATCGCTTCAGTAGTCAGGCTAATGCCATTCTCTATGATGTCCTTCATGATATGCTACAGAAAAGGTTCGACACCCCTATCTCCTCCTGAATGCGCAGCTTCAAATTTTTAAATCATAATAATTTGTTATCTTTTTTCGTATTTTTTTCCTGACTATTTTTCTATTCATCTGACTGTGACATGGAAAGACTGAACAATATCCAAGGAATGAGCGTGAATGGAAACAGAAATGAGAGAGAGAAAGAGAGTGTGTGAGAGGGTGAATTCATCATCTCAGTCGATTCTAGGGGCATTGTTGACATACCCTGAGTGGGGAAAGATGAAGCCTCTAACGGAAAGCTTCCTGATTTTTATGAAAATATTTATTGTAATTATTTTTTATATTTTAAACTAAATGCAACGATACAGTTGGAAAATAGATTGGTATCCTAGGCAGCGTGGGAGAATTCGCAGACTGGCGCAGTTTTTGTTGGAAAAGTCACAAAGCGAGATGAAACGAGTGAAGAGAGAGAGAAAAAAATAATAAAAGATATTTTCAAAAATATTTTTTCAGCGATTCGTACAAATTCCTTCGAATGTCCGATGACATGCACGAAGTAGCGCAGTATCTCAATGACATCAGAATATGCTTCATCGTCATCACTGTAGGTTCACTAATCATTCCAATTAAACGGAAAATTTCGGTATAAATGTAACCCTTTATTTATGTATTTTTGCGCACATTACTACCCAACTAATCCTACGTATCTCGCAGGTGACTGGGTACATCTTCATCTTCATCTATCTTATCATGCTTTGCGTGAGAAGAAACAGGAGAAATGTACCCCGAAGAAGGAATTGGGACGGCTACCAGGTCGGAAAGGTGGTAAGTAGGATGAGAGAAGAGCATGGGGGAATGATGAGGGGGAATGATGGGCCACGGCTAGTGAGATTCTGCGGAAAATGCACCCATTGAACAATAGATATTTGATAAGCTAAAATAGAGGTGATTGAGGAATAAAACATTTCGAAAGAATCTCAAGTATTGATGACGAAAGAAACCTCCTCCACCACTCCGCCATCACCATTTGAGATGAGATTCTTTCGAAATATCTAGGATCAGTTTTAGATCACCGTCACTTTTTTCCGTCGCAGAATATATTCAATCAATAATTCTCGTGTCTTCAGGGTGACGGTAACTTCTCTGGTGCGACATCCAACAATGAGGAGCAATTAACAAGTGTTCGGACAGAGACTGTAGCCCCTTATATGAGAAACCACCACAGGTGAGGAGAATGAGAGTGGATCAATGTGAGAGGGAATGCACGGTCAGTATCACCAGATGTAGAGCCTAATTAGCCTGATTCAATCAATTCATGCCCTTCTTTCTAGCAGATTGGGAGCTGATCGTAATCCCCCTTCCTTCATGAGACATGGCCATCTCAACCATCAACAGACAACGAGATTGATAAGTGAACAAGATGGAAGTGCAGTCAAACACCAGGTGAGAATGATTCCCTCTCACACGACTAAAGATAGATTGCCTAACTCCCTCTAATCCATCCGATTGTGTGTTCCCCCCCCCCCATTCAATATTGACTACAGTCTTCAGATTCCTCACATCACAACGGATCCTCCTCCTCCCTCCGAGAAGCCTCTCGCATCCGTTCCCCAATTGGTGAAGGACTCAGTCGCTCCTGAGATCTCCGTCAGCTGAGATCCATCCCATTCATTCTCTCTTTCTCCACTCTAACGGGTACTTCCTATGCTAGGAACATCAAATTCATTCCTATCACTGACCTTACCGTACCGTAATCTAGTCTCCTACCGTAATCTAGTCGCATGGCCTAGTTGTTCTCTCAGCCATAACATCTTCTTTGCTCATCTCAGATCATTCAGTCCTCTCTTTCACTAATTCAGTGCTATCTCATCCATCTGGTGTCTATCAGAGTCTCTTCTTCTCCACTCGTATTCGTGCTTCAGTCAATGGGTCAATGTGCCACCTTCTCTCCCTTTCTTCATTCTTCCCATTCTCTTGTATATCTCATTGCCAAGTGCCTTACGGGCTTCATCAGTCCGCTCTTTCGCCCATTATTTCCTCTGTATCATACACAGTTATTGATAAATTGTATTTGCGAGAACCAGGTTCTATTTACAAATCATTCATTGCAATCTACGAAGGGGGCAGGGTAGAGGAAGGAGGGGGGGGGGGGTAGGTCACAGTCTCTCTCCCTGGAGGGCCGCCCGTAGCTGAGTCTCGTCCCTTCTCTAGACTCTTCTCTTGCACAGAACCAGCAGAGGAGCGCATTTGGGACCCTCGATCACCTATAGAACAATCAGTTAGTCCAATCCAACCATCATTGTGACCCATCGTACTCCCCTTCTCTCCCCTAAAGTACCTTCTCCTTTCCGTTCCATCCAGCCGTAGCACGCTCCTTCACAGTGTTGATGTTACCGCATAGCTCGTGAGCACCGTCCTGCAATCAATCGATATACAATAATACAGTCAACTGTATACCGTAATCTCTCGAGTACCGTAATCGATGCCTACAGCCTTGCCTATACCTTGAGGATGAAGGGGGCGCAGTCTCCCACATGCACTGGCACGAATCCATCAGCCTTCGATTGGAAGTACGGACGCCACTGGTAGTTGAGACCTTCCTGCAACAGTTACTGTAGGCAGGGGAGAGGGGTACGGTATCTACAGTAATCCAGTCTCTAGCGTACCGAGCCGGGAGGAGGAGTGCACAGCATCTGGAACGATCCGATCTCCTGACCAGAGTTCTCCTGGTTGTTCTGACCGAATGTCGCCAGCACCTGCAGAGAATCGATCAATCACTGCTACCGTACCCCATCACTCATTCTACCGTACCCTACCGTACCTTGCCAGCCTCATCGGGGTAGGCTCTTCCGAACACGGGTTCTCCGTGTTTGTACCATAGGGCGACGTACTGGTTCGACTTGCCTCCATTGTCTGTCGTGAGGGGACGATTGTCGGCCTGGAATTGAGTCGATGGGTACTAGTGATGATATTCTTATCGCCAATTCGAGAATGAACCAGCGACCCACTTTGATCGTTCTCAGATTGAGAGATGACAATGAATACGAACGTGATCTTTTAGAATCATTTCATTTTGATTAATTTTTCTCCCATCTCATTCCGAGCTCGATTGAAGCTCCATTCTCCTTTCACAACACACCGTGTGGTGAGGTGTCTCTACTATATCAGCCTTCTCCCACTACTCACCAGCGTGGCTGCAGGCGGGAAGGGATTACGGTACTTGGTGTCACACCAGATATCATCGTAGATCTTCACTCCAGTGGGAGGAGGAGACAGCGTACGGAAGATGCCGAGAAGGTTCTGAATGTGACCAGATGATCGCCCCATCAGACTACCGCATGCCTCCCCCTCACCTTGGTATCTCCTCCTGTACATCCTTCGCTCTTGCCTGCATTGCCGACCCTGGCCTCCTCAACTCACAGATCGAGATATCCGAGAAGATCCTTGCCGTCCTGAAACGAGAGAGATGGCATACTGTATCCTCATAGATCGATCTACCGTATCCCTCCTCTACCGTACCTTGGTCTTCATCATAACGGGAGTCGATTGTCCACAACGGACGAGCTCGAGATCCTTGCGTTGCTCGTCACGAACCTTCAGGGGAAGCCATTGGTACCTGAGAGAGATCCATTCAAGTCATCACTACCGTACCCCCTCGATCACCAATATCCATCACTACCGTACCCCCTCGCTCACCAATATCCATTGCTGCTGTAGTCACCTTTGTAAGTCACAATTTGAATCTGACTACCGAGATCGCGCTTGCCCGTGAGTTCCACCTGCAACGTACGGTATCATACAGTATCCAGGACAGTCTACCGTACCCCTCCCTTCCCTCTACCGTACCTTTGAGTAGGCGAAGGAGCACTCGACGACTCCATCGTTGTTCCAGGCTTGCCCGTGCACCGGCTTGCCGAACTTGTACCATAGGGCCACGTACATGTTCTGTTGGCCAGGAATACGAACCTGAAGGGAAGAGGGTTTATGGTGGATGGAGGGGGGGAGGGGGAGTGGGGGGAGGGGGTCTGGAAGAAGGGGTCCTCACGGGATCGTCGGGGAAGGGAGTGCCGATCTCCTGGAGCGCCCACGAGTCCTCTTTGGCAGCTGGCATGGCGACTGGTCTTTGCTTTCGAATGAAATGGAGGAGGAGAGGGGCCTTTTATACTCACTCGAGAGCCTCGTTTGACTGCCCCAATTCAATCACGAATGGATTTTTTGGATCGCATTTGACTGGAAATGCCAAAATCAATCAACAATAGTATGTAAAAATTGAACATTCCGTGCGAACCGCGAGTTAGCGAGCGGTCGGTGAGGGAGAAGACCGTAGCTGATGCGAGCAGTCAGACGATGGCACAAAGCTACAGTTCGATGCACTTGTTTCGCGTTTCGTGATATTATCAAAAGATTTTGGGAAGGATTCGTGCTCCTATTCGTCTCCACTGAGTATTCACAGTGCGCGTATGTATCTCCTTCCTTTTGTTCGGAAGCGAGAGGTCTTATTCGGCAATAACGTCTATTGGCATGACTCAAAATCAGTAAAGCGGAAGGAAAACGAGATGTTTTGAAGAAATTAGTGGATGTTTCCCCTATCCCCCAGCCCACTCCCACTTGAATTCTCCCCTATCTCTTCACCTATCACCTCATTAGTTACATCGATCGAAAGGGGTTCTTCTGAAAGGTAGAAAGTCTCCCTTGGCCTTTACTATCGCCAATGATGCCCGACTCCTCACTCAATACCACTCTTGTGCTGAATGCAGCTACTCTTTTGTGAGTTTGTTATCATTCTCAAGCCAACGCACTTCTTATTTTACTTATCTTTGTGTATCAAGAACGTCATGGCCAATCCCAGAAACCACATCAACTAAATTGTGCGTTATTCAGATGGTTCGTCGTCGTAATTGCCTCTGCATGGCAAATTTCTGGAATGGTTCACCTCGATTTCCAACGTAACGTGACGCTTTTTTTCTGAACAAACTTTGCATATTGCAGGACCATGCTTCCATTGATTCTAGTAGGAGTTCTCGGAATTCCTTCGTTCTAGTAGGAGTTCTCGGAATTCCTGAGCTGCTCAGAGACATTCTGGTTCTTCATTTCGTTGATGGAACAGGTTCAAATTTTTTTTGCTAATTGCTGACAAATGCACCGTGAAAACTTGGAAAAACGCGTAATATGCTTTGACCATTCAGTCCTGCTCATTCTCACGGTTTTCAATCCCCGTGTACTCGCCTTTCTCGCTTGGCAGTTCTCCCTCTCAGTTCAACGTTATATCGTCCTCTTTGTTCTCAAGGCGGAACAGACTCTCAATACTACATGGAATATCTCCCTTACGACGCAAGCCAATGTGAGTGTCCCTCTACTAAAATATTGAATGGAATAATCATGTTTCAGGTTGCCTCCAGTATTCTCATTTCCTGGATTTACACGTTCGGTGCGTAATTTCGGTGCATTGTTTAGCATCTTACGGATGATTTGCTTCTTTTCAGTACTTCATAACATCGATGGAAATGTGGGTCGTCTTGTCGCTACGATAATACCGATTCTCTACTGCATCGTGGGATGCTCGGTAAGAAAAAAACGTATACATTTTCATAGCATAGGTACACTTTCAGTTGTCTCTCTTCGCTCACGTGCGCCTTCTCGGTAAACGACCCTGGTTACTGAAGGCATTGCTGTGCACGCGCCTGAAACGGGAAGATTTCGCTACCATCTAAAGCTTTTTTTTTCGAAATCCAGAATGTTCACATATATATCCTCCATCCGACTCTACCAAAGAGGAACATTAGTCACAAACATTGCAATGATTCTCGTTTTCGGATTTTTCACTGGAATCGAGGAGACTATGGTTGGTGGAGTGTCGGACGAAGGTAAAACAATGTAATTTGAGGCTCTTTCTCTCTCTGGTCTCGTCATCTCATTCGCTCTCTTGATGCTGCTTCAAGTGCAGCAAATGCAGGTTCAACAGCAATCCTCGATAGAGATGTCGGAAGTGAATTACCCTTCTCAAATTGCCCTTTCTTCAAGAAAAAGATAAATCATTCAGACTCATTAGACACAATTTGTCCTTCCAGAAACCGGACCGAACGAATGAGCATGGATCGCGAGTTCAACCGCTTGACCCAATCAACCTACATCTCCGTGTATAATTTCCTACAGTATAATTTCCTTCTCTAACACCTCTCCTCACCACTCAGAACATCTTCATTTCGTTCCTCATTACTGATTTTGAGCCTTGCCATTATTTGAGAGGCTTGTTATTGCCAAATGAGCCACTCGCTTTCAACGGCTCCTCTATCATTCGCAGTTACAAAGCCTACGTTCTCCCTTTGTTAGAATTTGCATCACCTTTCTGGAACCCACATTACCTTATTGACATAATGCCCGACGTGCATACTAGTGATGTCTGACCAATTCCAATTCTCAATTACTTGGGTCCGATAGTTAGAGAGAGACCGTCCAAATGACTTATAGTAATTAGGAAACACCGATACCTGGTGATACCTCTCATAATAGGCAATTGTTTCAGGTTCTTAGTTTTATTTTCTCTAATTTACTGATTGAATGTGAACCCAATTCTACCCAATTACCCAAGTAATTGGGTCGGTGTGAAGGAATTGGGAATCGGTTTGACATCCCTAGTGCATACTCTTGCGATCATATAGATATATTCTCGGTCGTGGCTTTTTCTTTTTTTTTCTTCTCCTTCTTCTTTTTTCGCCATCCATGATGTTCGATGTTCAGATTGTATATAATATTTCCCTTCAGACATTATTTATTATGCCCCATCAGCCAATAAACCATCCGAAATTTGATCTGTCTCGCGTGTCTTTTTTCCTCTCTCATCATCCATAGACGGAGTGAATATCATTGGTCTTTCTCTGTTTGGACATTCCATCCGCACGATAGCTAGTTCCCGCAACGAATAGACGGAGAAAAAGCGCGAGAAAGATCCCGAAAAAACATCACGAAATGGGCGAGATCCGAAATGATGAAGAGATGATTGCCATTGATGGACGATTCTTCAAATGAATGAAGTGTCCATTCACATTCTGCTCTGGCAACCACTGTCTTCGGAGCACTGTGCTTTCTATGGCCCTGAATGTCCCGGTTGTATTGTGGCTGTCAGAATCTTTAAAAAAAAAAAACGGAATTCGTATCGGAGAATTGTGATCTGTCACACTTTTGTACCTTTTTTCATTCTGTAGCTATGAATTTACTCTACCGAGATATGGTACGAGATCCATTCCAATCAGTCCTTCGCTGATCTCCCTCTTTGTTCCGTCGATTTGTGCTCTGGAACTCTCCTCTTCCATCACTCGTCCCTTGGGTGCTCAAACATCGAGAGAATCTGTTAGCTTATCGTCATTTTGCCCTTTCTTGTTCGAGAACACACAAAGGTATTCGGAAAATGGTTTGTGATGTTCAATAGAATGACAGTGATTTTATTTTTCTACGAAAGTGCGGTTCTACTGATCTAAATTCCCGAAGTTCGATTCTTCATTGATTGCTCCATCCAGATTCATAAATGAAATTATTTGAAGATGAAAAAAATAATTCAAAAACAAAACTCGAAGCTAATTTTGATCTCATCTTCATCTCCCTTGTGTTCTCCACCCATACTCTAGCTTTATTTGCCATCCGAGTTTAGAGTAGAGAAGGAGGGAAAGGGAGGAGAGGGGAGATGGGAGGGGAGGTTGATGAGGGGGGGGGGGAGAGCCACCCTCTGCCCCTTTCATTTTCCACCCTTGCACACATCATTTTTCCGAGAGAAATACTGCCATTTTATCGATCTTTGGCGCGTTTCTGACGTAATATGAGCACATCCAGTTCCGTAATCTTCATTTCCGTAATCCCTTGTGGTGAGGGTGCCGATTCCATCTCATTCTGCATTCGATCTGTTCACTCTCCTCACTAGTCATATGTTTTTGCCAGTGAAAAAAATTTCGCGATCTGCTTTTCGGCTGCAGTTCAGTTAGGTACAAAAGTAAGTATCTATATTGATGATAAGAATTCGATTTCATGCTAGAGTGAGAAAAGGTCGAAAGATGGAAACTCTCTACAGATCAGCAACTTTTCAACCGTATGTTTGCATTCCTACTTGATTAACTTCAAAATACTCGAAGAGCGCATCTCAATTCTGCTAGATTCCATCGATTTTCTATTTTCTCTCTCACTGTTTCGTTGGTTGATCCAGTAACCATTTACAACCATCGTACCATGAACGAGAAGAGCATTGAATATATAATATGTCGTGTTCTGAACGATGATCTATTTGGTCCATGATCAGTATCGCTTATTCATTCCCTCTCACTCACTCTTCCCACTTCTCTGCAAATCCCTTGTCCATTTTGTCCCTCATCATCTATGACTCACCGGCTATAGTCTCTCACTGTGTTCTTTCATTTTTCGAGATCATCTCTCTTCCAATTCATTCCTTCTCCATTCAGAATGTCTACTTCCACAGTCCGATCAATCATCCGTCGGTCACCAGTAAGTTATTCTCCTCCTCCTCCTAACTCTCATCGCTTTCCCCCTCCCGATCCCTATAATCGCCCCCATCCCTCCTTCCGTTCTAGCTATAGTAGTAGTCAATATTTAGTCCAATGACTACTCCGATAGACGTCGGGGTCCACTAAACAAAGGTCCTCTCGGCCCTCGCTGGGACGAACCCCCTTCATGGGATCGTCCTCCTCCACCGGGGGATCATCCATGGTATGATGATCTACCTCCATGGAAGATCGATGACTTGAAGAGAGCTCAAGCTGGCAAGAAAAATAATGTAAGTGATGCTAACGCTTCCAGTCCTCTAACCCGGCCTACTAACTTCCCATTGGGTCTCACCAAAAGCTCTTATAACTCATTTTGATCAGTAATTTTCGCTCTATATCGCATCCTTTGCAAATATTTTGGAAAATACGCGTTGTTGGGTGTTTATCGAGCGGATTAATCGACCTTTGACCCATGAGTGGGCATAGTGGTGGTTAAATATTGATTGAAGAAGTTGTTCAGGACACAGATGAATGGGAATCTGGACGTAATTCGTATACTACTCCTCGTCCTCCCATCCCCTATCCTCTTCGACCACCATATGGAACTGAGGGCACCAGTTACAGTGCCCCCATCCCACTCCCTTCACTCAACATGCGCATGGACAAGTATTCAATACATTTCGAGGCGCTACGTCGGATGAAAACTTTAGGGAGCGAGAGAAAGAGGGGGGGGGGGCAGAAACTGTATTGCGAAAGAGTTCTCATCCGACATAGTTTTCATTTCGACCATTTAATTTTGATTCCTTCATCGTGGCTCATTTGAGCGATGATATGATTCAATACCCAATCTTCAGTGCTAACTCGGCTACTCCTTATTCATCGGCATCATCATCATCTGAATCGAAGGAACATTTCCCCCCATACGAACCAAACTGGAATGGAAAATACGATGACCACAGAGATAATGGAGGTACTTTTTCTTTCCACCGTTTTAATTTCAGCCAAATTAACTTGGTCTTTCACTGAGGGGTCAAAAATTCTTCCCCAAACGTTGCCCACTTTCTCTCGATTCGCAAACTTCTCATTTGGCGCAAATAAAGAGAGATGAAGGCAAAGTTATTGAGGAAGGAAAATCGAAAGACGAGAATGTGGGGAGATACGTCACACTGAAAATCCATTTCCGGGTAGATTTGATCTTTGATCTTTTTTCAGTCAACGTCGGTCTCATAGTTGGAATTTGTGTTGGAGTCATGGCTCTCGTTCTTCTATTTATAGTCATTTTCTGCTGTTGGAGAAACAGAAAGAAGAGGGCAGAAGGAGACCAGAGACTCTTCCCGATCCCGCCCATATCGGTTTGTTTTTCCTTTAAAAGTGTTTCAAAATAAAATGTTCATGTTCATGTTTGCTATCCCGGAGTTTGTTTCCTAATCAAGATAAGCTTCACAGAGTTCGAATGCCTATGCAAAATACGAGCAATCGCCCACTTTCACACCAAATGACATCTGGGAATTGGATCGATCAAAGCTCATTCTCAATTATGACAAGAAACTCGGAAGTGGAGCATTCTGCAATGTTTTCAAAGGTGAATCACTAGAATATCAACCAAAATTTTGTTTAGCACAGATCTCAGAATGTAAGAAATATTTCCAAAAGATCATTTCAGGTCGAATAATCGGGGAGGCTCCCGTCTTGCGTATCTCATCTTCTCGTGTTCGGTGAGTATTTTCTTTCTTTCTCATCTCACTCCCTCCATCCTCCAGTGGTTCATCTTCCCTCATCGACTGCGACGTCGCCGTGAAGATGCTCCCTTCCTTCGCCGATGACATCGCTCGCAGTGACTTCATGCAGGTACATTCACATTTTCGACATTGACTGAAGCAGTTTGAGATAAATGAATGTTCTGTAAGAGGTCAATGAACGTATTTTCAAAATCAGTGCAAATCAAAAACTACTTGCAGGAGATAAACTTCATGAAGTCTCTCCAGTACCATCCCCATCTCGTTTCCTTGCTTGGATGGGTATCCGATAGGTGAACACCCCTTCTATTCTAGTATTAATAATTCTTCATTCCAGAAAATCTCCGCTACTTCTGGTTGAATATTGTGAGAAAGGCGATCTTCTGCACTTTATCAGAGAGAAGAAAGAGGAGATATTGTCGGTGAGTTGAGGGGGGGATGGTAGTGTCGGTTGAGAACAGTTAGGACAGAGATAAATACAGGCCATTTGAATCAAAAGAAACTCTTTTCTTACTTGATAGGCTATTTTCCAGGGCTACACTAATACAGATGGACTGAAGTTGAAGGACGTCCTGTCCTTCTCTTGGCAGATTGCCAATGGATTAGTGAGTGCTCCACTTCTTCCCTCTCCCTCCCTTTCTCTTTCCAGGAATATCTCACGAGTGCTGGTTGCATCCATCGAGATATCGCTGCGAGAAACGTACTCGTCGATGGCAACAACGTGTGCAAGGTAGTCTCAAGCGTTGGTAAATGCGAAGTGTTCTTTCTCTCATCATTCCACTCTTTTCAACGCATTCCATTCAGATCGGCGATTTCGGACTATGTCGATTGACGGAAACATTGTTGTACCAAGCAAGAGGTCATACAAATATTTATTTATAAATATCTAGACAAATATTGTAATCTAGGTGGTCGATTGCCTCTGAAGTGGATGGCCCCTGAAGCACTCTCCAATTTGGAATATTCATTCAAGAGTGATGTGTAAGTTTAAAGTCTCGGCATAATTTCCTATGCAAATTCCATTCTCAGATGGTCTTACGGCGTCCTCTTGTGGGAATTATTCTCATTCGGAGAGGTCCCATTCGCATCCCTTCAAGTATGCCCATTTTCTAGTTTAAGTCGATCTGATTAGTGATTATCAATTCTCTTCAGACAACGGAACTGCTCGCTCACCTTCAGAGGGGAAATCGACTGGAGAAACCGGAATGGTGCACTGCACAAGTGTCAGTTGACTAATCAAAGATGCATTGGATCACTCAGCATTTATTATTTTTCAGGATGCTTGAAAAAAAGGTGCGAAAATTATTTGTCAATTGTTTCAGATATGAAGTGATGCTTGGATGTTGGAGAGAAGATGCGAATGATCGCCCTTCCTTCAGTATTCTCTCAGCTGATTTCGGTGCCATGCTCGAGCATGTCACAGGTTCGCAACACCCAGAGATCACTGGGTAAATCGATAATTCCAGAGAGTTATGGCTACCTGGTCGCAGTCCCACAACAAGCAGTAGTAGTAGTTGAGACTAGTCCGGAGAATGAAGAGATCGAATTCGATAATGTATGAGATCCGGAAATCAATCACAATCTGTTCCCTGCCTTGCTTGTTAGATAGTATTACGCAATCGCTAGACGTGTTCACTGTTGATCTCGATAATGTTATTCATCGCTGTCATATTCATGATAAATTAAATGGGAGGGTTGGATACTGCCTTGCTCTTTTGAAGTGGTGAGATTGAAAGAAGAGTTTTTCTCGGAATATCCCATTCTTCTGGCTGTGAATACAGATAGAAACAGAAAAAAGCATACCTGCTTTATCAAATTCGCAATAAAAGTGTCGTGTTTGTTTGTCTCAGAACGATTGGCCAAAAGGGACCAGAGAGAAAACTTGCCTTGAAAAGAAAGGAGTGGAGAATGTGTCTACTGGAGATGAAAAAAGTAGGAACAACTTTTGAGACTATTGTTCATTTGGATGGAGGGTGTGGATGACTTGCCATCATTACTATCTACTTCATTCGACAAATGGAGGAATAACGCGTTAGTGCACAGTGATTACGATCGTCATACCGCGCACGGAAGCAACCATGGGCTAATGAGTTATTCAACTAACCAATGCGTTCGACAATAGTGAGGAAATTATGGTCGGAGAGGATAGATGAGACGACTAGTAAGAGATGGGATTATATCGTACTTGGTAAACATTTCCGAACAAATTTACATTTTTTTGCATTTTGCAAGTTCACAACTAAAAATTATTGTTATTGTTTCTTTTTTTTTTATCCACCCCGAATTCCGGGAAAATACAAAAATCTGAAGGTGAAATATTCCTAGAAATACGATTAAAAAGAGAGCAAAATAGTAAAGATTACGGTAGTATCGATTAAAACCCTCGTCCTTACCGTAATCTCAGTTTCTTTTCAATTTACATAATAATTGATCTTTTTTTAATCGTATTTCTAGGAATATTTCACCGTCAGATTTTTGTATCTGCCCGGAATTCGGGGTAGATTAAAAAAATAAGAAGCAATAATTATAATTTTTAGTTTCGAACTAGCAAAATGCAAAAAATGTAAATAATTTACAAAATGTAAATTTGTTCGGAAATGTTTACGAAGTATCGTACATGTCGCAGAAATCAGAACGCTCACCGGGCGTCACGGTACAATCTGCGGGTTTTCCGCGGGTTGCAAACACACAAAATTAAGATTTGTGATTGTGCTCATATTTTTTCTCATGGTCACTTTGCCGGAATCGACCCGGATATGCCCGGTAAAATATTCCTAGAAATCGATATTACAAGCAGGTATGTTTTATGGTGCGGATTACGGTAGCTCGGTCAAGGTTTATCATTTTGGGTCGCGATTGCGCTCAGAGAGGTTCAACGGTTTTGTTTTTAACTTTGTGATTATTTTTTCGGCCCTAAACTTCGAAAAAGTGACAAATAACATGAGAAAATTAAAGGAAAGGCTTCAATGCGCTATAGCGGGCAAAAATGATAAACGTCGACAGAGCTACCGTAATCCGTACCATAAAAGATACCTGCTTGTAATATCGATTTCTAGGAATATTTTACCGGGCATATCCGGGTCGATTCCGGCAAAGTGACCATTAGAAAAAATATGAGCACAACCACAAGTCGTAATTTTGCGTCTCAGCAAAGATTCAAAAAGTGAATATTTCACCGTAACTTACGGTACTTGTTCTGATTTTCGTATGTACGATATATATATATATATATATAATATATATCTTAAATCTTAATTTTGTGTTTGAGCAAAGATCGGAAAACCCGCAGATTATACCGTGACGCCCGGTGAGCGTTCTGATTTCTGCGACATGTACGATACGATATAATCCCTTCTCTTACTAGTCGTCTCATCTATGATGACAACTCTTCATTTCGTCCGGTTATGTAAATGAGATGAAATTAGATATCTAATTTAAGACAGAATGTGGCCTATTAGGGTGTCCGGAAAGTAATGCAAATTTTTGTTTTAATTATCATAGAACACAATCCCAGTCTCACTTCCGTATCTGGTGAGAGTACCGATGAGCTAATTTAATAAGATTTCAATTTGTTCCGTTATGGCCGATTGATGATGAAATAGGCTCCGAAGTGAGTATCGAAGCTTCGTTTTTGATATTACCTAACTTCACGGGCGATCAAGATAGGAACCCAAAATTGAAAACATAATAGCGGAACACTATTGATGAAAAATGTTGAACATGGTTTTGCTTTGGAACCTGCAAAATTAGATCAAAACTTTCACTGTCATGCATTATTTCATAAATCGAATTTTATGGAACAAGTTTCTTTAACGGATTATGACACTCTACCTAGGATAAATATTAGTGATAATTCAATCTTAATTTAATTCGACAACATTTGACAAACAAATATCAAATTTTCATCAAAATATGTGGGAAATTGAAAATTTCATAATGATGACGAAATTCGAAGAAATGTTGTCCAATATGCTTATTGCCACATCAGAAGTAAATCGAGACAATAAACTGATTTTTACTTCTTTGGCAAAGTTAAAATTTAGAAAAAGTGTTTTTTCTGAGATTTGATTTGAGTTAATAATTTTTTGAAAGTGTGAGTATTTCATTGGCTCAAGTGTTAAAACCAAAGTACAGCAGTTACTCAATTGAACGCCACACAGCAGGAATTTTTAAGTATCGCAAAAAATGCAAAATTAATAAATTTTTATTACTTTCCGGATTCCCCATTACATTCTCTCTCTAATTAGATATATTCATAATATGAGAAGAATCGCGAGAGATTCGAGAGCACTGCGGACGTTGGAAATAGGTTTTTCAATACCGCTAAAAATTGAAATTAAAGTACTTTGAATGACGCTCTTTCAAATTGCGTTTGCCGATTTTCGATATCTGGTCTCATCTTTGAGTATTGGTAGGTCAAAGTTTGGACACTATGAAATTTACGAGCAAAATTGCCTAAGGAAAACTACCATAACTCGCTTCAAAATTATGCTAGAAAGAATTCCAAAAAAAGATTTCGAATGAGGAGGCAGAGGGCAACATTTGATATGTTGATGATGTCATTCCGCGTCTATGCGTTGGAGCGGGGCTGTCGGTTTTCCAAAAAAGTAGTGTAACTTTCCTAATCGGAATTACCGCAACAATCCCCGCAGAGTGATTTGAGAAAAAACTAGTACCAAACACCGCCTCTTAAATCAGAAAGATCGGAAGTTAGGAAAAAAATAATGCGAGACTTTTGTCCGAAAAACCTGCGATTTTAACAATTTTTCGTGGTTTTTCAAGCATAACTTTTTTCTTTCACAGTTTCATGAGCTCTCATATCGAAATTCGGAATCAGCGTGCAAAAATATATCAGAAATTCCTATAGAGAGATTATTTCGAGATGAAAATTTTTTTCGACTTTCGCCATTTTCCACCATGTGGGGGGACCCTTTGGTTCGATTTTCGTCGAAAAAATTTCGCCTCAGAATCATGTCCCTATAAGATTTTCTGACTTATTTCGAGCGTAGAAAACGAATTTTCTAACTAGAGCTCATAAAAACCCGAAATAAAAAAGTTATGCTACAATAAAAATTCTTAAATTTTTTTCTTATGGATTTGGGTCATAGCTTTTTTATTTCGGGGTTTCATGAGCTCTAGTTAGCAAATTCGTTTTCTACGCTCGAAAATGAGCCAGAAAATCTTATAGGGACATGATTCTGAGGTAAATTTTTTTGACCAAAATCGAACCAAAGGGGGACCACATGGTAAAAAAAAACTCTCGAATCTTTCGCGATTCCTTTCATATGGGAGTGAAAATGGAGCGAGGTCATGTTTCTTCACCGAGGAGAGGTGACTGAGCCGTGAAACATTTATCACATTCACGAAATTTTTATATCACGCTTTCATATCACGAAATTACATGAATTGATATCATTCTGAGATACGAATGATATTATCGAGATAATGATTTATCGATCAATCTTTCAGAGAATATTCGGACAGAATGCTGTGATTAAGGTATTCTTCGATCATTAGATTACAATAATTTCTGTCGGCATTAGTTAGGTCGATATAGTAAATATTAACGAGTAATTCTTCTTCCAAATCGAGGTGAGAGCGAATAAAGTCATATTGAGAATTGAAGAGATTTCTTTCTGAGTTAATAAATTGCGGAATAATTTCGGTTCTAAACAACACAAGACCGCGATGCATCTGTCTTATATTCTGGGCCATCTTAATTGAATATTCGGGAATATTGATGGGAAGTAGCATCAAATAGCGGCTGGCAATAACTTTCTCTTCTTCAGTCAAATTGTCCTGGGTGATTCTTTCCTCCTCTCGACCATTGGTGTACAGTTCTACTGTGCGTAAAGTCAATGCCAACAAGTGGTCTACGGTAGTATCAGCATTGCAGATTTGATAGAGAATTGCGAATATATCGGCACGAGCTCCTGAAGCTAGATAATATTCTCTAAATTTCGAAAACCGAAAGCAGATAATAAGAGTAGTTTTGAGTGTTACCTGTGCTGGAGCCCTCGTCCTCCATCAGGATTATTCCGACGAAAAGCACTTAATGCACTCGGTAAATTCCCTGAAATTAACTGTACCACACCAGTAGTTTTAAAAAGCAAAAACAACATTAGGCAAACACAAGGCGAAAAATAGTATCTTTTTATCCGAAATATTTTTTTTAAAAAGGTAGCCAAATTATACATAACGTTAGTGATGTTTCAGGCAAATTTATAGAGGATGAATAAATGGAAATTATATCAAAGTCACATATTGCAACAAGGCAAGGTCAAGAAACACGGAAATCCTACCCACACCCGGAAGAGTCCGGCAAGTTCAAAGCGTCAGGTTGATCCGTGATTCGGCACATATTTGAATTTCCTGATATTCGAACAGTCCCCCTGACATTGATGTGCAAGCTTTGAAAGCGTTTTTGAAAATTCACTTTAGCAACGTCCCTAGTTTATTTTCAATTTTCATATTTTTGGCTCTCGTTTTTCCCCATTTTAAAGGAATATTTCACCGTGACATGTCCGATCGATTCCGGCAAATCGGGGTGGACAAAAATAAGAAACAAAAATTAGAATTTTTAAGTTTGTCACGCGCGACTTTCAAAAAGTGACAAAAATGAACAAAACTGTTCACTTGTTCGGTTTTGTGTACGAAGTACGATAACAGAGAAATAATCCAAAAAAATATTTGCCGCCAGCAGGGGTCGAACCTGCGACCTTGGGCTTATTAGACCCACGCTCTAACCGACTGAGCTATGGCGGCTGATGCTTCACTCTGATATTTTCACGCACGAAAGGTCAGTCTCTCTTCGAAAAGTATAATCAGAGGTTCGAAGATAACAGAACCAGTGTTGCTTCAATTCGTACATAGTAAAAGAAACAAATGCACAATATGCCACTTTTTCAAGCTTGTCAGAGAACGGAAATGTGCTTCGTGAATGACTCATCTGATAAAGAAGATAAGAATAGAGTGAAGAGGCGAAGAAGCGTGGCGTCTCCATTCAAATAAAGGATCGCTTTCATTCATTCGTGCGTCTATATCGTGCCTGTACTTATTTCTGTTAGTCTGCATCATTTTGCCTGTTAACAATCATTCGGTTTCAGAATGTTGTTAGCTTCACTGATCATCTTGTTCTCGATCCCCGGTTCTCGTTCGATGTCCATCCTCTACACCCACAAGGTATACGCAAGCGGCGAACTTTAGAATGGAAAGTTTAAAAGTTTGCCGAGAATTCACCTGCATTTAGTCTGGAACCGAGCAAGTTTCACGTTTTTGAGGGTGTGAAATGGCTTCTGGATGTTTGAGATAGTAGTTGACTGGGTCAATGAATCACTCATTCCAGCGAGGAAGGGAGACTCTCAACATAGCTGCAGCCGCCTATTCAGACAATCCCATTCGATGTCTACAATACACATTCCCCAACTCACACTACAAAATATTGTCCAGTGTGGTGAGTTATAATTCTCTTTGAACTGGTTTAGAAATACGCTTTTCCTCTGCATAAACTAGCCTTGGACAAAACAAAAGGACTGCATAATCTATTATTTTCTCCTTTTCCCCAGCGAGAGAACACATGGTAAGATCATTTTTTGGGCCAGTTTTCTAGTCGTCCAAAGTACTGAAATGAGGGGCAAAACAGAGAGAGAAGGGAGGGAGAGAGGGGAAGGGGAAGAGGGGAGAGAGAGTATTGTGCCTTCTTTGCTCATTCGCTTCTCGAGTACAAATACATGCAAATGCCGGACGTTTTTTGAGATGGAAAGTGCACACGAAAAAGACCCAAATGAATGGCGAGAGAGTTCTTCTATCTAGAGATCTTCTTCTTACTTTGACTCGATTCTGTACCTTAGATGATGAAATGGATAACACTATTGTAGGAAGTTCCATGTGACTCTCGCAACCACACATGTGCCATGTTCACAGCCATTTCAGTGGCAGAGAAGAAGATTGTGGTCTCATTCAGAGGAACAACCACTAGTGAGTCAAGGGCATAGTGGGAGATTCGATGAGTGATGAGCAAGAGTACTACAAAACAATATTCATAAGATTATTCATAAGATGCAGTGAAGTTCCCATTGAATCCTGGTGTATTTCACTACATTAAATGCTCTGGAAGAAAACGTTTCTGAATAATCCTCCGATCATGATATCGTTCCATCATTCCCTTCTTTGATCCTGAAAGGGGATGAAAACACCATGTGTTTGCCCTTTGTCGTGTGCCAAGTTATAAGAATGGGATAACACAAAATGTGTGCATGTAACAGGGTCCGACTGTATTCCCAGCCCATAATATTCCATGTTTCGATATCCTTATGTACTCTTCTGCATAACCTGCCGATTACTCTTTGTTTATTGAGGAAATGGCATCATTTGAAGTGTGATAGTCCTTTGAGAGATGGTTGTAGTTAGAATACTCATTGAGAGTACGATCAGACTACATCCATTCCTACCCCCCCCCCCCCCCTGCCATATACGATGGCCACACACAAATCATGTACACTGCACTTAGATAGATATGCCATAGACCAAAAGAGGTATAAATTACACAAAACAGGCGGGTTCGGAAATAGTCCGTGTGTGTTACCTAACTCGCTAGGCAGAACAATTTCTAGGTTGTGATTCAATAAAGTTTTCATGACTTTTCAGCAAGGAGTCCCTTATTTGTGGCTTCCATGAGGTAGATGCGTGTATGCGTCAAAATCAAGGAAATAGCTTGTAGATCGTGTGATAATTCCCACCCACTTCTAATGCGCGACCAAACTCTTACGCCCAGTTTATGAATTTATCTTCGTGCTACGCGATTGAGAGCTACTTTTCTTTGTCCCTGGGCATGGAATTCATTTTTCTTGAAAATTCTTGCACAAATAAGTCGTTGGTTGCAGACAGGAAGCAGGTGGAGGGGGGGGGGGGAGTGGGGGGGAGGGGGTATAGATAGCACCTTCTACGGGTGCGATGCCCGAATAGCCCCTCCGTCAGCAGATAGCAGCTGTTCCTCGTGTGCAAATGGCACTGACGACGAGGGAAAGAGGGAATCACAGACCGACCCCCTACCCCCCCCCGGACTTGACCTATTGACAGCCTAATCAATGGTCGACTAGCAATGATTCAAAGGGCGACACGAATATTTTTCTCCCCGCAAAGAGCCTGCACTGTCAGCAAAAACATGGCTCCTTCGTCTCATTTCAGATGAGCAATTGGTCGTGGAAGGACTGGAATCCCTGGAGAATGGAGTGGATTGGTATGGAGTGGGACAGGTCAATCGATATTTCTATGAGGCAACGGAGATATTGTGGTGAGCTTCATTAACAATGTTAGTCGCAGAGACATTATCATTGTCTGACATTTGTATTATGACTAGCTCCTGATTACGAGGGCTTAGAGAAAGAAAATCTATGTTTATCATACGGTGATCATTCGATTTCGAATAATCTGGATATCATCTAGGAAATATCTGGAGCGTCATCTGGAGCAGCCTTCTTCCTCTCATTTCCGCGTTCTCTTCACTGGCCATTCACTAGGAGGAGCAATGGCCACTCTTGCTGCGATGAAGACCCACGTGAAGAAATTACGGCCTAAATATCTGGTTAGTTGGTGATAGGTTATTTATGGACCTTGAAGGAATGAGTATAATACGATTCTCCTCATCCCCACATTCTCAACCCCACGTATCTCCCTTATCCGTGACCTTCTGAAGCCAGTCTATCATATTATTCTCCTTTCCTCTTAGTGTAGGCGGCAGATATGAATAAATACAAATCTGCCTTTATCCCGTTTCACTAATGACAGTAAGAAGGAGAGAGGTATTTGTCTGTACTGTTGAATTCCTCAGCACGTTCCACGAACCCTCCCTCCCCCCCTCCCTCCCCTCCCTCCCCCTCTCCCCCTCCCCCCCCCTCTCCTCCCTCCCTCGTGTCCTCTAAACGGTCGTCGAACAGCCGTAGAAAGGGAGGCTCACGTGCAGAAACGCGCGTATTTCTCATAAGCGCATGAGAAGATTGGCAGTCAGCGATCACGTCGTTACGCCACCACCATTACTCAAGAGTCAATGCTCCATCTGTATTGTCAGCATTGTTGGTGTTATTAGGAACACGAACTGCCTGTTGGAATGGAAGAGATTAGAGCGATAGTTGTAGTGCAGTAGTGTGCCCATTTGTGCTACCGTCTAGTTGTAACGAGAATGGAAGGGATGTTGACTGTTGCTCATTCAGATCTCCCTCATCACTTATGGTGAACCTCGAGTGGGAAATCGCGTCTTCGCTCACAATACACAAGCTGCACTGGCTGATTCATGGAGGGTAGTCCATAGAGCGGATATGGTACCCCATCTACCGCCATGCAAGTGAGAAGAGGGGGGAGGGGGGAGAGGTCTCTAGACTCCCCCCCTCCCGAATAATGATGCTCGAGATGATTGGTAGAAGGTCTGGTGAGGGTAATGAAGGCAAATAATCGATCAAAAACCGCTTCGTGTTCGTTCGGTTGTAGTTCATGTGAAAGATACTCGACCTCGTTGAACCCTCTCTCTCTCTCTATCTCCCTCTCCCGCTTCTGTTTCAATGATCTACTATCCCCACGTGTTCCTCATGAATCACAGAGAGAGAGAGAGAGAGTAGTGTGTGACTGTGTGGGATATCCTCCTCTGCACCACTAATCCCCTCCTCTCTCTCTCTCTCCATCCCATTCACTCTCTCTCTTCTCTCTGCAAGTGATTAGTACACCACAACCGCGTGTTCTCTCTCTCACTACAGATTTGGCGCTGCGGATTTTGTCACTCTGCGACTTGTATCCACACAAAATCTCGCATTGTCAGCACAGATCTGGAGATCAATCGTTTTTCAGAGATCTCGGTGCGGGTTGTGACCCTATGGACTTCAGAAGACCGTAATCGAGATATGGTATGGAAGGGATGTTGACTGTTCCTCATTCAGATATCATCACGGAATCGAGATATGGTATCCGGATGATATGGCAGGAACAACTGCATTCACTGTGGGCAGCTTATTTGAAATGTTCAATAATAATAAGATTAATATGCAGGCATGCACAGACAGTCTCGACTCCCCTCACTGCTCAAATTCGCTAAGTCCTCACTACAATTGGGAAGATCATCGATGGTGGGGGTACTGTATCAGTCTACCGTAACCCCTTCTATCCAGGTACTATGGTGTCTACGTCTTCTATCATGGTCAACGAGACTACTGCGAGATTCCCTTCCCAGAAAAAGATCAGCAAGGAGCCAAGAAGGCCTCGTCCTCCCTCTCTCTCCCCCTCCTTCCCCTCATTCTTTTCATTTCGCTCATCAGATAAATAAGGCGTTGATCTATTCTCGTGCTCCCTTCACCAGATGGCTCTCCATTCTGGGAAAGCCTCCCCTAGTATACGTAAACTTTATCGTCAGTATGTCGGGGAATGTCAGCATTGCCAAGTACAGAAGGGGCATTCTGTGAAATGCTCATTAGACTAGGTCGTGGCCTTTTGTGTAGTCGTCCCAAGAGAGAAGGGAGAACTCGCTCATACCAAAGACAGTTCAGAGGGATCATCTGATTCCCTCCCCCCCCTCCCCCTCCCCCTCCCTTTCTCACCTCCCCCCCCCCCCCTCTCCACGTGAATGCTTCCTCCTTGGAATAGCAACACGAGTGGAAGGAGGGAGCATGTAAACACGATGCCATCCCTACTCGCTCCTACCAATCCGATTGTCCCTTCCTGCATGTCAATCCATTCTGTTGTGTATGAGGCAAAGTCGCCTCCCGCATAGATCAGTGACGTATCCCCCCACCCTTCTCTCCCCCTCCTCCTTCGTCCCTTCCGGTTATCCTCCTTGAAGATGGTCGAAAGTCCCTCGTCTAGTATACTTTAGACGGGCGAGGGAACAACAGAACAACAACATTCTGATCTCCATTGGGAAGATTGCAAGTGGGAGGGAGTACTCATGATGAACCTCCTTCCTACTCTTGTAGATAGATGATTAGAGAGATAGCAGCAGTGTATCCTCCCTCCTTCTGAGGGAGATTACTCAGTGGATCGGAAACCTCAATCCCTTGGGGGGAAGGGGATCTCTCCCTCTCTCAACCTGATGGATACTTCTCCGCATGGGCTTCATCTGTGCATTCTCGTATGGGGGAGGAGGGATTGGGACAGTTCCGTGTCCTCCCCATATCCATCTCTGATCCCCGTTCTATTCATAGTCTATGATCCCTTCACCTACGAATAACCGAAGAAGAATAAACAGGCTGATAACTACTGTCCCTTTGATTTGAATGGATTCTCTGCGAAATCAGTGATATCTCGTGCAGAGAAAGGTGATGCAAGGAGGCGGAATCCATAATAGAGATGGCCACCATGTTGATGGATGTACAGAGAACGATCACACTTCCAGTTAACCCCCGTCATCGCCCTGTCATTCTGATCACGTCCATTCCAAACGGGGAAGAGCCAGTCCAAAGTGGGGAGAGCCCGTCTCAGTGTCTGAGACGGTCACTTCATCGGTTGTTCACGTGAGGGGGAAAAGTGCCCTCCTCTCCTCCATCTCTCATCAATCTCATGCAAGGCAATGAGATGATTGGACGTCTCTCGGACCATTGGACCCATGGGGAGACACTTTGACCCTTCCATTCAATCAAAGATGAAAGACGAAGGGATTTCAGTGAAAATGAGTGTTATGGCCATGACCAGCCGTGCTTCTTCATTCGTAAGTGTATGCCCTTAGAGGGATGACGCCGTCGTTCCCCTCCTCGTGCAGTGTTATTCTCCCTTCAATCGGCAGCCTCTATCGGGACTGCCACAACACAGTCCTTCTCCCCCCTCCCCCCCCCCTTCCCCCTCCCTCCTCCTCCCTGGGTTGAACTGCACTGTGGTTTTCGTCTCCTCCTCCCTCTGTCCATCATCACTTCTCGAGGAGGAGACCAACTAACTCGAAAGGGAAGAAGCAGTGAGAGGGGGGTTCACTCTGCACCCAGACTAAGAGTCCCCAGGACTCGCTATTTTCGAAAAGCGCACGAACCCTTCCAAGATAGACGAGGACTCCTTCCATTCAGGGACAAGTTGTCACTGTCGATTACTGCCTCGATCATCCCTTCTCCCTTCTCCCTCTCTGTCTCCATGACTCCTAAGAAGATATCGGCCACCAGACGAATACAGTACTCAGTCACGCATTTTAAGCACGATCGAATCGAGAAGCATTTCTGCAGTCCCCCTCCCCATCCCCATCCCCATCCCCATCCACGACCCATCGTTCATATCATCGCACGTTCAGATCATATACCATAATCTTTATTATACATCGTCAATGGACATCTGAGAGGCGAGAAATGGGATAGAAAGGGATTGAGACCATGGGAGGAGCGAGGTGGGGGATACACGTCGAGGGAAGAGAAGACGGGGCCACTGGTGTCATTGAGAAGGAGAATATGAGGGAGAACTTAGCCATCGTTCAAAAGGGGGAGGGACTAATCAGTATCTTAATGGTAATACTAGAGAATGAGACTCGTAGGACTGAGATCAGAGGGAATGAAGAGAGAGAGATACAGAGACAACTCAGAAGAGGAGAGGGGTCATGAAGTGAGTGTGGTCTTTCAGTGAGTTCAGAGAGAGGAGAGTGGCCAGATCCTTGGTCAGGAGTACCTGGGTGTCTTGCTTGGCTGCAGCCTGTTGTTGTTGCTGCTGCTGCTGCTGCAGGGCCAATAGCATGGTGAGATCGGCCAGAGTGGGGGCTGCAGGGGCTGCAGACTGATAACGCATGACGGAAGGAGCGGAAGAGGGGATGACGGGAGAGAAGGAGGAGGGAGAGAATGAAGAAGGAACGGGAGATGAGACTAGAGGCTTAATGGAGATGGGGGCTACGACGATTGAGGCAGAGGAGGTAGTGGGAAGAACTGCAGGAGAGACCATGATGGGAGAGGAGGAGGGTTCTTCTGAAAGAGGAGAGATTGATATCAATTGATTGAGAGATGTAATCTGTATCAGGAAGGAATGGTGGGAAACGAACTGGAATGGACAAGAGCCTCGTTCTTTTTCTGCAGATCCTCGATGATCATAGCTTGCTCTGTGACTCGCTGATTGATGATCGAGATGTACTCAACGGCCCTCTTCAGAATGAGAGCACGAGAAGACTGGAAGAGATACGGTAAGGAGTGATTGATGGATCATGAACTGATGCTGATGGAGGGACTACGGTACCTTCTCTCCTTCGAGGAGTGGGATTGCATCCTTGAGAGACATGAAATGATCCTTGATGTGATCTCTTCTTCTTCTCTCCAATTCATTGTGATGCGCTCTTCTCTCATCATCAATGCCTGGTGATCCCTTGCGAGGAGTGGAGGAGGAGTCGTCCTGAAGGAGAGAGAGATTCAGAATGGAAGGAGTGGGAGGGGGATGAGACTAGAGAAGGGGAGGGATCACTCACATCAGATAGATCAGAGTTGGAGTTTCTCTTGGCGAATAGATGTCCATCGAGGGACTCATTGGTTCTCTTGCGACCTCTGATGAGAGAAGAGTCAAGAGGAGGAGGAAGGCAGATAGAAGAAAGAGTTGATGGAAGAAGGACAGGGACCATGATGGATGGAATCTGTAGAGGGGATGAACACTCACTCCAATTGAGAGGGCACGACGAGTGAATGAATGGGAGACTGGGAGGGGAGAGGGGCGGGATCCCGATGGGGGGAAAGCCCCTTGACCACGCCCCCTTCCCCCCTCCCCTCCATGAACAGCACGCTGAGTGCAAAAAGTGGAGAGAAGAGAGCGAGAAAATAGAGAAGGAGGATGGAACAGTCAAAATAGAAGAGTGCAACACAACAACGAAGGAAAAGAAGAAGAGAGACGATGGAAGAAGAAGAGAATGAAGAGGAGAGCCATCAGATGGATGATCAGAGGTGAAAGTAGAGGAAGTTGATGAAGACTGTACTCAGAACTGAGAAGGACACAAACAAGGACGGAGCAGCTAATAGGAGACCATTCCGTTTCAACGACAAGACTAGACGGTATGAGATTATGCAGAGCAGAAAAGCGAATGACCAGGGAATCAAAGATAGGGGCACACAGCGATGAAATGGGAGGGAAACGTGCTATCTCACACCCATACAATCGGCTCGGGAATGGGGAGGGACTGATGTAATTCGGGGAAGGACAAAGCGTCAGAGACCGAGGATGCCAATTCGAGAAAGGGACTAGGGAATGCAGGAAAGAGATGACTACCGTAGTCAAGCAACAGTGAAATGATGAAAGATGGAAGAGGGGAGGGGGTACCATTCAGAGGGAGATGATCTCTAACAATACTCAGTGGTAGTTCTCTACTCTCATAGACGACGTGTTGATCTGTCTCTCATGTAGTTGGAACGTAGTCTAGGAGGGGGGACAGGGGGAGGAGGGGGAGGAGGAGGGGACGGGGGGGGGGGGGCAAGGGGGGGGGCAGAGTATTCTCGGCACCGGCCGAGTGGGGACAGAGTACAGCAGAATGAAGAGAGGGGCGGAGAAAGGGGAAGGAAGGAGAAAGGAGGACACGTTGCTCGTTTCCTTCACGTGAATGAGAGGGGAGAATAGCATTGTGATAGGCGGAGTGACTCCCCCCCCCCCCTCCGCCCCTGCCTCGATCTGGTTCTGTGTACATCAATAGCCTCCACCACCACGTGGAGTGTCTTGTGATGCAATGGCAGCATCATCCTTCCTCCCTCCTCAGTCTACCTTTCCCTCTCTCCACAAAGAACAGACGAGCCGTTCTAAGCACGAAAGAGTAATGAGATCTCTGATTGGCGTAGAAAGGACGATGAGATTCAGTGAGAGATCAGAAGGGAGAGAGACAGTCTGTCAATCAGCAGACTTACCCCTATGACCTACCTCCATTCCCCACAATTCTGCAAGATTGTGAGCATGCAGTGGAGGGGGGGAGGAACAGAGGACTAGCTGCAGGTGCAGCATTCTCCTTCTGATTCATTCTCTCCATTCACGTGCCTCTCACTCTCCCCTCTCAGGACTGTCGCACTCTTCTGTGAGCTGGGGCCGCGACGGGGTAAACACGTTGTGAGTGAGTGTGTCTCACACTGCGAAAGGGGGGATGGACGGGAGATGCACCCGGTCAAAACATCCACCCTCCCCCCCCCCCCCCTTCCCCCCCCTCCTCTTCCCCCCTCTCGACCCTCTGAATCCAGAGAAGGGAGAAGTTCCACCACCCTCGCCTTGCTTATTAGCCAAATTGAAAGATATGAAGCCCTGGAAGCCTGTCTTCCTCAGTGGATTAGAGGGTGGAGGATCATCCCTCTCCCCCCCCTCCCTTCTCCCCCTCCTTCCCTTCATGTGACTGGCCCCTCAGGGGCAAAGAGCAACACTGATAAGACGATTCGTTATCATTCCTTATCATCTCTCTCTCTTTCCCCACCGTGCAAAGGGCAGGGAAACAGCGACTCTTGTCACGAGAGAGACACGCGACCACCAGAGAACCACGTTGTCGCCATGATTGGCTCTCCTGACTCATTCCCCCCTCCCCTAGTCCGATGACATACCCCTCCCCCCCCTCATTCCCCCCCCCCGATGGAAGTATTCTACTGCCTGGAGGATCAAGCTGATCATGATGATCGATAAGAGCAGCACAAGATGCTACGCACCCGTCACAAAAGGGGCAACTCAGAGGGGGAGGGGGGAGTAGCGGGGGAGGATGAGAGTGATGGGAAGTACACGTGGAGAGAGGTGAGCAAAGAGACTGGAGTCACTGTCTTGTCCCATCCTGGCAACCCAAGGGATGAGTGATCCCTTCCCTTGCTGGAAGGGGAGACTGGGAATGATCGGGGTCGTTTCCTTGATAGATCAATGAACAGAGAGCGTTGAGGGAAGGAGTCTCATTGATAAGGAATGCGTACACGTGCCATGCATCGCTGTCGATGATCGTTCTCTGGTGTGATGATCACCCCTTTTTCCTCTCTTCTCTGAGTACTGTCTCTCTCCTCACTCAAAGTGTCCCTTTCTGACGCAAGATGATCAGAGAAAGGAAAAGAAAGAGCGAATAGTCGCTAGCAATCACGTTGCTTCCAATGGACTTTGTAATCGGGTGGGTTCACACTCGCAGTGATGGGAGAGGGGAATGATGATGGGGGTACACCATGGCCTTTCGTCAGTCTGAGAAGGAGATCACTGATCCATCTCTATCTATCCATCAACAGGAAAGGGAATCCCCACAATACAGGGGATTGCGCCGCCAAATTGCGCAAAGTGGCGGCTAATACCATATCAGTGGCCATTCTGATGGGTTTATAGGGGCTAAATGATATTTGGGAAGCCATTCCCGCATCTAAGCCGAGCTATTGGAGGGAATGTCTAATAGCCCACCCTCTCTTCAGTCCAGCGGAAGTCTGACTAGTGAAACGTGGCTTCCTACTAGAGGGACAGAGACCAGTCGTATGATATTATCATCCAATAAATCAAGTCTCATTCTCTAATCACTACTGATTTCTGTTGATAAGTTCGTGTTATGTGTGGAAGTGCAACCTCTTTGAACGATCATTGGATTGAGAAGGGAGTGGGGGGGGGTCTGTATTCGAGTAATGCCCCTTCTCGGATTTGTTTTTACAATCAGACTACTGCCCATTCTAGCAGCGGTGCCTCATCTTTCGACAACACCAAGTGCAGTCTCTCCCTCCCCCTTCCCCTTCCCCCTCCCCCTCCCTCCCCCTCCCCTCCCCTCCGTCCCTCTCTCAAGCGTGGCCCCGCTTGTTTTGGTTGGCTCCGAGCCTCCGAGAACTCCCTGTCTCGCTCTGAATAATAGCACTTTGCTGACGGCATGCACCCAAAATCTCGAGATAACTCGGGGGAGGCAATGTCGGGTCAACCAAGGGGGACGAGGGGGGAGGAGGGGTATTTCGCGTCTGGAAGGAATGGGAGACTGTCGCTCTCCATCGCATATCCTGCCCTTAGACAGGGGGGACAGACAGACGTCGTCTTACTCACTAGACAGTCAAAATACGAAGGAACGGAGGGGGAGAAGCTAAATAGGGGAACGGAGGACTGTCTGGGACATCCTGATCTGTGGAATTACTCGCTTCCCAGAAGGTTTCAGAAGGAGGGAGATCATGAACGCGCTCACTGGAATGACTCCCATCCTCAGACAGAAGTTCTCCCCTCATTCTCATCTAAATGGTCATAGTCCAGATTGTATGGAAAGTCTCCCAGACACACGGCGTGTGCACTTCTTCCTTTTCGTTGCTGGGAGCGCAGCTAAAATCTAGGAGGAGAAGGGGGCTAAGAGGTCGATGATCGGAGTGAGACAGAGAGAGAGAGCGCGTGGGATGAGGAGATGATCTAACAACCAAACGTGTAGGAGAAAGAATCGTTGGTCGGGTAGTAGAGCCCTTGTGTTATCCATAGAGTCTGTATTGTGTAGTGAGACAGGGAGATTGCCATTCCACGTGGCAACAGGGTAGTTTAAACAAAAGAGTCACCCTCGCACATAAACTAGAGTTCGACTGTTCGTTCCTTCTGATTCCTGCACTGTAAGCAAGTAACGACTATGTTTTTCGTTGTTGTTTGTGCCCCTCAGAGCACAATCATTTCTGCGTTTCTGTAGCGAATCCCTCTTCAGAAGAAAGAAGGGAATCCGAGATTATCTATGTATATCTCGTACCCGCGTTAGAATGTGTGGAACGTGAGGTGGTTCCGCTAGTCTTCGGATGACTCTTCCCATTCCCCCTCCCTCCCCCCTCCTGCTATTCCCCCCTTACTCATCCCCCTGCAGTTGTATCTACAAAGCCAGATTACACACTGCTGGCTGGTCATTTCGAAACTCGGATGATGAGTAGTTGGGAGTGCTCGTGTTGTCAACACAGCCCCCCCCCCTTCCCCCCCCCCCTCCCCCCCACACTGAATCACGCGTGTCTCCCTTCGGTAAACGATGAAGATTGTTGTGTGCAAAGTGCGCGATTGGACCACGTTTCAACACACGGAGAAGAGACGCACAAAGACACAGAAGGGAGAGAAGGATGACCTTCGCTGTGTTGGAATTGTGGAGGAGAAGGGACAAAACAGGAAGGTGAGAGGGGGGAAAGAGGATCAGTGGAAGGATGGACTATGCCATGTCTTGCGATGGGAAGAAGGACCACCCTGGTCAGAGTAGAATACACCGGGAAAGGGGAGAATGATCATGTGAATGGCATGGGGGAAGATACGAATGATCGGAGGATTCCTTTGAAATGGTCAGGCTATGTAGTTGTCACGGCTCGTTATATTGATTACTAGGCTTCCTAGCTTATTTTAGAATGTCCCGAAGATATATATTATATATATATATATATATCGTACATACGAAAATCAGAACAAGTACCGTAAGTTACGGTGAAATATTCACTTTTTGAATCTTTGCTGAGACGCAAAATTACGACTTGTGGTTGTGCTCTTATTTTTTCTCATGGCCACTTTGCGGGAATCGACACGGATATGCTCGGGGGGAAAATATTCCTAGAAATCGATATTTGAAACAGGTCTTTTTTATTGTGCGAGTTACGGTAACTCGGTCAAGGTTTATCATTTTAGCTCGCGAAAGCGCCTTGCAGCCTTTTCCTTTAATTTTCTCATGTTATTTGTCACTTTTTTGAAATTCAGGGAAGAAAAAACAATCACACAGTTAAAAACAAAACGCTTGAACCTCTCTAAGCGTAATCGCAAGCTAAAATGATAAACCTTGACCGAGTTACCGTAACTCGCACAATAAAAAAGACCTGTTTCAAATATCGATTTCTAGGAATATTTCACCGAGCATATCCGTGTCGATTCCCGCAAAGTGGCCATGAGAAAAAATAAGAGCACAACCACAAGTCGTAATTTTGCGTCTCAGCAAAGATTCAAAAAGTGAATATTTCACCGTAACTTACGGTACTTGTTCTGATTTTCGTAGCATGTACGATATTATCATATTGCGGAAGCCATCACATGCGTCTTATCTTTCAGTTTGACTGCTCGACGTACCAATAAACGACGTAGCAGCACCCAAATATAGATGGGTGCTTGAGTCGAGTGACAGTGCGAGTCCCGTCCTCTGTGACTTCATGGACAGATCATCCGTCCAGAGGAGACTGAGACCATCGAGGAAGGGGGGGGGGGAGAGGGGGGAGGGGGATGGCATCATAATGACACTCCCTCATTCCATCACACATTCTTGTCGCCGAAACATTCGCACTCTCGTCGAGATAAGACCATATAGCACGTTTCTTCCTATCTTTCTTTCTCCCGATAGAATACACTATGGAACCACTCCTCACAACATCCGCGTGCAACATTCGGACAATACATTTCTTGGGATGGGACAGAGTCTTGTGGGATAGCGATGTACTGTAGCAAGCGAATCTTGTTGACTGTCTCTCTCTCTATCTCTCTCTGCTGACTAATCTCTGCAGTTCATCTGGCACCCACTATGCCCTATTGACACATACTGCGATCATCGGGCATTTCACCTATTGTTTTTGTTTCGAAAAAGAGGGCGAAATTTCCATGATTCTACGAGTTGGGCAAGGAAGGGGGGGGGGGGGGGAGGGCTCGAGTTCAACACGCACCCATCCACTAGAAGACGCCGTGTTTTCCATGAGGCTGAGGGATGGTCAACAAAGTGCTGAGGAGGGGGGGAGGGGAGAGGGTGCTCACTCATAGAAGAACCGAGGGCCAAAACAACCAGAACTCGCAGAATTTGAACGATTCGCTCGAGAGAAAAAACATCGCCAAAAGGCGAAGATAAAAATGGGGAAAAGTGCTTGGGCTCCTTCGAAGGGGCAACATCTGATGGCAATGAGTAGATACCGAGTATCGCCTACAGATATGGTACATTTGTCAGCATGAGACCTTTCACGAACATCTTCCCGCCTCGCCTCTACAGTACCCTTCTCTTCCCCTCTCCAATGGCTATCTTTGTCCTTTCTAGCCTCTGTTTTCACCACCTTTGCTAGGTCGTAAGAGGGGAGAGGACTCTAACGTTCCCCGAAGAGAAGAGAAGACTCGTCCTGTTGACAGTCCTTTCCACCATGAGAATACGAGGAAGTCATGATGATGACGAATTGAAGAACGATAGAGGAAGAAGAGGAGGATGAAGAGGACAATCGGGGAATGGTAGATGAAAGTACCAATGACTTCAACGTAGAACCATCGAGGGTTTTGAATGAAAAGGACAAAAGAGGATCTCCAATTCTTCTCGACTTTGTTTTCGCTTCTTCCTTTTTCATGATGAAGTTGGAAGAGTCTTCTAGCCTGCACTCTCCGTACGCGGAAAAGCGCGATTCTATAAAGTAGGCACAACGGAAAAACAGTGGGGTACACCCTCAGAGGACCGAGGAATCTCACGTAGACCTCATTGCCCCCCTCCTCCCTCCCTCCATCATTTTGCCCTTCCCCTCCGGCACGTTAGAAGTGGACAGACAATAAGGGTATCAGACTGAAGGGAAACGTCACCAGACTATCATAATTCATCCAGACTATTTGTGACAAGACTCTTCGAAATGTGCGAGCGATAATTGACAACAAAAACGAGCGAATGTTATGACGCCCCGCAGGCCTGTCTAGTTAGACCAAACCTCAGTAGAAGAGAAGAATTGGGGGAAACAAAGGATCGAATAAAACGAAGATCGAAATAGTTCAGCAATGAATCTTACGGCCAACAAATAAGCACTCGATCTTTAAAGATTCGATCTTTAGAAGTTCACAGATCTCTCTTTCGACGTAAACGACTTCTCGTTCCACTACGAACGGACGAAGGGAGAACACATGGTGGTTGACTTGTGGTGTCTCTCCTTCTCTTTCCCTTCAAGCACAATAGACAGATGGAAATTATGAGTGCATGATGCACCCAATCAGAGAGAGAGAGAGGAGGACCGATCCATCAACATCCAAAGAAAGCGTATTATTGTAAATTTACAAAATGCCGGCCCTGGGGAATAAATCGTTCCGGTGATAACAAATTACAAATTACAGATCACACTCACGCCAAACTTTATTTTAAATTATATTTTCTATGTTCCGTGAGCGTGAAACCTCCACTGGAAGCTAATTACAGTACCGCAGAGTCACCTCACCAACAAAAGAGCCACGGAGGGTCGCCGTGGGTCACCCCATCTCCCCCCTATTTTGAAGTGGCCAAAACACCCTTCAAAGTGTGTAACTTTTTGACTCTTTTTGGCTGTAGGATTTTCTCGTGAGGACCAATGGATCTGTGAAAACAGATTTCCGATATTTGCATTTTGAGCTACTTTCTGAGACGTCATCGTTTAGCTCTCCTCTCCTCCCCTCCCCTCATTTTCATAAACGACCGCTACCTCGCCATACGAGGGTGAGGAATGGGTGAAGGGAGTGGAGGGGAGAGGAGGCAGGTAAAAGATGATGTATCAGAACATGCCACAGCCAAAAAAAGTCAAAAGGTTACACACTTTGAAGGGTGTTTAGGCCACTTCAAAGTCGGGGTGACCTGGGGTGACCCACGGCGACCCTCCGTGGCGCTTTTGTTGGAGCGGAGACTCTGCAGTACTGTATGAAAAGAAAAAAAGAAAAAAAGAAATTAACTAAAACCCAGAAAGTGGCAGAGCCGGAGAATAGATAACCACAAAAAATTCGCGGAAATGGCGATCTCGGCATGAAAAATGGTCGTATGGTTTTAAAACTGTAATCAGAGATGGATGAGATAGGGGAGACAGTATTCGATTGTACCCCAAGGTGGCGAGATTATTACGAGTCAACACGGATCCGCGCAATTTCCGTGCGCAGTGGTCTCCGGAAATAAATACAACTCAGTTGCTCGTGATTTACGGAGATTTCCGAGATGAGCAGGATGGAAGAGACACAACAACAAGTAGTTGACCAACCAGGGAGAGAAATAGAAGGATGGCGTGTGGGAAGGACAGAAGAAAACGTGCCTGAGTGGTGGGAACTTGAGAGATTGTAGATGGTCGGGTTGAGAAAACAAGTTCATGGGATCAGAATACCCAATATGGACGAGAATCGTGCGAATATCAGATGAATATTAATAACATAGTGAGTAGAACTGCAGGAATGCAAGCACGAATCAACAATCATCTTCCCGATTTCTCCAACTATGCATAAGTTCCAGTTGTTTTCACATGCCACAACATGTCATGGAAGTATCTGGGAAGCAAAGCTCATTGGATTGCCATTCGCAACTGCATAATTCAAGTGAATATTCTTCCCTTCTCCGATCTCCTACTGCAACTGCACGTGTTGTGATGCATCGTACCTCCTTCTCTTCTCTCAACGTCATTATCCCCTTCTTCTTCTCTCTCTAATCAGGTGAATTAATAATTAGCCGACGTGCGCACCCCCACGTGTACACTGAATGCATTACTACGATGTGCAGAAGAAGAAGAAGAGAGGAGAAGAGGGGGAGGGGGGAGGGGGGGAAGGAGGATCATGCAATAACTCACGGGCGAATATGCGGATGAGATATATTATTGATAAGTAAACTTGTAAAAAAAAAGATTCGTATTATGGGTTCGCATTCCTTTCCTCAGGACACTAAGAGTTTATCGAAAAATTAAGCAGAAAATATGATACATAGAGTGAAGACACTCGACAACTTTCGAAGACACCCACCCCCCCCCCCCCCCTTATTTGAGCACCTGAATGCTCTTTTAGTCCTCAGTTTCTACCAACTTCAGTTTATTCTAGAATGTCAAAGTGAAAGACAACGCGAATGCTGGAAGGGAGGGAGAGACTGATCAATGTTTCATCGTGGAAAAAAGGCTAGGAGAGAGGAAGAGACAGAGATGTTAGGTGGGATAATGTTTCACTTTTCCTCTTGTTTTGGTATCGTCGATGGCTTCCATAAGGTCTCGAGTCATGCGAAAACAAGATAATCTTCTCGTGATAAAAAAATTAGTCATTCTCATATTATCATTAGCTGTTTGGAAAGTTCAAGCGAGGGTGGGGGATCATCCCTTCGAACTGTCATATGATTGTCATTAGCACTTTTGATTCGAAAAACACTCTAATAATTCATCAATGAAAGACAAGGGACCTTCAGAAAAAAATGCGAAGAAAAATAATGTGAGGGAAAACTCTTTCATTTGATTTTTTACCCGGTCTACAACATAATCTCTGAGAAATTTGATGAATCGTATCTAGAAGAGGTGCGGAACCATTGGCAAAAACTCGGATGGTTAAAATCGCGATATGAA
Source organism: Pristionchus entomophagus (assembly GCA_036245825.1). Classification (NCBI taxonomy): domain Eukaryota; kingdom Metazoa; phylum Nematoda; class Chromadorea; order Rhabditida; family Neodiplogasteridae; genus Pristionchus; species Pristionchus entomophagus. The sequence continues at coordinate 14,129,106 of BTSX01000006.1, forward strand.
ATCTACAGCTAAAGTACATGCGAGGGGCCAATAATGTCTCTTCTCATTTATATCCGGGGTACAATCATGGACGCCGTGCAGTGAATACGATGAGTAGAGAGATGATCAGCACGAGTTGGACCGATATTGACGATGAAGATGGGAAGATTCTGAATGAACAATTGAGATCATCCGATAAATCGAGCAGGAGACTGACCCTAAGTGATGCATGATGGACGAATCGATAGCCAGACATGACGGATAGAGAGGAACCGAGGACGAGAACTCCATCTGATTCTTCCACCTCAATAAAGCACTCATTTTACTGTATTTAGACGGTATTTCACATGATCTAATTATCTCTTCTAACTCATGTTGCTAGAGTGTGTACATACCTTCTCATAGCATAGATCTACATCACTCCGAGGGACGTTGTCTCCAAAGAAAACGACGTCTGTCTTCAGAATTCCGTCGCACGATGGACAATCAGCCAATCTGTACACACTCAGTATTTCGACTGTCAATTGCGGTTCGGATTGAATGCAATTTGTGTACGTTTTTGTTTTCTGTACATTATTATCTATAAAAACACTAGGGATGTCATTTCGGTTTCGGTTCCGGTATTACCGAAAAAAATTCTGCAGACACTAGGGTCCCCCATCCGATAAAACGATAAACAAAAGCAAATGACTGGAAATACACTTCAATGGGCTCAGCCGATGTATAAAATTCTTTTTTTTGTTAAGTCAATACATGCTGAAAGATTGTAGTTTTCTCAAAAAATGATGATTTTGAAAATCATGTTTGTCAAAAATGAGAGAAATGCACATTTGAAGTGCTCTAGCGCTCGTCTCTCTGGAGAGCCGCGACTTCGCACATTTTCTATCGATAGTATCGTACTTTGTAAACAAAACCGAACAAGTGAACAGTTTTGTTCATTTTTGTTATATTTTTAAAATTATTATTTATAGTTTTGTTCATTTTTCAAGTTTTGTTCAGTTTTGTTCATTAGTTTTGTTCATTGTTCATTGTCACTTTTTGAAAGTCGTGCGTGACAAACTTTAAAATTCTAATTTTTTTTCTTATTTTTTGTCCACCCCGATTTGCCGGAATCGATCGGACATGTCACGGTGAAATATTTCTTTAAAGTGGAGAAAAACAAGAGCTCTAAGTCGGTAGTATGAGGAAGGTAGATAATTTCTACCGTAATCCCTAGTTTATTTTCAATTTTCATATTTTTTGCTCTCGTTTTTCCCCATTTTAAAGGAATATTTCACCATGACATGTCCGATCGATTCCGGCAAATCGGGGTGGATAAAAAATAAGAAACAAAAATTAGAATTTTTAAGTTTGTCACGCGCGAATTTCAAAAAGTGACAAAAATGAACAATACTGTTCACTTGTTCGGTTTTGTTTACGAAATGCGATAGGGTCCTTGGCCCCCAATATTTCCGAATATTGGACAATTCTGCTGATGCCAACGGTATCAACATGGAGTCAAAGTAGGGGATACGGTAGTGATCTTTGATCTCATGTAGATAACGTTGGAATCAGCGAAATTGTCCAATTTTCGGATATGTTGTGCAGGAATAATCCAACTATCGATAGAAACTTTCAATAGCTTCGGCTTTCAATAACTACGGATTCTGGAGAGCTCCATGTGAAATTTAGCCGACAAAATCGCGCTAAAAACGTATTCTGGATCAAATATCAAGCTTCGGCACCAACCGATTTCTCTAATTTTCTCGGTACAGTTAGTTCAGATGGTAGTCTAAACGATAGTGCAAAGATAAAACGCGGCTATCAAAGCTCCTCTACGCGAGAGCTCCGCAAACTTGGCCTATCACGCCCAGAAGGGTGGTGGTCCCTATACAGACACGTGCTAAATTTCGGTTTTCGGGAATTTCCCGTACAAAACTTTCGGTAATACCGAAAATTTCGGTTTTGGTTCGGTAATGGGTACGTTCTTGAGTACGTACTTGAATGTCTTCTCAGCTCCATCTTCAATGGTGACATCTCCATCTGGATTCAATTCTCCTGGTGATTCCATCCCAGTCCAGAGGGGATTCAGAGAGGAAAGCATCGACTGCAGTTCATCCCTGCCCATTCTCTCCCATCACTTGAATGGAATGGTCTCTCCCCACCTGCTCATCGTGTAATCACATTCCATACACTTCACTCTATGGCCGCATCCGTGAAGTTCCGTCTGTTGGCTCGAGCCGGCTCTAACAATTTAATGGATTTAGCTATGAATATCTATGAATTCGAACAATGCTTCCTTATTTGTACAGTGTCTAATTATCAAGAGAAAATAGTAAAATTGCACAGCTTTCATTGAAAACTGTTCAGTTGTGCAAACAAAGAGTTAGTCAGAGTTTGTATGCTCGAATTTTGACTTGAATAGTCTGATGTACATCAGAGAAAGAAAGATAGTCACTTTGTATGCAGACCATCGACGTTTTGTGTGACCAGCCAGTGGAATCTGGAAGATGAAGGATGAATATAAGATAGGATAGGGAGTAAGGATGGCAAATGAAGAGTTCATCTCTTCATTCTGTATGCTCTCTCGCCAACAGAGTGTGGAAAATGAGGAGAGCGCGCTCTTCATTTGCCAGTCCTAATAGGGAGCAGAGTTGATGAATGGTAATGCTATGAGATGCATTCAATAATATTGACCTATCCGATCTCTCCCACTTGGCAATGGATCGATGAGTTTCATTCGGCTGCGCGTCTCGGAATCTCGGCCAGGCGAGGAAGTTACGAGCCCAGAATCTGAATGGAACATGAGATATCTGCACAAATCCTGACCATGGTATTCAGCATTTTAAAAGGAATGCGAAAAACGACTAAGAATGTGGATTATGGCAGAATCTCGAGTACATTGATAGGCTTCATTAGAGCTACGGATGGCAACGTTGTTGTTCAGAGTGCAAATTTACAACCTTTCAATCATCTTCAGGAATGATTTGAGATTGTCAGTTTTTTTCTCTAATTGATTGGAGATTTCAATGAAAGATACTTTACATTGACGATACTTATTTTACAAATAAATAAATGAATAAATTGTGGACCTTTGTCTGGTGTGTTCACTAGACAAGAATTCCTGATGAGTGACAGGTCGATGATTTGTCCTTGCGTATTGACCCACGACTGCAGATCGATAGTCAGGAATACCTGGAGATTGTAAAAATTATTTTTAATAAAGTAGCAATTTTTTAAAAAACTATTTGTAAGAAAAAATGATTTGTTCAGACGAGTCTCAAAATTATGTCGATAGTGTTGCACTGCATTTGTTCGAGAGAGGGAGAATAATAGTACCCGATTCAGTGGATATTCCTGCTCCAGTCATCACAAAGAGACGATCCGCATTGCCCAATTCACGAATAAACTGTCTGATTTCGTTCTCAGAAGGACGAGCGAAGGAAGGAACAAAGCGAGAGACAGCAGAGGAGGCCATTATATCATCTGTGAGAGAGAAAATTATAAATTATGAAGTGTTCAGCGAAAAACTTGTAAAATGAGTGTCAAACGGTTTACTTACAGAAGGAGGTTGAAGGGAGTGTGGAGTCGAGTCAGATTTGCGACTGAGAAAGAGTAAAATTGTCGACCAACAGACTGGCAGAGTAGAGACGGTTAAAATGAGGCGATGCAATTACAGAATGAAATTGAGAAAACAGGCAAATTCAATTTTTATCAGTGTTTTTTAAAACTGTTTTATGAAGCTGTAGGTTAAAATGGTATAGCAGACAAATGGATGCTAAATGCTTCCGTGATTCATCTCACACAATTATCGTACTTGGTGGGCAAACCGTGACAGATGATCATTTTGGGCATTTTTTTTACTTTTTTGACTTCCAGCGAATGTTGACTTATTTTTTGTCCACCCTTGTTTGCTGGAATTGGCAGGGAATGTCCTGGTGAAATATTTCTCTACACTGGAGAACAAAGAAAGCAATAAATATGAAAATTGAAAATAAACGAGTGATTACGGTAGGAATTACCTACCTACTCCATACTACCGTAATCACTGAATTTGAGCTCTCATTTTCTCCATGATAGAGAAATATTTCACCAGGACATTCCAGGCCAATTCCAGCAAACAAGGGTGGACAAAAAATAAGAAAGAAAAATTGGAATTTATAAGTCAACATTCGCTGGAAGTCAAAAAAGAAAAAAAATTGCCCAAAATGATCATCTGTCACGGTTTGCCCACCAAGTACGATACTTTGTGCATCATTTCTCGAAAGAAAGAGAAACGATCGTTGTTTGTGTGAGAATTGTTGCCCTTCTAAAAGCGTCCAACCTTGCTACTATTTTAGTGCTCCATTTCTCATAATAGGATCCTTCTTTGTGTTAGCTTCATTACTCATTACTCATCCCTCACGCCCCCTTCATGCAAGATTAACTAGATGGAATCGAATTGAAATAAGAAGATTCCAAGGGAAACACGAGTAAATCAGATGAGATTCGCAGTCTCCAATGTTCACTTCATCATTTGGTCCTAGAATCGTTCATGCATCTATGAGTCCCCCCTCCCACCTCCCCCCTCTCATTCACCATTTCTCCTATTCGAATACCTCGTCCATCGTGTATTCCATCATTGATTGTTGTGTGAATGGACAGTCTAGATGGAAAGGAGGGAAGAACCTTATCGAGAGAAGAGAAGACCCGTCCGAAGTACGGTTGAAGAGAGAGAGGGAAGGAATCAGAGAGAATGAGAGAGAAGAAGGAGGGGGTATCAGTCCATCCATTCTTATCAACTTTTCGAGAAGAGGAGAGGACTCTTTCTCTCTGACCCTTCACTTCTCATTTCAATCGTGTGCTAGGTCAATTTCTCTACTGAAATCGAGTCAGGTGTTGTTCTGACTCTCTCAATTTCCGATCACGCTCATCTATTTTTTCTCCCTTGCACTTCTTCTTCTTCTCTTTTCGTACTCGATAACGACTGAGATCTAGCCGAAATGTGCGTTTACTTACTACTTTGTTTATGTGATTGGTCGGCTCAGTCGGAGAAAAGGAGGAGAAGGGAGGAGGGGGAGGGCTAGGGGGAGGGACTGGGGGGAGAGCTGGGGGGAGGGTGGAGAGAGAGAAGGAGGGGGACACCACATGTCAGTTCGACGATCTGTCTCTCTACCGATAGTACGAAAAAGTGTGCGGCTATGATACAGCCCTTGAGTTTCTCCTTCAAATTACCGGAGGACCGAAAGAGCAAAGGTCAGACTTATCCAGTGTCATTCTCATTGGCTTTTCCTTCCCTTCAATCTGCCTGTCTCTCTCTCTCTCTATAACCCGATGGAAGCACAGTAATCTTCCCTCCTCGTGTTTCCCGAGTGGTTTTCATTAGGGGATGGGGTTGTTTTCGGAAGGAGACATGGGATGAAAAGGAAGGGAGAGAGCTGTGAAGGCGGAAATAATCTGATTAGGGGAACACATCAGGGATGGATGGAGAAATATGCTATTATTCTCTCCGTAGACGATGATTGAAAGATTGGATAGTACATGTTAGAGAAGGGGCTTCATCTCAGCTGATGAGGGGGGAGGGGGGGGGTGAATCATAGGATAGTGCATCAGAAGAGAAACAACGATTCACTGTTGTGCACGGCATCTTTCACTTTGTAGCGGCAACATCCATTGTACTGTCATAGACGGAGATTATTGATGTACTGGGAAAGAACCTCGTATCGATCAGTCAATTGAGTGATTGTCGAAGGGCGAAAACGCGATAAACTGATAGGATGAAAATGTGGTTGGACACTCAAACTGACGAGGGAAAATTGTAGAAGAAACCGCCGGATACACCGTCGACTTCCTGTTTTCCCTGACTGTTTTGTGTTCGCTCTCGCAGTCACTGAAAACTCGTGAGATGCTTTGAAAATGGAGAAGAATTTTCAGAGAAGATGCTCTTTCGAGCGGGATTGCTCTCCCTTGGGGAATTGATCGGTCGGAGGCCATTGATGTTCATTCTTCCTTCTCTTCTTCTTGCCATTACTGCCATTGCTGCTTTCGTATTCACTCCGTGAGTTGCACACTGACTAGGGAGGATCAGAGTGCACTCGAGTGTCTCCATCGGGTTGAAAACTTGGGTAAAAACAGGTATTTCGAGGAACTTTTATGAATCATCTTTTCCGGTGAAATATGTAGTGTATTCCAGTCGCACGATGATATTGAATATGGAGGATGGATTCACAAGTCGGAGTGCAGAATCACATAGAGCTACTGAACTACAAGTGTCATTCTTCCAGGGAGAGGTATCCATTCCTTCAGTATGGAACTTGGCAGATGGTACTATTAGACTGATTCCTTAGGGTGGCACATGCAACTGAGAACAAAGGCACTTTCTTTCGACTTCCACCATCGTTTACGAGTAGGGGTTGATGTGTGGAATGGGAATCCCCCCCTTGCACTCGCTCTCTTTTATGTCAGAGAAATTACAGTTTTCACTAGCAGAAAAGATATGTGCAACCATCACTACCAGTACCAATAGCAAGCAGGGGTCAGATACTCGTAATTCTGTCTACAAACACAATTGTTGTCAATGTCCTTCTTCTCTATGGGATTATCGTGTGTCTTCGTTGTTCCAACTGTTGTTTCCCCTCGGTCATTCCCCCCTTTCTTTCTCTTGATTTATATCATCAATCAAGGGGTATTTCACAATTTCTGAAGATAATTCATTCAACTAATGACTGGCGTGCGCAAAAACGGTGGATTACCCGTCTAAGGGACGGAGAGAAGGGCTTATCACCATTGATAGAGAGGGGACGACAGGGGTATCATTCTAGAGGTGGACCTCATAGATCATTTTATGACCCGAGGCTGCACGTGAAATGGACATTCCTGGGGGTCGGCGACCAAAGAAAAGCAACACGGACGGACGCACGTAGACTACCCCTATGCATGATTCCATTTGGGAAATAATCAGAGCGAATGCACTTATTATCAACGTGACTCACATCCGAACACGTGATCATAATAAGTGACATGAATAATTGGCTGTACTATTTCTTGTCACATCCTAGTATTTTCTCGCGCTGATTTTCTATTTTCTCATCATTATATTATTCCGTGGTGGTCATTTGTTATTTCCGCGTTGTGACGTGATAAGCTGTAGTGAAATTGGGCTGAGAATTGTTTACTGCACACACTCTAAAAGTTCGGTTCACACTGACAAGTTGATAAGAGAGGAGAATAGAACCATCACTCACACTCTTACACGCTCAGGGGTTCAATTGATAGTGAATATGGAAGGAATACTCCAGGGGGATTATCACTCCCCGAGGAGTGGAGTCAAGTCGGTCTGGAGACAATAATCCATCATCGACGATAAGATAGAAGGGGTTGAGGAGATCAGGGGGCGAGAAGGAATACGGTAGGCTACTGTATCGATTATGAATATATTCCAGGGCAAGCCATGGTACATGGGCCTGTTCGCCGAGCCAAGGGATCACACGACAGGCAGTATCCTGGATAAGACGGAGTATGAGGAATTCGCGGGATTCTACAAGAGTATCAAGAAGGATCTGACTGTCATGACCAATGAAAGGGGCAATTTCACGTGAGTCCAATGGAGAGATCCTATTCATAGAATGTAATCAGTGAAGCCCACTCATCAAGCAAAAAGTATATTGACGCTATTAATGATTCATTGCTTTATGGCAGATGACCACATTTATATTTTATCAAGGGAAGGGAATGAGTTAGAATTGTGCTCATCAAGGGCAATTCTCTTCAGGGACAGCGTGCATTTATAGTGGGAGAAGTCGTTTCGCTGATCTTGATCATTGTGTTGAGACGGATTGAATTACAGCTGAAATGATCTCATTGAGAAAACGAGATAGAATGATATCAAAAATATCAGAAAATGTTGAAAAGATAGCAAGAAATACTTGGTTTTCCAGGTTCATGGACTACTGTGGAGACATGTGCCATCTGAATGATCCCCTCTTCAAGACTATGGTGAGATTGAGAGAATTGAAAGAGAAATCGATAATTCCATATCATTTTGAGGGTGTCTACAATATGATTGGATGGTTGAGTGGAATGAAGATGAAATGGCCTGTCACTCAAGTGAGAACCTTCTTATAGAGGAGAAAATAGAATTTCCTTTATTCAATCAATCTAATAAGGTGATGCAATACAATGCGAACATCGGCAAGCATCTCTTCAAGAGAGATGAGAAGGAAGATGGAGAGGTTAACATGGATACTACGAAGAAATAAACAAAATATGATTATGTTCAGTTAACAGACGTTGATCTGGGTGCTCTCTACTTCATGCTTTTCATCAATGGAACAGAGATGAAAGAGGCACTCGAGAACTTCGAGAAGGCTGTCTACATGTACGGTTTTCTTATATTTATGTTACGATATTATCAATTTCTACATGAATTCATCGAAGAATTCCTTGCAGTGAGGCGAATCGTCACAATTCCAACTCATCAAAGAAGACGAATTTGATCGTTCATTCAGCAGTTGGAATGGAGGGAGAAATCAAGAGGGGATTGGGCATAGCTGGAACATACTCGGCAATCGGTCAGTTTGATTCGATGCATCGATGTCGCCTTTCCTATATCCCCTACAGATTTATTTTCTAATTTCATTTCAGCCGAAATAACCATCTTTTAATGCGAAAATACAGTATCTATATGTTTGATAGTGGACAGCCGGATGAATTGATCGTCCTCTCTTGCAGGAGCAGTTCTTCTTCTTGCTTTCCTCTTCATTGCCATCTCAATGGAATCCTTCATTCACTCTCGTCTCTCCCTCTTTTCTCTCCTCCTCGCTCCATGCGCCTTCCTTCTACCCATTTTCGCTACCACTTCAGGTCAGTTTATTTCGAGGGCAAGAAAATATTGGATTATTTCTGCAATTACAGCTTTTGCTCTATGCTCGATTCTGAATATGCCCTTCAATATTCTGACGATGATGACACCCTTTGTCTCTATTGCACTCAGTGAGTAGAGGGAAGGGAAGGGAGGGAGGGGGCAAGAGATGGAGCAGTTGATAAATGAGTGCTCATTGAGGTCTGGACAGTGTCCTTCATGTCTATCACTCATGGCTTCATGTGGACAGAGAATTGGAGTATGGATCGAATGAGGCGCAACTGGGATATGTCAGTATCTCATCCCTACATCATTCACACCATCAAATAATCAAATGATCTCTCTCTCCTCTCAGGTGTTCGAATCGTGCATTGCCTCAGTTCTCATCAATGGTCTCTCCTTCATTCCTCTTGCTCTTGGTATCTTCCTTCCCACTGATGCATTCGGGAATCTCTTCCTCACTCTGGCGCTCACTGCTGCTTTCTCCACTTTCTACGTGGTCAGTTCATCCCTGGTCTCTCAATTCAATTTCACTCAACATTCTTCGGAGTATATTGAATGCAGGACAACGATAAAGGAGTGAACTCCATTCAGATCTTCCTCTTCACTCCTCTGGTTGTTCTTCTCGTTCCATGCGAGGATCACGTCAAGATCGGAGATTCCCCCAGCAAGATCGGAGTCGCCATCACTGGTATAATACTTCGTTCATATGCCTCATAACCTTATGTATTTCAGAATTCGTCTCTAAGATCTACTCTTCCTCCATCGTCCTTCGTCTCATCGCACTCGTTGTCGTCACCATCGCATTCGGAGTCACCCTATTCAGTAGGGTTTATTTATTTTAAAAAATTATATTTTCATTCTGATAGATATATGTCATTGGTAGATATATGTCATATATCATTGGAAATTCCTCATACAGTCCTGATGGGTCCCACCGTGAACATGCGTAACCCGGAGTAACTCGGGGTGACTCCGGGTGACTCCGGGTGACTCATCGTGACTCATGGATTTTATTACCTCAAGAATATATTTAATCATAACAAGTCTATGATATTCTTGTTCAGCACGTCGTCCTCTATCGATCCATATACTTTATTAATTAAATATCGACTTTTAAAACGCTAATTGTAATTAAATTTTAGTGAGATAATTATCGCGCTCCGCGTGGAATACCGTAGTTAAGAGGCTCACAAATTTGGCTGGCGATCGTGAATTGATTTTAAAAAATAAAATATGGGTTTTCTTGCTTTTTGATTGATGTTCGCTTGTATTTTAGTTTATTTTTGTTCAAAAAGCAGGAAACATCAATTAAAAAGCAAGAAAACCAGTATTTTATTTTTTTAAAATCAGTTCACGATCGCCAGCCAAATGTGTGAGCCTCGTAACTACGGTATTCCACGCGGAGCGCGATAATTATCTCACTAAAATTTAATTACAATTAGCGTTTTAAAAGTTGATATTTAATTAATAAAGTATATGGATCGGTAGAGGACGACGTGCTGAACAAGAATATCATAGACTTGTTGTGATTAAATAAATTCTTCAGGTAGTAAAATCCATGAGTCACGATGAGTCACCCGGAGTCACCCGGAGTCACCCCGAGTTACTCCGGGTTACGCATGTTCACGGTGGGACCCAACAGGACTGTATATGTAAATAGTGTGCATTCTAGGCATCAAGACAGAATTGCACTCTAATCTCGACTATCGCTCTCTTCTTCCTCCTGATTCAGCCAGTAGAAAGGGAGCTGGTATTATGACTGATGTGGTGAGAGAGAGGGACTATCCTTGATCTATTCCTTCTCTTCTCTTCTCCAGGTCTGGCCCGATCTTCTCCACATCATTTTCTTCGTCGAGAGCCCGCCCGACTTTGGTCAGCCTGAACAATATCACGCATTTATGGTGAGGAGAACAGCATAGGATGTGTTTCCAAGATTAGATTTCGGGTCCAGAAATGAACACTTCATTAAATTGTGTATTAGGAATTGAAGAGAAATGAATAACTGTGATTTAGCAATTCCTGAACGAGTCCTCTAGTCTTCCGTATGCAATTGGGAAGGAGGCAGACCAGAACTGGCTCTACGACTTCATGCTCATCACCAACACTCCCACCGATGCTCAGCGTATGACTCTTCTGAAATCTTTGCACGAATCAGGCCTGGTAGCCTGAGAATGTATCAAGAATGAGCCATTTCAGGTCTGAACATGACTCTCTTCAAATCTTTCATCACTCACGATGTATACAAGGCATGGAATAGCGGAGTGAAATACACGTGGAATGAGGAGTCAGTATTTTCGGTGTCCATTGATTTTTGACAAAAGGATTCAGTTATGACTAAAATATCAACAATTGCAGCGGAACTCCTGATATCCATCGTATGATAGTGATGGTTGCATTCAATGGCACTCGCTCGCTCTCTGGGAAGGCCCAACTCATCAATCAATGCAGAGAGGTACACACTTTTGATTTGAACTAACTACTCTTTCAGTGATCTTGGAAGCAATATCCTTTTCTTTTTGCATAATGGCTATGTTTTGTGAGCAAAAATACAATGATACCAAAGCTTGCGCGCAACAGAAGAAGAAAAAGACGAGCCATCCCCCCTACAGTCTGTCACACAAAAAACAAGCGCGCATTCCGTCCCTCTCCTCACTCTCTTCTCTCTCGTATTTCTCTAACCCGTCTTATCTAGCGTGCGCCCTTTCTCCTCCCTATATAACTCCCCACGCCTTCCCGTCTCTCGTCGGTGCTTCCCCTCTCGTTTCTCGCCTTCGTTCCGAGATGATCGCATGCCCCGTCGCGTTTCGCTGATCTCTCCGCTCGTTTCTCGCGTGAAAAGTCAAGTGCCCCGTTCTCTCAAAGGACTTCGTGCCTCTTCCGGGCTAAAGAAGGGTCAGCCAATCCCGATGATTAAATCTCTCGGTATGGGAAGGAGTCCCAGTGATCGGCAATATCCCTGCCCAGCCCCCGATCTAGGAGCAAAACTCAGCCGCATAAAGCACCGACAATCAGGACATAGTCCACTTTTTGCTTTTTTCCTATGTGGTTGTGTCTGTTGTCAGCAACACTCCTTTCTTTCGACCACGATTAAAAATCAATAAAAGGACGAAATTTTGTAGGGGAGATAATTTCAAATGAATAAACGTTAAAGGAAAACAGAAAGAAATTTGCAGGTCGCTGCTCGATATCCTCAATTCGATCTCGTCCCCTTCGACACAGAAGTTGCCATGGTTGATGTCCTCAATGATCTCCCTCAATACGCCATCGGGTTCGTTCTCTTATTCTCTCATCATAATCATCTCTCGATCTAGATTCCCTATCGTCCTTTCTCTCTCTATCTTCATCCTCTTCCTCGTCTTCTCTCCCAATGCAGCATCTGCAGCAGTTGCAGCCCTCACTTCCTTCCTCCTCGCATATCGTAAGTCCACTGTCAAATTCATTACGGAGGATATGAAAACGTTGTCACAAAATAACTGTATGCTATCATTAATCAAAATGCTATGAATTATTGTGTAGGTAAAAAGAGATTCTATCAAGATGGTGATTACAGTGACATTCGGATGCACTCTCTGGCTTGGAATGGATCTGAATCCCTTTACCATCGGTTTCCTCCTTATCTTATCTTCACTCGTTGGTCGACTCATCATTCACATCACTTTCCACTATCATGAATCGGGACTGTATAAGGTTCGTTGTTTTATAATCGCCAATATCATTGAATTTATATTTTATCATGATTACCTTTACAGGAAAAAGGCAGTGAGACGAAGACTCTAGTAAAGAGAATGCTTCTCAGAGCCGCCGTTCCTTCACTTCTCGTGAGTTATTAAATTTATTCCAATTATGTAAAAAAAATTTCTGAAATGACATCGGATAAGAGCCTCACAAGGAAATGGTTGTAAGTAATAAGGTAGTGGTCCAAAAAAAATGCTGTCCTAATTCAGCTCGCTCCTTCAAGGAGATGCTGTCGCATGAAATACCAACAACATTTCAGTCATCTCTACTTGGTGTTATTCTCGTTCTTCCTCTTCCCTTCAATCCCATTCCGATGTTCACATACTTCGGTCTCTTAGGGGCAATTCATCTTGGACTTGGCCTTATCTTCAGGTTGGTCCAAGTCACATATTCGAAGATCCATCTCGATCATTTCAGTTTCCTTCTCCTTCCTCTCCTTCTCACTTCAATTCCTCGTGCGCTAATAGGCGAGGGCCTATTCTACACTAGGCATTAGATATCGCTAGTCACTTTCCCTCAGTCGTCATCACCTTGTTGTAAAGCAGTCTCATGACTTATCTAGCTTCCAATCATATCATCTACCTTCTCTTCCCTTCAACCGTTCTCTTTCATGCAGTGTGATAGACACTCCTGAGTATCAGGTTCCTCCTTCTCATTATCCATTCCACTCCATATCTTCTCCTTTGTCTCATCTACCACATTCCTAGTGCCTTATTCTCTCAATCGAACATGTGCAATGACCTTTCCTCTCTGGTTTAAGTCAGTTGTAGATTCGTCCGACCTACTGTACCCCTCAGCTGCCCTTTCCTTCTTGTGCCATGACTTCCAGCAGCGAAATGCTCCATTCTTTATTATCATTATCATGTGGTAAAATACGAGAGAGTTTTTGAGATCTGATCAGAGTTTGTTCCTCTTTTAATAGGGCCGAGCTTCGAGCCCGTTCAGTTAATGTTGCAATAAAGCTATCTTCAATTTGCACTCGCTTTGAAAGGGAAGGACAACAGGAAAACAACAAAGGTACAGATATCAAATGATGACTAGAAAGTGGAGATCTAATTGAGAAGAGAGAATTGATCAGAGGGTTTCCACCATCTCCTTCACTTGATCTTTGATCCCTTGAAGGATTTGCAAATTGCGATTGTGGATCGAACGAGAATCTGCGTTCTGAAATGGCTAGGAATAAACAGATCACGGAGATTACTCCAAATCGTCTACCATAATATATCCTCGATGTCTACCCTTCCCCTCTTTCCTTCTTTCTTTCCTCCTTCCTCCTCACCTCTTCATAACCCGACACTCTTCTACAGAAGGATGAGGGCCTGTCGTTGCTTTCCTCCACGTATATCCTGACCATCCAATGGTTTCTTTCATTCTTTCTATTCTTTCTCACCTCAAATCCTCGTGTTGATAGGCGGAATAGTAAGCACGAACTGCGTCGTGAGCCGTCCGTCGAATGTGGGAGGGACAAAGACGGGAGATCAGCGATTCCTCAACCATCCTTACTTTTATATTTCCGATAAATAGCTCTTCCATTTTTAAAATATATATTTCCTTTGCCCCAAGTATCTGCCTTCGTTAGTAAAATTGCATTGTCTTGTGCACAACTGCCTCACATCAGCTACAGCCTAGCGTCATTTCAATGATCAAGTGGAAGTACTCAAATACTCTGCCTTTTTTAGCCAATGCGTGGAGGAGTGAATTGCACTAGGGTATACAATTACGTCATATTCTTCCTGGTGGATGCAGAGGAGGGGAGAGGGAGAGGAGGGGGGGGGGGGGAGGAGGAAGGTACCTGGCACATTCGATGGCAGTGGATGAAGACACAGTGCTTGTGTTCCTCGAGGGAAGAATTGCTGAGTGTTCTCTCTCCAGGGAGGAAGGAAAGAGATCCACAGAGACGAGAACAATCCCCTTTCACGAATGGAGAAGTTTCTCTGAATCATATTGATGATGTATTCAGCTATCTAGGACACAGATTTGCTCCCCATTCCGACACTCACCCACTCAACAACAAAAAAATGGCATGTAGCTGTATGCAACCCCTTTCTACATAATTGGTCGGTATAACCAGTTTCTGATCTTTCGCAAGTGAAATAAGTGAACATACCTTAGACATGCCATGTTGTCTCTGATTGTCTTCCTCACACATAATTGATGCTCACTCACATCCATTTCACACGAGAGATCGCATTCCCTGCAATTAGGATATTTGATTTTCCCCCGAAATCACGTTCCATGATTTATTTATCTTCGCAGTGACTTTGTCGAATACTCGTTTTTTTTCATTAATAAAATCTAAATCTACATACGTGGAGAGTAAAAACAAATGCAATTTTCAATGAAGATAGCTCTTTTCCTACAATAATAAATTTGTTGACTACAGGAAGATTATCATTATCGTGTATCCCGATACATTTAGTGACGCAAGCAAGTGTAAACGCTCGAAATATCCGAATACAACGCTCTGTCAAATTGCGGCTTTTCATAAATTAGCACTTTGGTTTTCACGTCTCGCCCTTTGCAATAGATAATGAGGGATTCTGATACGGAGTGAGCACATCTTGTGCGGAAGTTTCCTCTGGTCTTGTTCATTTGCATCACAAAATCATGCACGAGCAGACTTTTCCCATGAAACAGCCTTTGAGACCAATAAATCATCTTGAATCCGACGTCAAAACGCGTTCTTACGAAACTCTTATCTTCCCTACCCAAATCAATCAGCTGAATGTTCCCCACGTCGTTTCGCAAGAAATTGCACAATGATTCGATAATCGTTTGCGAAATATAAAATTCGAAACTCACTTTTTGTAACAGTCTTGCTTTTGTTCCATTAAATAGCAGAATGCCGTCAAATTCTGAAGAGAAGAAACGACGAGAGGATCGAGGGGAATATCGAAGAAGTCTAGATCATATTCACGATCGAATGATAACTGAAAATAATAGATAATTCAGCAAAAGATCGACGGCTAGTAACATCAAATACTTTTGAAAAAAGACATACCCGAAAATCGGATTTGAACTGTGCATCGCATTGATTTGTGCAGATTGAATCACGTTGTTGTGGACTGAGAGAAGGACGAGTTGAGATGAAAGGAAGCAGGGAAACTGCAATAAATAGGCCAATTCAGATGAAATCAATCATAAATCTCACCAATAGTCATTGCTCTGCTCATTCCTGACCGGATAATCATGATGGAGAGAATGCAGATTCTGAAATGAATCAAGGAAGGTGATAAATAAGGAAAGGAATCAGTGCAGAAAATGGAAATTATGAGTAAGGGGGCCCTCCGGATGTCCATTATGTACTCATCAGGGGATGGAAACAAGGAGCGCCAGTCTGTCCTCTCTCTCTTATCTCTGATTCACTCTTCCCCCACACGAGAGTCGCGTTCCATCAAGAATCGAGGGCCTCGGGGAATAAACTCCTCCCACTTCCTTTTTAATGAAGGAATGTTGCGGATGTATAATTAGGATTCGAAAGATCAATAGAGGAGCGAAAGGAGTGTTCGTGTTATATTCAATGGTAATTGAAGGGATCGATAGTTGATGAGCTTCTAATTGGATTGAACATCGAACGCAGATGAGAAAAGGAGCGAATAGTGCAAATGAGGAGATAATTGTGAGTGAAAGAGAGACGCCGGAGTGTCTCTCCTTCTCTCTATAGTGACTAAGATAGACGCGTCTCCTACCTGTGAATGGAGAGAACGAAGAGACAAAGAAGGAATTGCCATTTAGAGGGCAACACCATTCCACGTTAACCTCTCTTCTCCCTCATTCCCTCAGTTGCACTATCTTCGACAATTCTCAGAACAACATCTAGCTGTTGATGATTTTGAGAATTTTTTTTCGAGAAATGCCGAGTCATGTTAATCCCCGAACGTACTACTTTCAAACGGTAAAGGTCAACATATGTGAAGCTGAGTAAATTTGGCTATATTAACGAAAGGTCGTAGTTCGGTCTCTTTATTTGCAAGGAAATTGAGACGGGAAAGGGCAAATGCCCCCGCAATTCAATTCCACTGCAGGAACAATCGGAACAAATGGAACCACTTCACATTTAAAAGATCAAACAAATTATTCAATTACGAATAAAATAGTCCGAGTGAACTAAGGTTCAAAGCTCGATCCTAGGCCATTTCAACTTTGATTTTCTATATTTGCCTGGTTGTATGATTTCTCTCTGTTTTTGCATCCGTAGTAGATTAGAATGGATCGTTGAGGGACTCGATGCATCATAGGGAAAATGTGCAATTTATTTTTAATATATAAAAAAAACTTATAAAATGTTGGGTTCAAAGTCTGCGGCATCAAGATACTCTTCCCTCTATTTGATGTGTGATCGTTGTGCAATTGCGAACCGTACCACCATCATCGTTATCATCGACTGGCTTATCATTTCATCATTCCTTCCTCTCACTCGAATCGAAGCACGCGTGCATTGCAGAAAGAGGAATGATATGGTGAATTGATTATTTTAGTTATTTTATCGAAAGAAAATTGTAAATACCTAAGACGAACAAATGGAATTATCTACATAGTAGGAAATTGTAAGCATTCTTCCCCACTGGAATAACGACTAAATTCTCTACTTCAATTCGCCAGAAGAAGTATCTTGTTAGAATATGGAGGCTATGTGAGCTCTTCTTTTCCCAACATCAAACGTTATCATATTCTTCCGGTCGGAGAAATGCAAAAGCTGAATTCCTTACTTAGGAGGAACAGAACAAAGTGCGGAACGTTAATAAATAATAAACATGTTGTGATCTGATATTGTTCACTTCAATCAGAGATATTAACTTTGTGAGATAGAGAAGAGAGGAGGAGAGAATTCTTGTAGTGGTTATATACATAGTGTAGAAATGGATTTCCGAGGCTTCAGTTTGTGAGGATAGGAGTTGGAGGGGACTCTTAGTGGCGAGAGGGGAATGGCAAGGACATCGGAGATCAGAAATTGGAAACTGGCGCACTTCTTCCTCACAGCCACTTCCACGTCGCTCTCTTTGACGGGGCCCTCCTGCAAACCACAATTATACCACTGAGCCAACCTTTGCTAATCAATATTCAGAGTATCCTTCAAAGGATAAAAGATAGGATTTTAGTTCTATTGGTGGTTCTGACCTCATGAGCCTTCTTCATCACTCTCTTCATTTTCGGGGTCGCACTCCCTGTAAACTTGCGATTAGTTACAGTCAAAGTTGTTTCCAATCATCACTAATTTTCCTCATCCGGGAAGTAATAGCCATCTTTATGATATCTGAGATATCTCTCGTATGCAATCTGTAAATAAGCTCTCATCATTGCATATCACGGATTTTCTCTAATTTTGTAGGAAAACTTACTACAGAAAAAAATTGTGTGCCTCCGATTTCTACTAAACTAATGTTACTGACTAAAGTGTGGACGGGGAGAACGCCTATCCACTTTATTTGGCCAAATTTGCATATTGAGCGGATCTGTGACCTACCAATTAAAAATGCTCTAACTCGCAATTTTTTGACCTACCAAGCCCGATTTTTTTTTCAGTCGCTTCGTATTTCCGAGATCTACAACTTTCTCCGGATAGGAAACGGTATAAAATATCATCTTCAATGTGTTAAGCATGAAAATTAGTTTTTTCGGGTATAAAAGTCGACTGTTCTCGAGATTTTCCCTGTAAAGGATACGGATTTTATTTTCGAATCTGATTCCCCACCACCATATTGAGGTAACATCATATTCCATTAGTCGTAACACTGAGCTCCCTGTTTCGATCCTCAGAGGGGGAATCCAACAGATTCTGGACTTAGCCGAATTTACTTTCAAAACCCATTCTCGCTCTGATTTGTTCTACAAATTATGTAAATTCACAAATTAGGGTAGTCAAACGAAAGCTCTCGTGGAGATAAAGAAAATCCACCTTCCGGGGGAAGGTGGCGTATCCTGACTTTGCGAGCAAAGTCAACAGCTGAGTAAATTTTGACTTAAGCAGTTAGATTATCCAAAGATCACAACTCAATAAAAGCTGTGAGAACTCGAGTAACCGAAGTGCCCTCTGAATATTTCCAAATCATCAGGTCAATAAAAGCACCGGGATCACATACCAAAATTCCCGCTCTATTTTTCTGTCAAAAAATTCTAAGCCTTTTTTCGGAATCTTAACTGAAGTGAAGAATGCCATTCTTGTCGTTAGTCGAAATGCGCTTATTTAACACACTTGGTCACAATCACTTGTTTTGGGTAAGGGAAAATAGAGCGGGAATTTTGGTATGTCATCGTATCACTAATACATTTTATTTTATTTTTTTGTTTGATGCTTAACAAATAATGCGCTTCTTTACTTCTATCTTCTACAAACTCAAGTTATAGTAACAGCTGAAAAAAAATTAAAATCATTAAATGAGCCTCTGAACATCTTAGAATCAATTAGTGAGGAATTTCATAACTCGGAAGCCAACTGCTTTACTGGGGAGTTGGTGCTGTTCGGCTTGGAAGGTGTCATCACTAGCGATCGACCAGTAGTAGTAGTAGTACTGATACTTGATTGGCGAATGAAGGATACTTGAGGCAGTCTAGGGAGGAAAGAACGGATACCCCCGTCCGTTCTCTTGCAGACAGATAGGACGCCCCTGATTTTGACTCTCCCACAGGGTAATCGTTGACTGATCGATTGGGTTGAATGAGATAGAAGCGAATGCGTCCCCCAGAGGGTATATGAGGCCGTTTGCGGTAGAATCAACAAGGGCCCAACGGGGGTCTGGAACATGTAAAACATAACATATGCTCAAAGTAGGCCTTGGGGGTAGTTTTTGATTCTGAATCGACTGAAAAAGCCCGTTTTTCGATCTGAGCCTTCTGAATCCCGGTACGACCCGACGTCGATTTGGCCAAAATCGGTTACTGCGATAGAAACTGGTCCGGGAAGGGCCGAATTTGTCATTCGCATCGATTCGCTTATCATAACCTTTCTTTTCCGCCTCACTGAAAGCAATCGATCGCTTTTTTGAATGCATGATTCGACCACTTTGAAGCGAGAAAAGATCAAATTTATGTCCCGGACCGTCCTAGTAAATCGATATTCCAGGGCCAGAGATACTGGAAACGATCTATGTAAGCACCCTAAAAGAGGTACGAGCAGTCCATCAGTGAAATAAAATCGACTTCCTTTCTTAAACATTTTCGAGAAAACTATGATTTTCTTGTCGAAAAATCAATTTTTCGAGAAATACACATTGACGACATCGGTCGTTGTGTGTGTCCAAGAAATATTCTTAGAACTCCGCAAGACGAGCACATTGAGCTTTTTGTGCTCGCTGTACGATGAATATTCAGCGAGTTATGATCATTTTAAGGGTAGATCACAAAAAATCGATAATGAGGGAATTTGGCCAATTCAATAGGATGGGTCTTCTTTAGATAATCAATGAAGCACATTAACCAAATTTCATCGAAATCAATTACATTAACTTTTTCCTAGTGGACAGCATTCCTGTAATTTAACAGAAGATCCGTGATATATGTGATTGTCACATCATATATGATTTGAAAAAAAAGAACAAAGACCTTCGAAATAAGAAGAGGTCGAGATTCAAAATTATCAAATAGGCTCTTGAAATATATCATTTTGAAGCTCGCGATCAGCCTGTTTCAATAGGAGTAATGTGGCAGTATGATTTTTGAAAATTTAAATTTTAATGCAAACTCGCACTTCAAAACCGGAAGTGCCTGTTCGACCCAGCAAACCATACCATCAGGGGCATCTGAGTGCGCTGATTCCGAATCTGACATTAGTTTTGCTCTATCGTGAACTTTGTTGTCCGACATCTGGAGGCGTCCCTATTTACGACCCTGTTGACGAGTGAGAGAGGCTAGGCGAGGGTCCTCCCCTCTGGCAGTTTTGCAGACGGAACTTTTTTAGTGCGAATATTTGGCAAGAGATAGCACCTACACATGGAAACCGATCTTCTTGAAAGTAAGCTTATTCGATTCAGCACGGAATTCTGTATCTACGGTATGCCGGTAGGTAGGGGCCACAAGTCCCGCCCACTTTCCCTCGACACCATTCCCCTCAAAAGCGAGATCGAGGTAGCACACCTCGGAGACGCAACCAAATCGCACGCTCAAAAGCTTGAAATGTAGCTCTTGCCCTCCAATATCAGTTTCCTGATGGGCACCTTGCACCTTCATGTTTGAATAGGTCAAAAATCGATGTAAAGGTTGGGAATAGGGTGATTAGGGCACTTCCAGTGCACGCTCAATGTTGACCATCTCGAAATAGGTTAATTCGTATTTTAGAGGAATTTTAAGCACAAAATTGTATTTTTTATAATTTTCCCCCCAATTGTGCTCAATCGCGGAAGGAGCGCGAGAGGAGCGAGGCGAGAGAGCGGGGGGAGCGAGAGAGACGCGTGCGAGAGAGGCTCCACCCCTTTCTCTCTGGTCTCGCCTCTCCCTCCTCTCTGGCTGGGGGAGTTGCGCGCGCTTCTGAAGCGCTCCCGGGCTTCAGAGAAGAGTTATCGACAAACGTCCAAAATCAAAAATGATATTGAAAACCTGACGGTCACATTGAGCCTACTTTTGCCCTGATTCCGCGAAGTTGGCTATCCACTTTGTGGCCCCTACCGGTAGGAGCTTGTATTTTTCTCTGAGAGCTTATATTTCAGAAATAGTGGAAAACTGCCAGATGGCACGGGATTTCGCGACTTCAACGGCCGATATCTATGGTTTGCAGGCGGAATTTCCCAATTCTGAAAAGTCTCTAGGCGAGCACTTGTATACGCTCTATCGAATGAGCTATAGCACGTGTCTCTACGACTGCTCCGCCCGTAACTCAAAAAGAGGGACGCCACGAAAGGCACAAAAAGCAGAATCAGCCGGATATATTGGGTTGAGGAATAAGTAACGCTCGTTTTTTCTCTCTGACTTTAGAACCCTCGTGCTCGCTCTTTTGTTGTTGCCGTCTGCCACCCTGTTTACACTGGAGAGAGGGCCCCTCGGGCATTCCACACATGTTTTCGATTCAGTTCTCCCTAGTCTCCCAGGCGAGAATACCGCACAATTTCGTCCCCGACCGAATTCACATTCGGAACGTGATGCTCTTTCTCTTTCTATCTGGCTTGAAACCGCCCGCCATTCATGAACAACTGGAGCAGGTTTACCCCACACATACCCCGCATGTAACCACCGTGAGAAAGTGGGTAGTCAAATTCGAGAAACACGACTTTTCCGTCGAAGATGAAGACCGACCCGGTCGCCCCATGGAGTTGGACCTCGATCGATTGCGTTCTGAGGTGGAGGCTGACCCGTATCTCACTACGCGCGATCTTGCTGACTTCCTTGGGGTCGACCAAAAAACTGCCGTGAATGGACTTCACGCGATTGGAAAGAAGTGGAAACTCGGGAGATGGATCCCCCATGACCTGACCGACTATGACAAGGATCGCCGAGTGGACATGGCTTCGACTCTTCTCACTCTGCATCGCCGGTTTGATTGGCTGGACAATGTCATCACAGGGGATGAAAAGTGGGTGCTCTACGACAACCATGAGCGCATGAGACAGTGGGTCGGAGAGGACCAAAAGCCAGCAGATGTCCCCAAACCCGATTTGCACCCCAAAAAAGTGATGTTGTGCATCTGGTGGTCAGTGCGGGGAGTGGAGTTCTGGGAACTCCTACCCGAGGGGACGACCATCACGGCAGAGGTCTACACTCTTCAGCTACGGAAGCTGAGACTCGCTGTCGAACAAACACGCGGGAAGGACGCTCGAATCTACTTTCAGCACGACAACGCCCGAACGCATGTCGCAAGAAAGACCAAGGCTGAGCTGGCGGGCTATGGCTGGACTGTCCTCCCCCACCCTCCTTACTCACCCGACCTTGCCCCCTCCGATTACCACCTCTTCTCAGACCTCCAGCGTTTCCTCAAGGGACAGAGCTTCAAAGACCGAGCCACTATCCAGACCGTACTGACCAACTATTTCTAGAACCAGCCCCAGTCCTTCTATCACGAGGGCATCCACAAGCTGCCTGGTAGATGGCAGAAGGTCATCGATGCGCATGGAGAATATTTTTAGATTCTATCGTGCTTTGTAAAGTTTTTATGATAAAGTGAAAAAAAATTCAAAAACGAGCGTTATTTATTACTCAACCCGATGCTTCCGGTTGTGCTAGAGACTTGAAATTTCGGATTTAGCACCCTCAAGGCTTCCACCGAGGATCCTCAAACGCTGGATACTTGAATTTGAGTTTGAACGAAAAAATCCGTACCCAAGGGTATGTCAGGATACTTTCTGCCCATTAGATTTTCCCAAGCCTGAGCCAAAATTGCCCCGCGCCGGGGCTAAAAGGTCTAACAGTCCAAGATCTGAAAATTGACGGTTTTCGAGTAATGAGACAAAAACAACTCACGTGGGCTTCTCATTCATTTCCCGTAAAGAGCTGTGTTTACGAAGGTTTTGTCTTATTACTCGAAAACTGTAAATTTTCAGAACTTGGACTGTTAGACCTTTTTTCTTTATCTCCACGAGAGCTTTCGTTTGACACCCTAAGTTGTGAATTTACATAATTTGTAGAACAAATCAGAGCGAGAATGGGTTTTGAAAGTAAATTCGGCTAAGTCCAGAATCTGTTGGATTCCCCCTCTGAGGATCGAAACAGGGAGCTCAGTGTTACGACTAATGGAATATGATGTTACCTCAATATGGGGGTGGGGAATCAGATTCGAAAATAAAATCCGTATCCTTTACAGGGAAAATCTCGAGAACAGTCGACTTTTATACCCGAAAAAACTAATTTTCATGCTTAACACATTGAAGATAATATTTTATACCGTATCCTATTCGGAGAAAGTTGTAGATCTCGGAAATACAAAGCGACTGAAAAAAAATCCGGCTCGGTAGGTCAAAAACTGAGCGAGTTAA
This sequence comes from Pristionchus entomophagus, assembly GCA_036245825.1. Taxonomy (NCBI): domain Eukaryota; kingdom Metazoa; phylum Nematoda; class Chromadorea; order Rhabditida; family Neodiplogasteridae; genus Pristionchus; species Pristionchus entomophagus. Next base: position 14,152,536 of record BTSX01000006.1, read on the forward strand.
AGCTTTTTGAAGTGGTAGGTCACAGATCCGCTCAATATGCAAATTTGGCCAAATAAAGTGGATAGGCGTTCTCCCCGTCCTCACTTTAGTCAGTAACATTAGTTTAGTAGAAATCGGAGGCACACAATTTTTTTCTGTAGTAAAAGGTCTCGATTTTCCTACAAAATAACAGAAAATCCGTGATACCTTCCTCTCACTCTCCAGATGACCAATTCCTCCTTCTCCTCTTCCGATTCCTCCTCCTTCTTCATGATTAGAATCGAGGGCTGAAATTCATCTTATTGTATTATAGGATGGAATAACCTCAGAATTAAATTAATTTGAATGGTAACTTGCTATTTTCGAGATGGTCCAATACGGACTGACGATCTTGCGAGTGCTTGATTTCTGTCGAGATTCCTGAGAAAATTGAGTGAGAATAAAATGGAGGTCGGGGAGGGGGGGGTGCTCTTTCTTGATTGGGATATTGAAATGGGCTGAATGAAGCTCACCAGCATCTCGTCTCTGAAAGAGACGACTCTTGAGACTTCCTATCGGAATCTTCGCTTTGTTCTTTCCAGTGTTGACTGTAGATGAAGAAGCCATAGTGAATAACCCTGAGAAGATAAATATGAGAAGCAACAAGGTTTGAGAAAAAGAGACGCAAGGAGCGTCTTCTTACTTCTAAGTGAAAGGGCCAATCACCCAAACGCTATGTAAACATGCAGAGAAGAATTTTTGTCGCGTCCAATGCAGATACAGAAAATTCGAGAAAATAAAGATGATTAATTATGACGAATCGTGTGGAATTGCAGAGAATATCAAGTATGACGTCTCGGAAGTAACTTGATGCTCATAATCGTTCAAGGTCAGTGTTCAGTACACACACACACTGTTTACGTCCCACTTCTGCTGTCCAGGAGGCACATCGTGATAAATATGCATGAGAAGATTGTGGTTAGGAGAACTGAATTGTAGCAATTTTTCCGTTAGATGCACGCGTAGAAACACTGAATATGGCCCCCGAGAAAAAGAGGAATTCATCGGAAAGATTTTTATAGTTAATTTATTGCTTGGAAGATTGCACAGAAATATCATTGAAATTCTACTTGAAAGCACAGAAAGCAGTGACAGTAAAAGCACATAAAATGTGGAATCTTGATCCTCCTGAAAATCGTTATGCTTTATTATTGCAATTATGAAAATTCTATACCAGAAGTTATTTGAACGAGAAATCGAGGAGTATGAGTAGAAGAAGGAGTGGTAACATTTGAAAAAATTTGACTGTGCTTCCCAATGAATGGAATGAAATCTTCTGAGTTGAGTCAATACTGCAATGGAGATAGAATAGGGTGTTCTATACAAAGAAAGTGTGTTCGTACCTCCAGCTTTCAAATGTGTTGTCATCTTGAGTTCCGGCTTGAATCAAGACTTTCTCATTCTGTTGAAAATCAGAAGCAGTCACAGTAATTGTTAGTGTTTTCTGAAAGGATTCATTTTCGTATTACAATCACTGTCAAACTGACCTTCTGAGAAAAGGTGTAGGAATTGTTGAGAAATTGTGATTTAGGGAACTCGTAGGGGAATGAATGAGTGGGATTTAGCCAAGAAGGAGAGGAGATTGCAGTGACACTCTTAGTGGGAAGAGAATGAAGGCCAAATCCTCAATTCTCCCAGTCTCGTTCCGTGAGAAAGAACCGATGTGAAAGTGAAAAGAAAGTGCAACTCACTACTTTCCTTATCAAGGGTATAGTTGAAACTGGCGAAGATACTATCGGTCTGAGTGTAGAGAGTAGAAATTGGAGAAGAGACGGTAAGGAAAGAGGAAGATCCATAATCAAAAGTACTGAAAGAACTTCACCCTTACGAGACAGACTATCAACTGAATTTCACTCCAAAGAAAGACTTGTTATTGGATGGAGAAGATAAATAGGAACTGACGGAATTCTCATCAGGGAATATTCCTTGAGTCTCGCATCATAGCCGGAAGATGAGAAGAGAATTGATGTGAATGGGCACTTTTAAGTGAATATTATAGATTGAGCTCTCATTGATTGCACTTTGATCTCTTACCTGGGGAAGCGAGAAACTGTGGAGGTTGTAGAAGGGCTCTGCACTGAGAATTGAGAAACCACCGAATGCTGAAAGGATTTCATAGGAGCAGGCCAAATACGATCAAGAGTCATCAGGATAATTAGAATGTTTTCCTACCAATGGTAACTTCCGTTTCCTGCACTCCATTAGCAGTCCGAGCATCTACGACTGCCATGTCTCGAATTTCATCGGAAAAAAAGGTCCATTTCATATATCTTATTAAAAAATTACCTACCAACACGTGTAATGTAGATTGTAAATGGTGATTGCGTCGATGAGGGGGGATTGTTGTTGGAAATCTGAGATTTATTCGATCATTGGATCATTGATGTGAAGTCAACTAATCTTAATGGGAGCTTTCATGGCCCGTCCATTCAGATACGGACTGGATGAACTACTTTGAGAGAGGGAATACAAACTGAAATTAAATTTTTAGGCTCTTTCTCTAATCAATAATTACCTGACTGAATAATTTCCGCTCACATAGATGTTTCGTGTGAAATCATTATTACCCGTTCCACTGTGGTATGTGCCGAAGACTCGATAATTCCCATCGATGAAGGTTATATTCTGATCTCTCATCACTTTGTCAATTATTCCATTTACACTTACAATAGAAGTCGATGGAGGAATATCCGATGATGTGACAACGACAGAGAAACGAAAATCTAGTGAAAATGATGGTGGGAAGGGAGATCAAAATGTTCTTACAGTTCGCTGCGTTGACGAATATGAGAAAGGAGAGAGAGCATAGATATATCGTCGATCTCATTTCTATTCAGATACTCACACTAATAGTCATATTCTCCAATCCATTCTCTGTTTTACACGAAAAGTACACTCGATAACGTGGGATTTTCTTGGTAAAAGTTTAATTGTGAAAACTATCGTACTTTGTAAACAAAACCGAACAAGTGAAAAGTTTTGTTCATTTTTGTCACTTTTTGAAAGTCGCGCGTGACAAACTTCAAAATTCAAATTTTTGTTTCTTATTTTTTATCCACCCTGATTTGCCGGAATCGATCGGACATGTCACGGTGAAATATTTCTTTAAAGTGGAGAAAAACGAGAGCTCTAAGTCAGTGATTACGGTAGTATGAGGTAGGTAGATAATTTCTACCGTAATCCCTAGTTTATTTTTAATTTTCATATTTTTTGCTCTCGTTTTTCCCCATTTTAAAGGAATATTTCACCGTGACATGTCCGATCGATTCCGGCAAAGCGGGATGGACAAAAAATAAGAAACAAAAATTAGAATTTTTAAGTTTGTCACTCGCGACTTTCAAAAAGTGACAAAAATGAACAAAACTGTTCACTTGTTCGGTTTTGTTTACAAAGTACGATATATGGTAGAAGGAAAGGAAGAATAAATAGTGGGCGAAATACATGGACACAATATGGCTAAAGTTCAGCAAAGTCATTCAGAAGGTCATTAGACTACTGAAGGAATATACGGTTAGAGGTCATCTTTTTGAGAGGAAAGAACCCTATCGAGTTTTTATTGGGGTGAGTGGTGAAAGAACGAAATTGGTAAGGTCATCCAGATCCCGGATCATGGCAAATGGGGGAAAACACAGCTAGAATCACGCACACACTCACACGAGGGTACAGTACATATCACGCCTCTCACCTAATACTCGACCTAGATCCGCTGATTCTTGTCAGCGAGTCAATTTTCGAAACGAAGTTTTCAACGGTTTTATTATCTACTAGTGTCCCCTAGGACCCCTGTTACGGTACAATCTGCGAGTTTTCCGATCATTGCTAATACACAAAATTAAGATTTGTGGTTGTGCTCATATTTTTTCTCATTGCCACTTTGCCGGAATCAACCCGGACATGCCCGGTAAAATATTCCTAGAAATCGATATTTGAAATACGTCTCTTTTATAGTGCGCGTTAGGGTAGCTCTGTCGAGGTGTATCATTTTAGCTCGCGATAACGCATTGAAGCCTTTCCTTTAATTTTCTCATGTTATTTGTCACTTTTTCGAAGTTTAGTGCAGAAGAAATAATCATAAAGTTAAAAACAACACATTGAACCTCTCTAAGCGCAATCGCAACCCAAAATGATAAACGTTGACCGGGTTACCGTAACCCGCACCATAAAAGATACCTGCTTGAAATATCGATTTCTAGGAATATTTTCCCGGGCATATCCGGGTCGATTCCGGCAAAGTGACCATGAGAAAAATATGAGCACAAAAACAAGTCCTAATTTTGTGTATCAACAAAGATCGGAAAACCCGCAGATTGTGCCGTGACGCTCGGTGAGCGTCACGATTTCTGCGACATGTACGATAACAGGCAACAAATTTTGGTTCGATCGATCGATATTTTCAGTATTGTAGGTTATCGATTATGTACAGTCAATACGAAATAATGTGAACCGTTTATGAAAGTTATGAGAAGTTATCATAATTTCCATAAAACATTGATTACAACGCGGAGAGTGCACCGATCTAGCTGAAATTTGTAGAGGATTCATATTTCAAGAGTATCTATCGCTGGACGATCTTGAAATTTTAAAATTTTAATTTTATTAAGAATATTTTTTTTTAATGTTAAAGGAGGCGTCCCATGACCGCGTATGAAAATCGCAAGGCCGAGATGAGCGAAACGATTTGCATGCGCGGTCTCTTCATTGTCCCCTTATCCCTCTCTCGTTGCCTGCATTGTCAGGCCCGCTTGCAATACAGCCAATTTCTCATAGCTCAGGTTAAACGAGACTTCAAAACATGAGAGTTTCGGAAGTCTGATCGGGTACCAGATTCTCACAATCTCACTTCGAGAACTCATACAGCCAAATGGTCGTGGGACACCTCCTTTAAATAAAAATATAAAAAATCATAATTTTTAGTACTGTGAGAACAGAAACTCTAGCTTCTTGGTGTGCCCCAGATCGAAGAATTACGTTCGCATTAGGTTGTTACACGCGGAACGGAAATTCATATTATTTCGTATTGACTGAACAATCGTGAAATAAAGCACTTTAAGAGACGTTCCACGGATTATTGCACCTACCCCACGGATGACTTTTTCACAACCTATGCCAATAAGTTCAGGGTGAAGTCCCCATACATAGAGCTAATAGCTGGTCCAGTATGAGAGGCTGGGGTGTACTTTCCGAAAAATGCCAGACCTGTCCCAAAAAAAGTCCGAAATTTCATCCCAGAAAAAAGTACGTTATTATAGGTGTACCGGGCGTATTTTTCGATAAAAATAACGAAAAAGATACTTTGGAAGCGATTGGACATCGATAAAATGTCGAAAACTGTAAATATCGACTTTTTTCGGTCACACTGAAAAATTATTTTAGCCGTGTTCATTTTTTTTATTACAAATTCGGATTCTACGTGTAAAACTACTAACTATATCAAATTTGCACGGCTTTCGGTATGGGCCGCCGGATTCTATAGCTACCTGCCCTGTTACTCTCAGAGGACCGTTGAGAAAGGATGACGAAAGTGTTTGCGATTTAGAAATAATTTAGGCTTTTCTCATCAACTGAGCAGAAATAGTTCTCTAATTAATCAAAAAACTCAAGCAATTAAATTCATTTTGGTTTTGTAACCTTTGAGTACCATTATCTTGAGACGGACTAAATGTATCTTGCGAACACCATTTTCACTATTATTTTTCATATTTGAAATGTTTGTGGAATATTTATACTTATTTCATGGCATTTTTTTCTAAGAGCTGTTATTCGTTCGTATTGATTGTCCTTGTAATCTCCATTTACGACTGATTGTTTGAATAAGGCATGCCCCCTGACCTATTCTAACGTATTTTGAGCGTCAAATATTTAACGCATTCCGATTGGGGGAGAGTCAGATCGGATGCACCCGTTCTAATGGTATGGCAAACCAACATCTGCAAAACAGAGCCATTCACTCTTTATCATTATCTCATTACCCGTTCTTGTTCACACTATTCACTTGAGATGTCTTCATCCGACGATAGCGATTATGGTCCTTCCACTTCTCGTTCGGCGCGATCAACTTCATCAACACAGAAGAAGAGTTCAATTCACTCCCTGGACGGAGTACATCTGCCAAAGAAAGTTGAGAAGCAACTGAAAAAGGCTGAGAAGAAAGAGATGAAGGTTGTTTATTTCTTCATGCTCCGATCACAAACAGGTTAATTTTCAGAATCAGAAGAGAGCTGTGGACTTTCTCATCAAACATACGAAAGGCGCGACTGAGCAAGATAGGGCAACTATCATCGCTAAAACTCAAGCAAAATTCGGCCTGGGACAGTCACCCACCATGGCTGCGGACGCAACCACTGCGAGGTTTGTTGTTTTTGCATTTTAAATAATTTTTCTAAATTAATTTCAAACTTTAAAAAAAAATAATTTCTTTTTTGTATTTTTTGCAGTTCTGTAGAGAATCTAGAACCCGATCAAGGAAGAATCTGTTACTTTGCTGTCGAACGGAAACAACCCATCGAGACTGTTGAGAGGGTAGCCCATTCGGTCGTTTCAACAACATGTGGAGGCACTCACGACGAATTAACATGGTAAGAAACAATATTTTATGCATCGAGTCAACCATTAATTCAGCATGCGGGACCTTGAGATGAACCGACTCAGTCAGTTCGGGATTGTAAATGAGCTCGAATTAGTTCTTGCACGTGGTGCGGGACTATTCGTGGAAGTTACTCCCCAATATGCCTGCAGAAACTTCCACGACCAGTGGATCTGCAAAGGTCACCTCGACAAGTTGTCGAGAGAATGGCATGGTGGGAAGTCGAAGCGATGGGATCGACACTTTCGCAAACATCATAGATCATCGGATAATAAGGACGTACTCTGCGGAATCATGTCGCACGAGCGACCTAGAAAAATAAGAAGAAGCGATGGAATACTCAACAAACAACAGGCTCAGAAGTACCTTCATCGTCACAATCAGCTCTTTCATGTTGGAATTCGTGAGTGCTTGATTTTATTCAATTTATGATATTATTGCCTTGTTAATAAGCATCGAGAAAATGATTTTATTCAGCGATCTGCTGCGATCACGTAGAGGAAATCAACATTCTTCCCCCAATATCGACTGTCACATCGCCCAACGATTCCGTAGACATCGAATTTTATACTTCCACTCCCGAGATGGTGGATATCGAGAAGAAGGAGATGCTGGCTGCGTTCGTTGCTTTTACTGAAAAGGTCTGATATTTTTTTGAGTGTTTTTATTATTATAGATTTATTAAGATTTAAAACACGATTTATATTCACGAAGTTATTTATTTATTGATTACAGGCGAAAGTCGACGGCGCAGTCACCTCCCTCAATTTCGGAGCACTTGCAAAGGACACAAAGATGCGCAAAGTTTGGGCGATGAAGAAGATTGTCAACGTCATGGCATCTCTGATCGCCCCCAATGATGAAGAGGAATTTATGAGACTGTACCTCCAATCGACAATTCCGAATGCCTGGAGAGACAACTCGGACCCGAAAATGGAAAAGGTAATAAAAAAGAAGAAATGAAAATAATATTCCGTATTCAACGATATCCAAATATTGAACAATTCAGATATTCGAAGAGGTTGCGAATCAGTACGATAAGACAGACGATCGTAAAACTCGAGAGATCATTCTCTCTTCCATCGCGAATGTCATCGGTCCCACCAAACTACAGACCTACATTCCCGGTCTTTCAAGCAGGAAATACCACAATGCCAAACTGCGAGCTCGGTCATCGGTTCCTTTCGATGCACCCCACAGAATCATCAGAGAGCGATACCGCCCCGAGCGTCTCAACTACTTCGTGTCATTTATCACAAGGTATTGTTTATATTAAATGGTATATAATTTTAGTCCAATCGTCTCAACTGGCCTACCTTATGGAGAGAGGAAAGTGAAGACCTCGGATGGTTCCACGCTTTCAATTCCCAACACTATTCGCCTTCTTCAACATGCTGAGATCATTCGCATGTACACGAAGCACATGGAGCAGATCGGAGAGACGAGCAAAATGATCTCAAAATCGGTTGCTTACTGGATTCTGAAGATGTGCTCTGCCACTAAGAGACACCCTCTCACTTGTGTAGACTACTACATGGCAGATGGAGCAGATGTGAGTTTTCGATATTATGTTAGCACCTCAAAAATGTCGAATTTCAGGCATTCGAAGACATCGACGACATTCTCAACACTCTGCAAGGAATGGCCCTTCTCGATGCCGATATGGCAAAGTTGTGGAAATTCAACGTGGCGCAGTCCAGACTGTACCTCAAGACTGATTTCCGTATGCATCTCAAGATCGACTCTCATGTATGAAATCAATTCCTGCAATTAATTTGGAAGTAATTGTTTCAGTGCATCGATCACTGCTACGTCCATTCTCTCTCGGATCCGTCTAATGAGGAATTTCAATACAATGGAAAGCAGCACGCTCACACAGTAAGATGCCCCCGATGTGAAATGATAGACTCATGCTTCAAGTAAGTTGTTGTATTCAATTTCCAAATGTAGCATACATATTCAGTGAGATTAAATCTCTCATCGGAAACTTGAATGATAACATGAAGGATGGTGATGTATCGAAGAAGACTGTAGCTGAGATGGTAATTAGAATGGAGCAGAACGTAGAGAGAAGAATGGAGATGAAGAAGGCGAGTGGGATTTTTATAACAGTGTAATATTAATTTTTTTTAGCATTTGGTCCGTGCTGGTTACACTGATCTGGAAAGGACTAGACTCATCAACGAACTCAATGACGGAGAGGCTTTCGTTACAATGGATTTCGCCCAGAAGTTTTTACCGATGTACAAATGGGAGAGTCAGAGCAAGTACTTCGGAAAACGAGGTGAATAGAATTGTATTTTATCATTATTTTTATCATGATTTTTTATCCGTGAATTTTCAGGTATGTCATGGCACATCGTCCATGTAATCGCGAAGATCAAAGGACATTATGTTCAGCACAGCATGGTACACGTTCTGCGCACCAAGAAACAAGTAAGGATAAAAATAAGTAGAAAAAAACAGGATGATATTTTTCTTAAAAAAAAATGTTTTCCTCAGGATAATCATTCGGTGGTCCAAATGCTGGATCAAGTGCTGCGCGACCTGCAACTCATGAATATCACTGGTGTTCACCTTCGTGCAGATAACGCTGGCGAGTTTCCTTTTTTTTTTATTCGAATTGTCAAATAATTATTCGATGATTTTCAGGAGCATATCACTCTCTGGGCACCATCGCTTCCATTCCCCATCTATCAGAGGAGAGGAAGGTCAAGGTGCTCAGTCTCTCATTCAGTGAAGCTCAGAACGGAAAGAGTTCATGCGACCGAGTCGCTGCTCAGGTGAGATTTTTGCTACCCTATATCAGCTGATTATTTATTTCGATTTCCAAATTATACTGAAATTGTATTTTCAGGTGAAAAGAAAGCTGAGAGACTATGTGTCTCGTGGAAAGAACATCATCACGGAGGACAATATGTTTGAAGCAATCGCTCAGTGTGGATTGAAAGGACTCTCCGTCTACCTGGTGAAAGTGAAGAGAGAGGAAACTGAGAAATTGGAGAATGATCTCGTGAAGTGCAAAAAAAGATGAGGCGTATATCAAAAATGCCCAAGATGTTCTGGACTGGTTATCTGACCAGTAAGGGAAAGGCAGATGAAGAACCCGATGATGTCGATGAAGTTGATCAGCATGGAGAGGAGACTCAAGGAGATCTAGTCGATGGAGGTCTTTTCACTTGTAACGAGTGCGGAGTTCGCTTCATCAACTACGGCAACCTCCTTCGGCATCTCGACATCGGAAAACATAAGATCCGCCCCGAGAAGATCAATCTCTATGATTGCGCCCTCCAGCTATACAAGCAGAAACTGGAAGGCATTCAGACCCACAACAACACTCTGAAGGAGGTAATCGAATACTTATATACAAATATAATAGTGGCATAACGATACTATTTTTTTTACAATTTACCATGCAGCTGTCGTCGATAATAATAATAATTCATTGTTCAGGCGACTGAGGCGATGACTGAGCTGGCGAATGGTGTGGACCAGTGCAATGAGGGATGGGCACTCAAGGGAAAGAGAAAGCACGTCAAATATTCTGACAAGGCCAAGAATTTCGCAAGCAAGATGTTTCGTCAAGGAGATTCTGCTGGTAGGAAGATGGATCCGGCAGAAGTGGAGAGACTCATGAAGGAGAATGATCAGATCAAACCTTACGAGCGCATGAACGCGCAGCAAATCAGGTAAGAATTTTCCCATTTTTCAATGAACATTTCCAATGTATCTGTATTTGAATAATTAATGTCATTCTAGATCGTACTTTGGCACCCTCTGCAAGGAGCAAACGAACAAGAGAGGAAGAGCAGATGAAAAGGAGGCGGAGGAGAAAGAAGTGTACTGGGAAGATCTCGCTGATGAGGATGTGGAGAACATCGATGATTTGGGAAGACAAATGGATGATGATGTCCACGATCTCATTCGGAAGGATATCAAAGACTTTTTCGAGTTGGTAAAAGAGCCTCTGTTTGATGATGATGAATGAAGTTATTTCAACGTAAAGTGAGGAAACAACGCATTACCTTGAAAAGGTCAATATCTTCCCGGTGTACAAATGCGTACACATCACATACAAGAGCGTATGCAACTTTCAGGAGTGTGATTTTATATCATAATTTTATTGAAAAAAAGCTTGAATAATTTCGAATAGCGAAGCCTCTCGACATCGTTCTCTTGTCAGCCTCCGAGAGACATTCGGGCATGAAGCTGTCGAAGCTGGCGGGACATACCGATTTGCATGAAAATATAACACATGAAGTACTTTGGCATATATAATCCGATTCTGCAACGAAATGTTTTCAGCGGATAAAGATATATTACGATTTGACCTGATGACATGTTTGATTTTTTTCTCGAACAAGTGCTAGAATGGGGCATTATTTCTCCTGCATAGGAAACAAAATGGACATTAAACACATGTATCTGAGAATGATTGTTAATGAAAAAAATTGTGAATAGACAAAAAATATTTCGAAATCGCAAACACTTTCGTCATCCTTTCTCAACGGTCCTCTGAGAGTAACCGGGCAGGTAGCTATAGAATCCGGCGGCCCATACCGAAAGCCGTGAAAATTTTATACAGTGAGTAGTTTTACACGTAGAATCCGAATTTGTAATAAAAAAAATGTACACGGCTAAAATAATTTTTCAGTGTGACCGAAAAAAGTCGATATTTACAGTTTTCGACCTTTTATCGATGTCCAATCGCTTCCAAAGTATCTTTTTCGTTATTTTTTATCGAAAAATACGCCCGATACACCTATAATAACGTACTTTTTTTGGGATGAAATTTCGGACTTTTTTTGGGACAGGTCTGGCATTTTTCAGAAAGTGCACCCCAGCCTCTCATACTGGGCCAGCTATCAGCTCTATGTATGGGAACTTCGTCCTGAACTTATTGGCATAGGTTGTGAAAAAGTCCTCCGTCGACCCCTCTCAGAAGCCTCACTAAACCGTGGAACGGCTCTTAAGGAAGATGTGGAAGGGATCGAAGAGAAACTGAATAGGGAAGATTGATGAGGGAAGGATGTGATGGGAAGGGTACATTGTTCGATCGGTCATTGGAAGGCAAGAATGGGTGAAGTGTCAATCGACGAATAATATGATTAATTAGGCTACTTATTCTTCTATTTATCTCCATTCAACTTGCTAGCTTTGCTCTCTGCTGCTTTCTTCTTCCTCTTCTTGGGGGAACTCGATCCCTTGTCAGAGGACTGAAGAGATCAGAGATCAGTTGGGGGAGGGGATTACCGTATTCCCTTACCTTATCAACCTTGGTTGGCTGTCAATAGGCGTCCGTCAATGGAGAACGTCGTGAGTTCATTGACTCAGTTGATCTTTGATATCTCTTGATCCTTCATCTTTGATCTTTGATCTTTCATAATCCTTGATCTTTGATCTCTCTCCCAATATCAGGATGCCGTGGCCGATCGTGTCATCAAAGAGGCTGTTCGCTCCAACGGAGACTTCGGCGACCATTGAATCTGCGTTGGTGCGTGACCTCAATCCTTTGACCCTTCTGACCTCTCTCTTTCCAGGAAACAAGCTCATTCCGACCAACGTGGATACCACTCAGAAAGATGAATTCATGCGCTTCATAGAGTAGCTGACCAAATCATTCCTGTGAGACCCCAAGCGTATCCACTAGAGTGCGCAATTCGGGTCGGGTAATTCCGACCCGCACCGGGTCGCGCGCGCGAGAAATGACATATGCGAAACACGACATCCTCCGTTCGAAATGATCTATTACCCGACATCTTGTGTGTTTTATCGCAAAGAAAAATGAAAGCAAACATCTTTAAAACGATAGATGGATCCTAAATGATGACTGAATGAATGGTGAGCCATACTGATTTATCTCCGATGGCTTTGAGCGATTTCACTTCACAATTAAAATCATGCATCTTCATCTCCACATGCAAGATGAATTTCCTTGAATAAGATCTAAATAAGGTCTTCAAAACTATAGGGAAGTTTTCACTTCAAAATTACCATGAATCTTCACTCAGACACGTTCGAAAGGTTGGGAGGAGAGGGTTGTGAACGTGGAAAAAAGATTTTCGCGATGATTGAGGCCAAATGACTGACTCTCTCGTGAGAGACCATTCTAGAGCGAAGGAATCATAAGAAATGATGAGGGGTTCAAATAGAGACCAATTACCATCTACCCTTTCGCTATTTTGACGCATGGATGTCGGGTAATGGATCATTTCCCCTCGATTACCCGACATTCGCCTCCCTCTCATTCCGCCTTGTCGGGTACCCGAGAAGTAGGGTAATGTCGGATTTCGCACTCTAGTATCCACCCAGCCAATTTCCTTGTATATTTTAGGGAATTGCCCTTATCTGTGGTAATGAGACTGCGAGTTATCAGCATTCTACAATTCCAAATCCCATTCTCCTGGAGTTATTAGACTTATGATAAGTGTCCTGAGTTGTAAATATCAGAACAGATTTGTAATGATAAAAGATATTTATTTACACTTGAAATCAAATGAAAAAAGCAGTATCGGATATTGCAAGAGTCGGAAGAACTCAAAAGCGATCGAAAATAAAATGGTTTGACGGCTCTACGGTATGGGAAGCTACTGGATACGATATTTCACTGCTGGTGCTACTGTAGAGAGGGGAGTATTGATTTAAGCATCGATCGTTGAAGCAGTCAGGGAGATTACGGTATTCGCTCAGTTGGAGTCGTCGGGCTGGAGCCAGGCAGGGATGGCCACTCGGACACGGTGCTCTGAGGGGAAGTACGGTATCCTCGGAGCATACCGCTGTAGATGAGACATGTCGCGAGGGTAATTTTGCTTTTATGGTTGAGATTCTTGCTCAACGTTGAAGACAGTTATGATTTTTAAAAAATGATTTTTAATAGTTTCGATTGATGAAAAATAGACTATCGTACTTCGTACACATTTCCGAACAAATTTACATTTTGTAAATTATTTACATTTTTTGCATTTTGCTGGTTCGCAACTAAAAATTATAATTATTGTTTCTTATTTTTTATCCACCCCCCATTCCGGGCAAATACGAAAATCTGACGGTGAAATATTCCTAGAAATACGATTAAAAAGAGAGCAATTATTATGTATTGCAAGAAAATAAACCGTTTCACTTGTTATTACGAACGGTCCAATCTACTGTGATTGGCAAACATTAATAAGGGATTCTAGGCTTCAGTGTTTGTATTTAATCAGTGCATTTTGTGTAGGATCACATAGGAGAAAGATCGGGAATATTGGAAAACTAAATAAATAATTAGCGAATATTTTGTTCCGCTCATCATGCCTATTGTATCGTACATCTCGCAGAAATCAGAACGCTCACCGGGCGCCACGGAACAATCTGCGGGTTTTCCGATCATTGCTCATACGCAAAATTAACATTTGTGGTTGTGCTCATATTTTTTCTCATGGTCACTTTGCCGGAATCGACCCGGACATGCCCGGTAAAATATTCCTAGAAATCGATATTTCAAGCAGATGTCTTTTATGGTGCGGGTTACGGTAGCTCGGTCAAGGCTTACACGGCAATTCAGACATGAACAAAAATGAGCAATAACGGGAAACCGCACTCACCTCACCATTGAGCGCGAAATGAACCCGAAAGGATTACTGTAGATTTTTTAAAATCTTTTCGATCGAATTTTTGGTCTATTCTTCTTGCGATCTTTACATTTTTGCATGGTTTCCTAGTTGTATTAGTCTATTACGATACACCAAGAACAAGCTTTGCCCTAAATGAGAGTGAAAAATAGCTGAACAGTCTTTTTAAAAAGTCAGTTGTAGTTTATTGTGTGCGTGGTGTGCCTGATCAATTTACGGCCCGGCTCTCCGCTTATTGTACCCTCTGAATTGATGTGGTTTATAATTTTGGGTTGCGATTGCGCTCAGAGAGGTTCAACGGTTTTGTTTTCAACTTTGTGATTATTTTTTGGCCCTTAACTTCGAAAAAGTGGCAAATAACATGAGAAAATTAAAGGAAAGGCTTCAATGCGCTAAAGCGAGCTAAAATGATAAACCTCGACAGAGCGCACTATAAAAGAGACGTATTTCAAGTATCGATTTCTAGGAATATTTTACCGGGCATGTCCGGGTCGATTCCAGCAAAGTGGCCATGAGAAAAAATATGAGCACAACCACAAATCTTAATTTTGTGTATGAGCAAAGATCGGAAAACCCGCAGATTGTACCGTGAGGCCCGGTGAGCGTTCTGATTTCTGCGACATATACGATATGTTAAACAGTCCATGACTCGGTTTTTGAATCTTACAATATCGTACTTCGTAAACATTCCCTAACAAATTTATATTTTGTAAATAATTTACATTTTTTTGCATTTTGCTGGTTCGATACTAAAAATTATAATTAGTGTTTCTTATTTTTTGTCCATCCCGAATTCCGGGCAAATGCAAAAATTTGACGGTGAAATATTCCTCGAAATACGATTAAAAAGAGAGCACTTATTATGAAAATTGAAAAGAAAATGAGATTACGGTAGGGACGACGGTTTTAATCGATACTACCGTAATCTTTACTATGCTGCTCTCTTTTAAATCGTTTTTCAAGGAATATTTCACCGTCAGATTTTTGTATCTGCCCGGAATTCGTGGTGGACAAAAAATAAGAAACAATAATTATAATTTTTAGTATCGAACCAGCAAAATGCAAAAAATGTAAATTATTTACAAAAATGTAAATTTGTTCGGGAATGTTTACGAAGTACGATATAGGGACCGCAATGGCCGGAAAATAGAAGCCGGATGACCCCTTACCACCTACCGTAATCGGTGGCACACCAAGCGTTTTTAGAAATATTTTTTGGCTTTTTGGTTTACAGAATTTTTCAAGTAGTTTTTAAATTTATATATCGAAATTTTTTATCTTAAATTAATAGCGATGCCAATTATCTCAAAATTGTGAATATGTGCAACTTGCTAGTTCTTGAGAGACGCGTACAGTAAGCTATATAATAAAATTTGACTGTCATTTTGCCACATAACTTTTTACTACGCCGAACTACGCCTTAGCTCTCTTCACTAAAAACTATGCCCTAACCTTCCTCTATCAGGATTCATTGAGCTTTGGTTGCCGCATTGAAGCGAATTTTTGTTGTGATGCTTGAAACAGCTCATGGCTCTCCAAAAAAAAAAAACACACTTTAGACGAGAATGTTCAGCGAAAGCTATTTCTTTGTTTCATTTTCGTAAACAATTTTAACATAAGAACTCTTCTATTATGTGCGCTTGAATATACTTTGATAAATGCGGCTATATTTTCGTTGCATGTGTTTGTACATATTGGAAAAGTAGTGCCAGTGATTTTGTAGTCACTGATCCTATTGTCAGGATTATAGCGTAGTGTTCGCATTAACCTTACTCCTAGATTCATTTCGGAGGTTTATATCATCGTGACTGCGAAATATTCTTCTCTAAAATTCCACAATCTGGATCATATGGCAAGGAGCACGGTTGTCTCGAAGAATTGCACCAATTTTCAACTAATTTCGCTTGTTTGAGCGATATACTGCTTCTTTAAAGCAGAATGGATTCTGCGGGTGCTTCCCAGCAGATGAAATTACTCGATTATGGGAATAAACCCGACCAGGAGGTTATCATCCGAAATATAGTAATATATCAGAATTTTAATAAATATAAATTATTTGGTCAAGTATTTTCGATGATTTTGATATCGCCAAATATTTTTACGACGGAAAATTGGCAGGAAAAAATGCTGCTCGATAAAACGGAAGTCGCAGTATGATAATAAATTGTAAAATAGTTACCTTAGATACGCTTCCAGTTTGTAGAGAAAGTCTTTCTGATAATTTTCATATCGTACTTCGTAAACATTTCCGAACAAATTTACATTTTGTAAATTATTTACATTTTTTGCATTTTGCTTGTTCGCAACTATAGGGGTGTTCCGAAAGTATCTTCCGTTTTTAGAAACTTTTATTTCCTGCAAACTATAAGGCAAAATACCAAACTCTATTTAGTATTAATTGAAGATGCAGATGATCTAAAATGTTCTATCTTAAAATTGCGAAAACATTGCGTAATGATGATCTCAGTGGAGAATTTCGTTGGGAACACTGGATTGAGAACAAAGATGAAGAGGGGTCAGTATTATCAAATAAATATTTTAATAGAAAATACCTTAAACTATGGTTGAACTAGGTCGAAATCTTTCGTTTTAATGCCTTTTTTGATGGTCGATTTTTCGAATTTAATCGTTCTTGGCAGTGAATTTCCCTCAAATTCTGATAATTCTCAGTTATTATTAATGTGTAATATTTTCAAATTGTGGTTGGTGAGAAATTCGCACGTTTTCAGAAAAATGTGCAGGATATTGCGAGCTTCGTAGAAATGATGCAACCAAAAATGAAAAGATTAAGTAGCGCACAAATTGAGCGATGTCAACTCTACACTCCCTTGAGACGATGACATGATTTTTATCTATACGCAAAACAGAGAACGGAATTTTTTAAATGAAAATTGAGAATTGATAATTTTGATGAGGTTTGGTCTAATTAGCGCCGTTTGTCAATAGCATGAGGGCGTACAGTGCATAAGTGCTTAAATATTAGAGCAATGGTTGATAAAGCCAACGCACTTTCGTATGACTTGATAAGTTTTCTGGAACATGTGAAAAATATATTTCGAAAAACGCGGAAGATACTTTCGGAACACCCCTATAAAAATTATAATTATTGTTTCTTATTTTTTTATCCACCCCGAATTCCGGGCAAATACAAAAATTCGACGGTGAAATATTCCTAGAAATACGATTAAAAAGAGGTCGAAATAGTAAAGATTACGGTAAAAACCCTCGTCCCTACCGTAATCTCAGTTTCTTTTCAATTTACATAATAATTGCTCTCTTTTTAATCGTATTTCTTGGAATATTTCTCGATCAAATTTTTATATCTGCACGGAATTCGGGGTGGATAAAAAATAAGAAACAATAATTATAAATTTTAGTTGCGAACCAGCAAAATGCAAAAAATGTAAATAATTTACAAAATGTAAATTTGTTCGGAAATGTTTACGAAGTACGATATGTGGGGGTAGGGATTTCGCGCCGGAGATAGTGGTTTTATATCGGGTTTTCTGATTTTTTGGCGATTTTTTTTCCATTAAACTTTTCTTTTTTTACGCTTGCAAAAATACGCCGGGAACTCATATAGTCATGTTATTCTGATAAAATGACTTTTTTTGTATGAAAATCCATCTCGACGACAACATCAGTGTCGAAAAAAGTATTTTTTTCAAAAGTATGTGCCTATATGGTTCTCTGTTGTATGTTTGCCGTAGTAACCAAATTTCGACATTAGAGCTAATGAATCTGCAAAAGAAAAAAAATTTGATGGAAAAAATCGTCAAAAAATCAGAAAACCACTATCCGATATAAAACCACTATCTCCGGCGCGAAATTACTACCCCCATTTATGAAAATGAACAGAAAGACATTCTCTACAAACTGGTAGCGTATCTAAGATAAATAACGCTTCTGTCAAGAATCATTTTTTTCTCAAAAAAAGGAAACGAAAAAAGATTTGAATCAAAGTTTCATTAGATCGAGCGATTTTCTGGTCGGGTATAGAGATTTGTGGCCAATCCGACCCTTCTTGGACCAGTTTTTATCGCAGAAAACTATATTGACCAAACTGTCGTCATACCGTGATTCAGATGCACCCTATGGCGAAATAAATGGCTCCAGTCGATTCAGCATCAAAAGTTACCATAGGGCAATTTTTTTAGCATACATTATTTTTGATGTGTCACCCTCCTTAAAATTTGCTCGTTTCATACGCAAACGCTCTCATATTGCATTGTCAGCCTCATTCTCTCATCTCTCTGACTCTCTCCTCTCCCTTGCCACTCTCTGCTCTCTCTTGCCCGAGGAAGGTGACCCCTTCCTCTCTCTCGGTCGCCTGTTTTCTTTCTAGCGTTCTTTTTGTTTCTTCTCTTTCCCTGTCGTCCTTCTTCTTTGTTTGTTGGTCTTTGATCTCTCCTCTCTTCCACCCTGGCGAGTAAGAGGGGCCACACCATGTCCCCTCTTGGGGCCAGTCCCAGGCCAATCAAGCAGGCAGCCACGCTTCAAAACATATGCGTGGATGTCTTGGTTCTTGCCTTGGCTACTTCTCCCATCGGTGTGGATGAGGATAAGTGGAATGCCGTCATTGGGATGTTCCACAATCTGGCAAAAGCTCTCCAGCAGGTCGCTTCCCAGAGTAGTGATGGTTCCTCTCCCGTTTCCTATTCCCTCTCTCCCCTCTCCTCGAGTCCTCTCTACCCTCGACTCCCTTCTCTCTCCCTTTCGCATACTCTCTCTTCTCCCCTCTCCTCGTCTCTCGCGCCTGATCCTACCGATATCTTCTTGCGTGAGCGCACTCGTCTCTTGAAAGTTGTAATGCACGCCCGTTCGTTCCTCACGTCGCTCAAAACGCCCGCAGATTCCAAAACCAGGAGTTTGAGGGTGTGTATATTCGGAGGGGTGACAATTCCAAATATTTTCCGCAAACGATATTTGCGCAACTTGACGAAAACGAGAAAAAACCACAACTCGATGTCATTCAGCTCACAGCTTGTCAGCAAAGTTTCCTCTTTATTTTGACACCTCACGGCTCGTTACGGTAGTGGCTCGCGAAATTTATCACAGCCGCATATCGCATGCCTTTCGCGCGCTTTTTTTTATTCAAATCGGCGCGTTCAACGCGGTCGGCTGCATTTTTTGTTCATTTTCCGTTTCAAAGCTATTATTATTAATTCGCGTTGAATATTGCTTTTCCTTATATAGTATGTGCGATAGTTATCGATGTAGAGAGTTCACCCGCGTTGATAGTTTCTTGATTCAAATCGGTCTTGACTGAGTTTTACACGTTTGCGTGAAAGACACTCGTTTGATTGTTCTCTTTCTTCTTTCTCCCCTTTGCTTATTTTGGGCTATTTGATTATCTCACATAGTGTGCTCGATAGTCCTGAACTCGGCGCGTCTAGGGAAGTGCTTGGAATCCAATTCTGATCCCGTCTTGATAATATTTTACACCTTTTGCGAATCACTTGACCCATTCGTTTACTTCGCACTTACATTTCAAACCGTATTTGGCGCTCTATCATTTTCTTCAATAACATCCGCGATAGTACTGGCCTGTGCTCGTGTAATGTAGTACTCAAACTCCTATTTATATCGCTTCTTTATCAAATTGTACACCTTTTTGTACTCCTCATCACCCGACTGTTCACTTGCGACTTTAATTAACGAACTTATTGCGGCCTCTATTTTCTTCTGTGATAGTCCGCTCGATGCTGCCAACTAGGGGGGTGTACTACTATTCTTGACATTCAATAGTATCTTCTCTCGACCTCTAGTTTCACTCGTTTCCGCGATGTGCCTTTCGTTTCAACTTATCTTGCATGGCTGTCTTGGGTTTCAACCACCATACAACTTGAAGCTTACGCCACTTTCGTATCATGCTTGCCTATTTGAATAATTGACAGGAAAATATATCGACATCGTTTTAAGCTCTCTCAGCATCTGTTCACACTTCCAGCATACTTTCGAGTTGTTATATTTATCGCGACTATTTCTTTATACTCAAATTTGTTTACCATTCAGAAAACGCAACATCCCCGTCAAGTATATCGTCAAAACGACGGACAGGGACTCGTCAAGGGAAATAAGGTTTGTATAAATGTTTTGTGAATATCGTCGACGTCAATGCGATTATATTTGCTTTTAATAACTCGGCAATAGAAGGTCATTTAATTAATCCTCCCTGATCGGCTGATATATATTTAGTAGAAGAAATAATAACTAAAGGCGGTGGATCGAGTATCAGATTTAGGTTAGGATTAGGCTGAACTCTCAGGGTAATTTCCCATTGAGAAGAACCCCGTCTTATATACTAGAGCGCTTTAAATATCACAACTTCGAATTGAGAGAATATATTCGGTTTGAATGTAGCAGGATACTGTATTTAAACTGAAATAGGCTCACTACATTACCGTAATCTTTATCATATTTGCTAAATTACGACTGGAACGATACGATACTGTTGAATAATATCGTAGGGGATAAAGATTACGGTAGTGCAGTCCGCCTACTTCAATTTATATATAGCAAATCGATATGACTTCAGTGCGAGTTGCTTTATTTCACAATTAGTGATGAAAATACGGTATTAATTGTTCGGTAGAATAAATATTACATTAAGGTTATTGTTGCCGAATAAAGGTAGTTGTTCGAATAATAAATACAGCTTTCTCTACCCATTCAATCAATATTTTTCATTCAGACATTGCCTGGAGTACGCCGACTACCGTACCCGCACTCAACTTACCACACCGCACCATGACCGGTACTTTAAGTACATTCACTACCGTACTCACCACCAACTGTTTTATACACTGATAGCTTTCATAGTATTTAGATTTCGACAAAAAATGCTAATCAACTGTTATCGTTAAACTTACTTTCATTTGTATTATTATAGTACCCAGCTGCCCCGATAACCCCACATTGTTATTCCTATCTTTATGTTTGTATCATCCTTTGCCTTACATTTGCATGTGCCTTTTTTTTATTCTGGATTACTGTATTATATAGTTTGTGTTCAGTTACTCGTTCCATAAGTTTTTATCGTAGTTTGGTGAACCGCTCATCGTTCTAGAATTGTTGTGACATGGCCAGCCAGTGTATCATCTTATTCTTACTTGCTCTCCTCTGATATTTGGTCATATATGAAAAATATCGATATTTTGGAATAGCTTTTATTCGTACTGATCATAGTGATCTACTAGTTTCGTTCATTGTTGATTTTTCCCTTTGCAGAAATGTAAATAAAAATGGTAATCGTCAGCCATACTCGAATTTGCATGATAAGCATTATTTACACAGAAGTACAGAAAGCGCGCGCTTTAGAAGCGCCAGGTTAGAGAGAGAGGGCGGGGCGTCGCGGCCACGCGTTGCGTGCTTTCTAGGAGCGCGCGTAACGAGCCGTGACCTCTCCCAGGCTCCTAGGGTGGCTAGAAATCGAATTACGTCCAGTTGCGGTTTTGTCGTTTTCGTTGAAGTTGCGCAAATGTCGTTTGCGGAAATAAATAAGTTGCGAAATTGTCACCCCACCGTATATTCACAATCCATAAGCGGAGAGGAACTGGTGAAGCATTGGGAAATGAAGGAGATTATGCAGGCGTTGTGTGTAAAAGACACCTCCTCTAATTTAACAATATTCCAAACCAATGAAAAACTTAAATCAAGAAAATTACAATATGGTGCGCGCTCACACCACGCTCTCTCGAAGTCTGGTAACACTGTAAAGGCCAGGGGCCGAACCCCAACCTTCGGTCGACCAAACCAGAAACTTATCTTTCCATCATCAAAGTCACGGCGACCAAACCTAGATAGCGTCTACACATTTCCTGGGGACCGCTCGTGATAAGCAGGCTTCGAGGATGTTGGGACTATCGTAATCTCGGGTTGATAATTATGTGTTTTTGAGTAGAGACCAAGGAACTCCACAAGATTAGGAAAAGGCAGTAAATTTCGCACAGACCACGAAAGATGCTGTGAGATTGTCATCTACAGAGTGTCCGCAAGCAGATGCCCGATCAGGGAAAATAATTAGTGGTACACCCCTCCCTCATTGCTCGTATTATCCATCCGATCTCTCCTTCGCTTCTCCACTCACTCCATCCATGAATTGTCTCATTTTCAACGCTAGATCTCTATGTAATAAGTTACCCGATTTGCACTGTATCTTGCCAATTGATCAACCTGATGTTTTCTTGGCTCACTGCTCGTTGATTCCTAGATTCTCCTATCGTATCCCTACCGTATCTATCGAGTTCGCGCCAGACGAGGTGGTAGAGTATGTGTCATCATTCATGATCACATTCCATGTTCTCGCATTTCTCTCCCTACAACTGTCTTGTCTGACGTTATCTGTCTCGATATATTCCCTCCTCTTTTTCTCTTTTCCATTCGAGTCATTTGCCTACCGTCCCTCAACACAGTCTCTAATGGCAACTTAGCTTTGTTCGGCCTTTTATCCATTCTATCTTCGTGTGATAAGTCTGTTGTTCTTACTGGTGATTGAAACTTGCACATCGATTAGGGTCCTTCTCTTGTCTCTGGGCAATCAGTCTCTTTCGTTGATTTAGATTCTTTCCTTTCTATTCACCAATGTCTTCCCCCACTCTCGGTTAAAATATTCTCGACGTTGTCCTTGCTCACTCCGACCTCATCTCTTCAATATCATCACATGTTCGGCTTATTACAGGTGGTCTCAATGTCCGCGAGGTCGAAAACCCAAGCCAAATCGGATACCGCGTCTGCTTCAAAATATCGGTAAGTGCTTTCCTGAAAAGAGTTTTTGTTAAATAATTTGCTTGAGCTCCGTAGCTAGTGTACCTATCTCACGTTCCTTCACAACATGTGTAACATCCACCAGCGTCGTATTTCTCATTCACCATTCACCCTTATGTTATTACTAGCGAGCAGCAACATGTTACTTATGCAGGAGCGAATGTTCGTACAGCTGTGATATAGCTGAATGCCCATTTCGTTCGAAGGACAAAGGGAAGAGAGACGGGCATGTCGAGTCGTGCCATTCCGTCCATCCGAGTGCATACATGTGAGTCACTTATTTTTCCCATTATCTCTTTATCTAATATCTTGCTCAATTTGCGATGGTTTTGTGATTGAAGTATGGAGTGCACTTGTTGCGGAACTCACCGCAAATTGCCCTAGATTCTTACAGCAAATTTGCGCGTCAACCCCGGTGAAGTCGAACAATGATTGGGATGACCAGTAATAACGATCAAAGTCGAACAACTTCTTATCTTCCTTTATTGGCGATTGTGTTTACTTTTTTTGGACGAGTTGCATAGGTTTATATGGGCACTAGCCGAGATTATATCCTTCTTCCTTAATAATGTTTCAATTAAGTTGCACCAAGTGCACTTATTCTACTACTCGACCGAAGCAGCTGACTGATCACCTGAAGGTAGATCAACTCCTTAAATTAATTATTTAATAAGTAAATTCAATTTTTCAGCAGCACAAACACATGGAGTCACACTTCAGGAAGAACTTCAAGAAAACAGAAGGAGTCGATCAGTCTCCCAGCGGTGAGAAAAAGACGATTCATCGATTATAAAGATGAACTGATAACAGCTGGTTTTTTTGTATGGAGCAGTGACGTAGTCGACATGTTCATTTTCATATAATACGTTATAGTGGCTAATTCTGACTCTCTCAAAAAGAGAAAAGGCGGTAAAATGGACATGGACAAGAAGAGAAAGAAGGAGAAGGGAAAGGAGAGAGAGGATACGATAGCGGATGAGCAAGGAGAGGTACGGTATAATGGAGAGAGTATGTATGTCTATAGCTTAGTGAGAAGCACTGTACGGGTGATACGGTAGGTGTTCTTTCTTTTTAGGATGAGAGAGACTCGACATCATTCGACGCGAAGACGAATCGCCTCCGAGGTCCGCAGTGAGTAGAATCTAGATTACTGCAATTTGTACTGATTACGGTAAATATCTTGTATCTGATTGCGGTAAGTTATCCCTGATCACGTTAGTTTGCAACAGAGCTCGGTTGTTTGTTTCCGATCACTGTAGCGTGGATAACGGAAATAATGTAGAAAGCTCTTCCGGGGAAGTTGCTGCTGTATTAGATGCTAGTTCTGTGTTTTCGATTTTCTTCCCGGACTGCTCGGGAAACCTGTTTATCAGCGCACGGAAGCACGAAAAAAAAGCGGTAGAATCTAACTCGCGAATATCACCAGCTCGATACCTGCAACCTCGACTGAGTACAACGTATCCAATCAGAGTGCAGACAAAGAGAAAGTGGCATCAACGGAGGTGTTAGACAAGGGGGACTAGAGAACAAGAGCTGAGTCATCTGGATGGGAAGAAATCAAGATACGAATGGGGAAGAAAAGGGAAAAGGTAGCAAAAACACGGATGAATCGATAAAACCAAGAGAAAAACAGAAAAAAATAGAGTGACTATAAATGGTCCACTCTCTCCTTTCCTTGTCGAAATGGAATTTCGAAAAGTCATATGATCTTTATATTTCCTTTACAGTATCCTTCCCAAGCCACATCCCGGTTTTCAAGGATCAAAGCTGATCATCGATCTGAGTGAGTTGTGTGGTAGCTACCGTATCACTTCCTATTTCGAATCATTGGTCTCTCCAATCTTCACACTCTCGTCGTTAAGGTACTCGAGAGAGTGTGCGGAATGGAGAGAGCCGAGAACTTAAACGACATCGCTATCGAGAAATACTTAATTTTTGGCGATCGTCCATTTACCATATTCTAACGTTCAAGCAACTAAAATTCTGAAATTCGGTGAATATCTAGAGGTGAATAGTGGTAAATGGTAAACACAAAAAAGATCTATAATTCTCAGTGTCTGGCGAAGCAGTAGTAGAGGGACAGGACGGAAGGAAGACCGGCTTCACCACTCTTAGTTGTGAGGTTTATCTAGTGATTGCATAGTGAAGATGAAACAGTCGAATTCTAGGGAATTTCCACGGAAATTCACCTGTTGGAGTGAGGTTTCAGGAATGGTTCAAGGAATCTTTATTTTGAATTCGAGTGAATATTGAGTGCTCTGATTAAAACAAATATACACATAGATGTTTATGTACAAGAAAAAGTTCTGCCAAACTACTGATAGAAAAACACTCCAGATATCGATATCTGAGATATTCTGTCTGGAAAAACTTCCGCAGAAAGATGCCTGTTGGAGTGAGGTTTCACAATTGGTTCAAGCAACCATAATTTTGAAATTGGGTGAATATCTAGAGGTGAATAGTGGTAAATGGTAAACACAAAAAAAGATTTATGGGGTTAAAATATCAATCTGCTGCTGAAAGATATGATGTGGGTAAATCTATAGTGAAATATTGTGGGATAAGGTACACCAACCGTTTATTGATTATCTCTTGAGCGATTGTTCTTCATCCTCGGGATGGCGTCGCTTCGAATGTTATCTTCTCCACCAATCAACCGCCTAAAGTGGAGATCAACGGCAAATATAGTGAGTGATTACGGTAGATTACGGTAGATATCAGGGATAGCATAATAGTGTTTGATAAATATAGAAAAGGTATGTATCCGGTGAAAGTGAATTCTTCAAGTGCAGTTTGGTGATAACTTCGATAGTCTCTGGATTTTTATTGGAATTTTTAAAAAATTTTACATATTCGGTAGTTTATATTAGATATGTACAGTATCCTCCATAAGTCACCGCTCACTTTTTCATTCTTTCATAACTTTTGACTCGTATGAGATTTCTTGCTCGTACTTGGTCATGCCATAGAACATCCACCGTGTGTTAGGGATATGCCATTGGGATATCAGGGAACTCCCTGGTTGTTGCGTAGTGATGAAGCAATCATGCAATACTTTTTCAAACAATCAATATTCTTACGTGGATTTTTTCTCAGCCTTCCTACTCTGCGTGATTATAGAAGACCTCAATACCTTATCGATGAAAGTATGTACTCATGGGAGGATGACGTACAGTGACTTTAGACTGTCTCAAAGAAGGGTACCGAAAAAAATGAATTTTCGTTCATAGACATGCTAGAGACTTCTTCAAAAGCTCATAATGATCCTTATCACAATTCCTGATGATCCCCAGAGTTTGATAACAATAGCTCTTAATTTGCTCTCAGGGCACGAAAAAAACGATTTTTAAACTTTTTTCACATCACCCTATTTGTGTGTTTACAGTTCTACAGTATGTTTATAGTTCTGAGAGTGATTTTCGTTCAAAGGTCATTCCAAGACACGGTGGTAGAAAATCCATGGAATATACGATTCCCAACTTTTTAGAGCATTTGGATATCTTTCCCGCCCGCGGCAACCGAAAATCCAATGTCAATATATTTTCAAAATCGGCTATTTTTGACATAATTAATTTTAACTTTTTCCGTCATTGATATCTTGGGCTCTCGTATCAAAATTCGGATTCAGCCCACAAATTTATACTAGAAAAAATTTAGTCAGGAAGTTCTGAGGGACAATTTTTTTCGACTAATGATGGGGGTATCATGGTCATTTTTTTGGTTGAAAATCAATTGACCTTGGATGTTCGATTTCCGCGGGCGGGAAAGATATCCAAATGCTCTAAAAAGGTGGGAATCGTATATTCCATGGAATTGCTACCATCGTGTCTTGGAATAACCTTTGAACATAAATCACCCGCAGAACTGTATACATCCAAAATAGGAATATGTTAAAAAGTGAAAAATTGGTTTTTTTTGTGCCCTGATGTCAAATTAAGAGCTATTGTTATCAAACCCTGGGGATCATCAGGTATTGTGGTAAGGATAATTTTGAGCTTTCGAACGAGTCTCTAGCATGTCTATGAACGAAAATTCATTTTTTTCGGACCCTACTTTGAGCCAGATTAAAGCCACTGTACGTCATTCTCCCATGAGTACATAGTTTAATCGAAAAGGTATTAAGGCCTTCTATTATGACACCTTCTAGGAAGACGTTTGAAAAATCCATGTATGAATTTTGATTGTGTGAATAATTATTGCATGATTGCTTCATCACTACGCAACAACCAGGGAGTTTCCTGATATCGCAATGACATATCCCTAACACAAGGTGGAGGGAACAATTTGAATAATAATTAGTTGGAAGTGAGTTTCATGCGTGAGTGAAGAGTAGTCAGTTTGGTGATTTCGTCGATCGTATCTGGGTTGTTATGTGTAAAAACAATTTATTTCAGCCAGTGCGAACGAGGATTCCGATTGCTGCATGCATAGTGAGTGACATATCAATATTTGTTGTCCAAATGAAGCAACATTAATTGCAACATATAAACTCAAGTTCTCTGTAATTTGTAGCGGAGATGAAAAATTAATCTCACCAATTAAATTGCAAATATCTTCATTTGGCATCCGAGACATTCCGTATACCTGGTGAAACTGTGTCCTTCATTCCATCATGTTCAGATGCAGTAATCGATGTACTTAACTGCGATCGTGAGAGATCAGAGCGATTCAACACTTGGACTGCAAACGGAGGTCAGAGGATGTTTCTTTGTTGTATTCCATGCAGGGCACGAGTTGATACAAATTTGTGTGCTTTGAAAGTGAAGTATAAGTTTGAGTATGTACAGTATCCTCCATAAGTCACCGGTCACTTTTTCATTCTTTCATAACTTTTGACTCGTATGATATTTCTTACTCATACTTGGTCATGACATAGCACACCCACCGAGTGTTAGGAATATACCATTAGGATATCACAGAACTCCCTGGTTGTTGCGTATTGATGACGCAATCAATCAACACTTTTTCAAACAATCAATATTCTTACGTGGATTTTTTCTCAGCCTTCCTACTCTGCGTGATTATAGAAGACCTCAATACCTTATCGATGAAAGTATGTACTCATGGGAGGATGACGTACAGTGACTTTAGACTGTCTCAAAGAAGGGTACCGAAAAAAATGAATTTTCGTTCATAGACATGCTAGAGACTTCTTCAAAAGCTCATAATGATCCTTATCACAATTCCTGATGATCCCCAGAGTTTGATAACAATAGCTCTTAATTTGCTCTCAGGGCACGAAAAAAACGATTTTTAAACTTTTTTCACATCACCCTATTTGTGTGTTTACAGTTCTACAGTATGTTTATAGTTCTGAGAGTGATTTTCGTTCAAAGGTCATTCCAAGACACGGTGGTAGAAAATCCATGGAATATACGATTCCCAACTTTTTAGAGCATTTGGATATCTTTCCCGCCTGCGGCAACCGAAAATCCAATGTCAATATATTTTCAAAATCGGCTATTTTTTGACATAATTAATTTTAACTTTTTCCGTCATTGATATCTTGGGCTCTCGTATCAAAATTCGGATTCAGCCCACAAATTTATACTAGAAAAAATTTAGTCAGGAAGTTCTGAGGGACAATTTTTTTCGACTAATGATGGATGTATCATGGTCATTTTTTTGGTTGAAAATCAATTGACCTTGGATGTTCGATTTCCGCGGGCGGGAAAGATATCCAAATGCTCTAAAAAGGTGGGAATCGTATATTCCATGGAATTGCTACCATCGTGTCTTGGAATAACCTTTGAACATAAATCGCCCTTTTTTTGGGATTTTTCTCAGCCTTCCTACTCTGCGTGATTATAGAAGACCTCAATACCTTATCGATGAAAGGATCCTGAAAAATTGGATCTTCGTTCACAGACATGCTAGAGACTCGTTCAAAAGCTCAAAATGATCCTTATCACGATTGCTGATTATCCCTAAAGTTTGATAACGATAGCTCTTAATTTGACCTCAGGGCACGAATATTTAAATTTTTCACATAATTTTTCAGAGTTTCAAGGCCGATTTTTTGTTCAAATGTCTTTCCTGTACAAGTTAGTTGCGAATCCATGGAATATACGATTCCTAAGTTTTTAGAGCATTTGGATAACTTTCCCGTCCGCGGCAACCGAAAATCAGAGGTCAATCGATTTTCAACCCAAAAAATGACCATGGAGAATGGAGAATGGGTCTTAGTTAGGAGCGTAAGCCTCTTGCAAAACACATCACCTGCGTCACCTGCGGGCGGGAGTCGAACCTGCCTGCGTCGGCATGCCAGTCAGACACCATGCCCATTATTTTTTTTCGCCTAATGATAATGGGCATGGTGTCTGACTGGCATGCCGACGCAGGCAGGTTCGACTCCCGCCCGCAGGTGATGCTTTGCTCTTGCTGTTCATCATTAGGCGAAAAAAAATTTCTCTCAGAACTTCCTGACTAAATTTTTTTCTGGTTTAGTTTTGTGTGGTGAAGCCGAATTTCGATATGAGAGCCTATGATATCATTAATGAAAAAGTTAAAATTCAATATGACGAAAAATTGCCGATTCTGAAAATACAGTCCTGTTGGGTCTCACTGTGAACATGCGTCACCCGGAGTAGCGCCGGGTAACTCCGGGTGACCCCGGGTGACCCATCGTGACCCATGGATTTTACTACCTCTAGAATATATTTAATCTTGATGAGATTACGATATTCTAGTTCAGCACGTCGTCCTCTATCGATCCATATACTTTATTAATTAAAAATCGACTTTTAAAACGCTACTTTTGATTTAATTTTAGTGAGATAATTATCGCGCTCCGCGTGGAATACCGTAGGCTCACAAATTTTGTTGGCGATCGTGAACTGATTTTATAAAAATAAAATACGGATTTTCTTGCTTTTTGATTGATGTTTGCTGTTTTTAAACAACAATAAACTAAAATACAAGCGAATATCAATCAAAAAGCAAAAAAAAAATCAGTTCACGATCGCCAACTAAATTTGTGAGCCTCTTAACTACGGTATTCCACGCGGAGCGCGATAATTATCTCACTAAAATTAAATCGAAAGTCGCGTTTCAAAAGTCGATTTTTAATTAATAAGGTATATGGATCGATAAAGGACGACGTGCTCTTCAAGATTAAATATATTCTAGAGGTAGTAAAATCCATGGGTCACGATGGGTCACCCGGGATTACCCGGAGTTACCCGGCGCTACTCCGGGTGACGCATGTTCACTGTGAGACCCAACAGGACTGTAGATTGACCTCTGATTTTCGGTTGCCGCGGACGGGAAAGTTATCCAAATGCTCTAAAAACTTAGGAATCGTATATTCCATGGATTCGCAACTAACCTGTACAGGAAAAACATTTGAACAAAAATCGTCTTTGGAACTCTGATCATCCAAAACAGGGAGAAAAAAATTATGTGAAAAATTTAAAAAATTCGTGCCCTGAGGTCAAATTAAGAGCTATCGTTGTCAAACTTTAGGGATCATCAGGAATATTGATAAGGATCATTATGAGCTTTTGAAGAAGTCTCTAGCATGTCTATGAACGAAAATTCATTTTTTTCGGTACCCTACTTTGAGACAGTCTAAAGTCACTGTACCTCATCCTCCCATGAGTACATATTTTCATCGAAAAGATACTGATGCCTTCTATAATCACGCAGAGTAGGAAGGCTGAGAAAAAATCCACGTAAGAATTTTGATTGTTTGAAAAAGTATTGATTGATTGCGTTATCAATACGCAACAACCAGGGAGTTCTGTGATATCCTAATGGTATATTCCTGCTATGTCATGACCAAGTATGAGTAAGAAATATCATACGAATAAAAAGTTATGAAAGAATGAAAAAGTGACCGGTGACTTATGGAGGATACTTTATACTCCATAAGAGAAAGATATTCTCGCATTTCTATCTAGTAATGACAAAAACAAAGCAAAAACGTGGCAAAAAAGTTATTGGGATTTTCATAATGGTTACGTTGGTAAAATTAGTCAGTTAAGACGATCGAGAAGTAGACGCTTCTTTTCAGTCTGTGGTGTTTTGTTACAATATGGATCGATGCATGCTTGACAGTTGATCCCTTGAAAATTTATTGTTTCAGAATAGGGTATAGTTTGACGTAGGGTATCGGGCACTGATTGATATCAATATTTAATAAATTATCAAAATATAATATCTCAGACATCGTGATGCGATCGGCGGTGGCGCGACATCGATTCGCACCTCGCGAAGATTGGAAGGAGAAGCAGGAGAGAATAAGAAGAGAAGAGAAGGAGGAATGGGGAGAATGGGAGGAGAAGAAGATGGAGGAGAAGGAAATGGAGAGGGAGGAGAAATGGGTGAGTTCTACTTTAGTTTTTATTAGCCCAGGGATTTGAATTTTAAAATGAAATAAAATACATATGTTCAGAGGGAGGATACGGATCGAGAGTGTTTCGATGAGTGGGTGGAGACTCTCAAGAAGAAGACTGGAGAGGAGGAACGAAACAAAGGTACGGTATATAATTGATTGGGTCAATCGAACCAATTGAGATGCTCTTGAGGACAATTAGCACAAACACACACCGATTGGTGAAAAGTACCATATCGTACTTCGTAAACATTTCCGAACAAATTTACATTTTGTAAATTATTTAAATTTTTTGTATTTTGCTGTTTCGCAACTAAAACTTATAATTATTGTTTCTTATTTTTTGTCGACCCCAAATTCCGGGCTAATACAAAAATCCGACGGTGGTATATTCTTAGAAATACGATTAAAAAGAGAGCAAAATAGTAAAGATTACGGTTGTATCGATTAAAACCCTCGTCCCTACCGTAATCTCAGTTTCTTTAAAATTTACATAATAATTGCTCTCTTTTTAATCGTATTTCTAGGAATATTTCACCATTAGATTTTTGTATTTGCTCGGAATTCGGGGTGGATAACAGTAAGAAACAATAATAATAATTTTTAGTTGCGAACCAGCAAAATTCAAAAAATGTAAATTTGTTCGGAAATGTTTACGAAGTACGATACCTTGCTAGAATATTATATCGATTGATAGGTATAGTGTGCCGTGCATTGTCAGTCAGGGATATCATCGTTGTGTTATAGCGGTGGAATTTCGGTTATTTGCTCTCTCCATTCCGCACAAAATAGAGAAAGCAGGTATTCGAAAACACTACTGTGTACAATATTCTAAGCATAATCAGTTATCGATGATACATCATTGTGTTATACCGTAATCATTGCAGAACTTCGAGAAATGGCGGCCACTGTGATGAAGATGGCCGAATCGGCAGAAGAAGGACAGCGACAGAAGGAGAAGAGGGCGAGCGGGTGGAGAGGTGAGAGGTTGAGCTGTCAGTAGATATATATTACTTAATCGCCTTTTAAGCAATTTCAATCAGTTTGTTGAAAATTTGATTGCGAAATCAATGCTCAATTGTTTTATCATTGAACTTGTTGATTAGTGGTTTCAAAGGGTACTCACAGTAGCGGATTCTTTGTTGATGCAGTTTTTGATTCAAATGGGTAATTTTTTTTTTAAAGTGGATTAGTGGCTTCAGCGACATTTCGCGTTCTCTTTCTTAGTTGATATACTTGTACTGGATTCTGACTACGATGCCAGAATTGCCAGTTTATAGTGTGTACGTTGTGGGTATAAGTCAAAGACTAATAAATAATTCATTCATTAAACAAATAATAAGTTACAAGTTAAATGGCGTAGAAAATGGGCATCAAGGGAGAAAGAAGAAGTGGAAGGAGACTAGGAATGGAGTGGAGTGGATAATGGGTGAGGAAATGGTGTGGAAATGGTGACGAAATGGAATGGAAAGAGAGAGAACAACGACTAGTGAGTCAGCCGAGGTTTGGAATGGACAAAACAACAAGCCAGTGAGTCGGTTGAAATTTTGGGATGGGTGGAGGAGATAACGTACCTCAGTGAGTCGGCCGTTCCTCTTCCGCGATTGGTTTGGAGTGGACTTCGTACAGGACTCGGTCCTCGACAAGTAGGCGGCTTTGGGCAGGAGAGAAGAGACCTCCTTGCGACTCGTAGCACCTCAAACTTGGGTAATTAAACCAATGGAGGCGATTGGCGATGCAATACAGGTCAATATGCGGCACAGGGGTCAGGGATGACGATAAACATAAAATAAATGGAATAATAAAGAGACGAGTGACCGCAACGGGTTGAAGGAGCGAAAATAATGGGAAATGCAGAATAGAAGCAAAGCCTCTGGGATTACGGTAGTTTCCTGAGTTTTCGCGATGAGAAAACACGCAAGCGCGCGACTTTGAATGTCGTGCTGTGACAGCTTGTCTGGGATTACGGTAGCCAATCGAGAAGTGGTTTTATATAATTAAATATAATTCGGGTTTTCCCGCGCTGCCTGCGCGCCTCTTTTGCGAAGCTGCGCAGCCACCCTCTCCTGTTTTCACGTGCTCTCTCATCTGGGCGAGAGAGTGTGTGAAAGCGGAGAGGGTGGCTGCGCAGCTTCGCAAAAGTGGCGCGCAGGCAGCGCGGGAAAACCCGAGAATTTAATTATTGGAATATTATTATTATTTAATTAAATGGATATTTGGGCACTGAATTGTGTGGAATTCAGTACAGTAATACAATTCTCGTATCCGCTTTTGTTCTACAAGACCTGAAGAAAAAATGTTGCAGAAGAGAGAAGAAAGGAACAGGCAGAGAGAGAGCGGAGAAAAACGATGGAGGAAGAGGATACTACGGTACAAAGAGGAATGAGGACGTTAGATGAAGATATGGAGGAGCAACAGGTGAGCAATTGGCCTGATTCTGGGGTTGATTAGTTTGTTTAATCGAAGTTCAATGGCATTGTGATTTGTGTTAGTACTCTTAATGATTTTATGGATCAGAGTGGATTGATGAATGCTTGTTTCGACTCGTGAGTGATCTCAATGAGAATCTCTCGAGAGAGAGACACGACCGCGCCACTTTTTAGTTGAAAGTGCATACAAAATATGCCATATTTATATTGGTGATTTTATGGATCGCAGGGGTTTCAAACAACGGATGATTGCTAGATTGCGAGCTCAAAGACACTCCGAAACGAACTAATCAACCTTTTGTATGTACATAGATGCTAGGTGGATTCAACCACCGAATTCTTCAATAAAGTGGGCGATGACTGAATAAGCATTGATCCTTGGTACTCATAATTAGAATAAATAATTAATTGCTTTTTGTAGCCCGTGACGAGCTCATCGATGGAAGATAAAATGGAGTAGGAGGGAGAAAAGGAACAGGTGGGTGCGATAGAGGGGGTGATATGTCTAGAAGAAGATGTCGTTGATAATTCTAGGAGCAGTCGAGTAGGAGACGACGGATAACTTGATGGGTGCGGTAGTCTAACAAGAGGAGTTAACTAGAGATTACTGTAACTACCTTACCCAGGTTTATCCAATGCTTAGGCACTGCTGATTTTCACCCCGTTTATTCGCCTTCATTTAGCTATTGAGATGACTTTCGTATGTATCTCGTAATTTTATTGATCTCAGTCTCTCTTTTGGCACTTCGGTATTTCTGAAATGCATGTATTCCTCCTAGTATTACAAATCGCTTGGAAAAAAATTATTCCGAAATTATGCGAAATAATTAATTTACAAGTGATTGTTGTTTTTTTAATGATTTTACCCTGATACTTCGGTACTTCTTATTTAATCTATTCATCATAATGTATTCCATACAATAATTAGTCATGCCAAATCATTCAATAGTCATTATTGATCCATGATCAATCGTTTCATTGTCACTCTTCGAGTGTGACATTGATCCTCAATTGTGTTCCCGTGAAATTTTTGATCTTACTATTAGTAATGGCGAGTTTAACTTTCCGCACTCTTTCGCCTCTAGAGAACTAATATCACGAGAAATCACATCCCATTGATTGTTATCTCCCATTCACTGTAAACATTTTCTACAAATAAAGATTCTTCGACGGACAAAAACATAACCTATCAAAAACACAGAATCGATGTTTGGGGACGTATTGCTTCACGTGTTTGAATTTATCGGACTTCCATTAAAAATAATGTAAATGAGAAGAATATATTATGAAATATGCACGCATTCAGTCATTTGTAAGAATTGTTTCTAATACTAGATAGTGTTCCATGTTCCAATAGTTGCCCTTTCCATTATTCACACTCTTTCGTTTCTCTGTCTAGTGAGAAAGTGCACTGAACGAAGAGCGTGCTATTCGATCCGGCAACACTAGTTTATTTAGAAACAAATACATGAGCGAATCCCGAGACGATTAGGTAGTGGTGACGAAATGAAGGGTTTCGAAACAAAGCACGGAAGGTCGATTGGCACTTCTACAAGATTATTGAGTTTGAAGCGTGTTATGAGCAAAAATGAGAGTATTTCGTAATTATGACGAAATCGACGATTGCAAGGCAGTTGCTGCCGGTGAAAAGTGATAAAAAAAAAACTACACACTTTACAGGGGTATAAGGCCGCCTCAAAGTCGGGGCGACCTTGGGCGACCCTCTGCGACACTCCGCGACCCGCATGTTCCCGGGGAGACTCTGCGGTACTATATACTGATACTGTCCCCGATCTTAGTTGATAATCGTTTGTTTCGACTCGTGGGTGATCCCAAAGAGCATCCCTCGAAAGAAACGCGACACCTTCTCGCTCCATTACCGGACAACACGTATATCGGCAGAGGAGGTACGAGGAAGGGATAAGTGATCTCATCGTTGATCAGTTACTTCATAGAGCCGTAGAGAGGGGAACAATTGCTGACTGACTCGTCCTAGAGTGCTCGCATGATCTGATCCACATTTCACAACATGGTGAAAACTCCAAGCCGCACAATGGATCTATCGTACTTCGTAAACATTCCCGAACAAATTGACATTTGGTAAATAATTTACATTTTTTGCATTTTGCTGGTTCGATACTAAAAATTATAATTATTGTTTCTTATTTTTTGTCCACTACGAATTCCGGGCAAATACAAAAATCTGACGGTGAAATATTCCTTGAAATACGATTAAAAAGAGAGCAGAATAGTAAAGATTACGGTAGTATTGATTAAAACCCTCGTCCCTACCGTAAACCCAATTTATTTTCAATTTTCATAATAAGTGCTCTCTTTTTAATCGTATTTCGAGGAATATTTCACCGTCAGATTTTTGCATTTGCCCGGAATTCGGGATGGACAAAAAATAAGAAACACTAATTATAATTTTTAGTATCGAACCAGCAAAATGCAAAAAAATGTAAATTATTTACAAATGTAAATTTGTTAGGGAATGTTTACGAAGTACGATAAATGGCGAATCTCATATTATGCGATGCGAAAGGGCTATCGGAAGCATGGGAATTCAACAGTCGTTGAATATAAGGAGATCCTCTTTCAGCTTGAC
Source organism: Pristionchus entomophagus (assembly GCA_036245825.1). Classification (NCBI taxonomy): domain Eukaryota; kingdom Metazoa; phylum Nematoda; class Chromadorea; order Rhabditida; family Neodiplogasteridae; genus Pristionchus; species Pristionchus entomophagus. The sequence goes on from BTSX01000006.1 coordinate 14,188,885, forward strand.
TAATCAAGGCACTAGAAGCGAGGCTATTTGACGAACTTGTTTTCTAGTTTTGAGACATTATGGTTTGGTATTATATTATGGTGGTTAGTACATTACTTACATATGATTTGGTTTGGTGGTTTGGCAAATAGGTACTCTTTAACAAATTTGTATTTGTAGGATAAAAATCTGAAGAAGAAATTAATTATGTAGTGGATTTTCATTAATTCAAACTCAGAACATCGAATAAATCTTCATCGAGAAATAACAGGCAACAAATTTTGAGACAAATTTCGGTTCGATCGATCGATATTTTCAGTATTGTAGGTCATCGATTATGTACAATCGTGAAATAAGGCACTCAATAATGAGGGACACAAGGAAGGAATCGAAGAGAAACTGAATAGGGGAGATTGATGAGGGAAGGAAGTGATGGGAAGGGTACATTGTTCGATCAGTCAATGGAAGGCAAGAATGGGTGGAGATCTCTGTGTCAATCGACGCATAATATGATTAATTAGCTTAATTATTCTTCTATTTATCTCCATTCAACTTGCGAGCTTTGCTCTCGGCTGCTTTCTTTTTCGTTTTCTTGGGGGAACTCGATCCCTTGTCAGAGGACTGAAAAGATCAGAGATCAGTTGGGGGAGGGGATTACCGTATTCCCTTACCTTATCAACCTTGGTTGGCTGTCTATCTCTTGGTAATTCTCCCATCTCAGATGGAGGAGCAGTCTCCGATCTCTCACGAGAATCACGACGGGAAGTTCTCAAAGATATTATTTTTATGTGTTTTATTATTTGTAAAAAAAATTTCTTGGTAAATTACCTGGATAGACTCCTTCTGACCCTCTCGACAATCTTTGTTCCCATGGTCTTGAATGGATTCCTTCCTCCTCTGGGAAGAGTAGCAGTGGACATTTCATCCATAGTCACCACTGATCGATTGGTAGAGAGACTGCCCGTTGTACTCTTGAGTAGAGAAGAATCATTCAGTGACCAGAGAGAATGCATTCATCATACCCATTAGAGTTGCCGTTTCGTGTATCGGGTACCCGATTTTATCGCGCTCGAATCGGCCCCGAGACGGGTACCCGCTGGGAGAGAGCGCGCTTGCTCTAATTACCCAACTTTTACGAGAGAGGCGTACGGGTACTCGCAAAAATTGGTACCTGTTACCCGTACCCGTTCAGTCCTCCCTAATACCAATGTGTCTCATTCAGAACAATTTCGGAGAGATTGCACTAGTCACTGGTTTTCTCTATTATTCGTACATATCCCTCCTCTATCCTCTACAAACCTGTCTATCATGTGCCTGGGTGTCCACACTCTGACTCTTCTTCACTCCAAACAATCCTCGTTTTGGCTTCGGTTTACCATCGAAAGACTCGAAAGCCTGAATTATTAGTGTTCGAAGTATAATGGAGAATAGGGAAAGAAAATAAAAATGAGAGAACATTTGGAAATAATTGGAGTGGGAATCATTTATGAACTGACTTGTGCCATAAGTCTGACTGATGGTTGTCCTCCTCTAGCCAATTCTTCTCTTCGTACTTGGTAGAGGATGTTGGAACCTGCAATCAATACAGTACCCTCGAGTACAGTGACCGCTATCCGTTAAGAATGTCTTGGAATGGATTTCCCACCTGCGGAACTAGTCCTGAAGTGGACTGGCTCTTCTGGTTGTGCTAGAGGGGCGGCTCTTCTATCGAATGAGGCTGATCGGGAGAGGGGATTCACAATTGTCCCTCCTCCCTTTGACACGTGTAATCGACCTTGTTCATCGTATCCGACGAAGGATCCCTTGTCTGAGGAAGGGACGGAAGTGAGATGAGAAGAGGAGGAAGAAGAGGGAGGAGGCGCATCATCTGATAGGGAGAAGAGGGATAAGCAGAGGGTTAGGGCGAGGGAAGGCATGGAAAGATGGTTAGAGGTTACTGTCTCAGAACCTTCAATCTGAGACAGTTTCCAAAGAGGAAATCACCATCACCATCAAGATACAGGAATCGTAAACTAACTTATGAGGAAGCTCGGTGGTGGCTCGGGATACGATACTTTCCGACTCCTGCTAGAGATCGATGATCCGTCCCAGTTACCATTCTCCACACTGCAAAAAATACTTTTCTTCCATTGTATCAGTCATCGACATGGTGGATTGACGTCATTCCATAAGCAGTTAGGAACGAGTGCTGATCTACGGTGATTAGGATAGGAAAAGTGATGATAATTGGTTAAGAGAGTGAGGGATGGACCTCGTAGACCTCGGTGGCGGCCTCTGTTCTGTTGGGGCAGTAGAGGAGATGGAATTCCCATTAGATCGATCTTGTCTTCCATTTCTTTGTCCATTCATCGTCCCATTCGATTGACCGTTAGTCGGAAATCTGCAAGTTAGTGAGGAGAAAGAAGAAGAGGTGAGAGAAAGGGAACGAATAGTGAATCAAAGAAGCAAAGGAAGGTGAAATAAGGAAGGCGAGGCTAGTTGAGGCAAAGGAAATGGTGTTGCAAGCAGAGGGAAGAGTGTGATTGGGAGAAGTGGGTGGGGGAGGGGGAGGGTGGTCAGAGGGTGAGACGGTACCTCATGCTGTGATGTAGGGGCGCAGCAGAGGCAGTTGATCGAATGGACATTGACGATTGACTGATGTTGTCATATGTGTCATTGCACTCAGAAGGAGCTCTCATCATACTGGCGTTAGTGGCTATCGATCGATCGTCCCTGAATGACCCCGAGGATTACGGTATGCCACGCCCCCTTCAACACAATGGTGGCACACAATGTGCTAACTGAGGAATAGATAGATCACAAAGAAGAGGCCGAATATGAAAATAAATGTTACGGGTCTACCTATCATTGTTCCCTCCATTGTTCGAATCTTCATCTCGTAGCGCCGCTAGTTGATTGATGATGTACCTGTAATAAATGTTACAGATTAAATCAAAGTATTTAATAATCACCGTATGCTATCGGGATGATCTACTTCCAGTCTGTGACCTCGTCGAGTGTCGGAGACGTATTGTAGCTGCAATGGTTATTTGAGATGAGAAAAGTGATTGACGAAGGCTAAGATTTTCGATTCTCATGGCAACATTAATCGCACCTGATCGATGATACTGCTCAGTCGATATTTCCTCGTTAGTTTCTGCAGTTCTGCCATATGAACAGTCTGCTGCAGACGAGATTGCTCCGCCTACAATTTAAGGATTAGATTTATTATAGTATGATACGCCCGATTTGCTACGTGATCTTAGAAAGAAGCTTTCAGATAGGCAATTAGTGAATTAGTCTCTTGTCCACATCTCTCAATTCTTCACCTCAAGCATTTCTCTCTGGACCAATCCACTCTCTTTTGTGTCACTCAGATTTCGCTTATCGATCTCGAGCAGTCGAATCTGCTCGCGAAGCTGCAAAATTATTGTTTTATTTTTGTAAATAGGGCCAGCAGCACCTCTCTGATTGTCTTCTGTGTCTCCGTTTGTCTCGCCATCGCCTCAGCACTCATGTCCTTCACTCGTTGATTTAGTCGTTCCACCTGTAAATACGGACGATCTATCTCACATAGATACTTCTGTGTGAAATGTCTATCGATAGTCCGGTTGCTGCAAGGAAGATACGAAACAGCCTCAGCATCGACTGCTCATTGTCTCCAAAGCTCATTGTCTCACCTCCTTGGCATAGAACTTCTCATACTCAGCATACTGCATTCTCACCGCCTCTGCCTTCTCAACATCCACTTTGTCAGTTGATGAGGAGGGAGCAGAACCACGAGACTTCGATCCCCTCAACACGATACTTTTACTCCTTCAACCATTTACCAAATTTTCTTAGCTATCATCAACAAGTGACATTAGAGTGAGTATCTGTTCCACTGACTTCTCTAGACTCCACAATATCTGATCGGCCTTCTTCGCTTCTTTCGTCAGTCTCAATTCTGTGTTCGTCCTCTCCATCTCAGCCTCGATATCCACCAACTTCTTTTGCTGAATGAAAATCAAATATCCACAATCTCCTATCATCCATTATTTCTCGATTCGTCTACCTGTTCCTCCTCTCAATTCCCCATTATCCCTCCCACCCATCCTTCCACTCACCAGAGTGACTACTCTACTAGTAGACTCGCATAGATTCTTCTCTGCATTCTCTAATCTCCTCCTCTCATCACTCAATTTCTGCTCCATTTGCATCGATTCTTCCTTGTGTGAATCACGAGCACGACGGGCCAAAACCAACTGAAAGAGATTGAAAGGAATGAGAAGGTGGATCAGACATGATATCTCTAGTATCGATGAAGATCATAGAGTTGATGAGTATTCTACCACCTGTGAGTGCAAACTCTTGTTCGTGTCCTCCATAATTCTCATGCGAGATGAGAATTTCTGCTGCAGAGCATCCATCTCCACCGATCGGATCTGCAAACAACCTCATATTTTAGATGCAACATAATAAAATACCTTATCGGTCTGTCTCGACTTGTGAGTGAATGCTTCTTTGTCTTTCGTCCATTGGGATTTCACCTGAATAGTTGTTCTTTTTCAAACTCTAAAAAAATCTCTAACCTTATCCAAATCGCACTTGAGATCCACATTGGCTATCTTCAAATCCTCCGTTTCCCTCGCGAGTTCGGTGTTCTGAAATATTCAAAATTAATTTAGAATAATCTGTACTCATGTATTGTACCCAATAAAACATAGATACATTATCTGAAAAGAGGAAAATAGTCGCTTGCCTTCTTCTCCACTTGTCCGATCTGCTTCCTCAATTCGATAGTGAGCGCATTCTCGATCTCGGAAGAGGCACTCTTATCATTAGCTGCATTGGCTGAGAGATCGGCTGAGGAACGGCGAGAGGCTGGAATTCATCCATTATTAGGATAATTTTTTAGTTTCCTTTGTTATATATCTCACATAAGCATGATTTTCTTTTGTTATCTCTCAATCTTTCAATCACATTTTCAATTTGGAACATATTCTTCGCTACAGATAGAAACAGATGGTAGGGAAGGATGGACTCACAAGTCTCTTCGATACTTCCTTCTCCATCTCTTCTCATTGCTTGCATTTGTCTCTTGAGACTCGTCACTTCTCTCTCGATATTCGCCTTCTCTGATCTCCATTGGGATTCTTTCTTCATCAGATCTTCACGAGCAGCGTCTGAAGGATTCATTTGAGCACTCGAGATATGATGGAAGGAAAATATCTCCCGCACCGGAAGACATTTCTATTACAGCACTAAAGACAGTGAACATCGAGAATGATGAATGCGCCTACTCATTTTCTCCTCTGCCTCATCCGCTGATTTCTTCGTGGCAGTCAATTCACTCTTATTCCTCGCCCTCTCCGTATTCATCTTCGCTCGCTCCTGAATGGATTATCTAACTGCGGTATCGATCGATTATCTCACCGCATCGAATATTCCTTCCAATTTCTTGTACTTTATCTCGAATTCACGTGCGCTCTTCCTCTCGGTCTCTTGATCAGTCGCCTTCTTCTCTCTGTCTTCCATCTCTCGTTGCAATTTCCTGCAATCGCAATTTTCCCAATCGTTGATCTATAGATTTGGGCTACGAATTGAGCAAGTCCCTTCACAATTGTTTGGCTGTCCGAGTTATATACAGTCCCGCAGAGTCTCCGCGCCAACAAGTGGGGCACGGAGGGTCACCCCGACTTTGAGGCGGCTTAGACCCCTTTAAAATGCGAGTTCGACTTACTATTTTTGGCAATGGGCTTTTCTCATGAGGGTCAATCGATCTGTGAAAGCAGATTTCCGAAATTTGCATTTTGAGCTACTTTCTGAGACGTCATCATTTAGCCCTCTTCTCCTTCCCTCCCCTCATTTTCATAAACGACCGATCCCTCGATAGGTGAGAGTGAGGAATGGGTGAGGGGAATAGAGGGGAGGGGAGACGGGTCAAGATGACGTCTCAGAAAGTAGCTCAAAATGCAAATTTCGGAAATCTGGTTTCACAGATCGATTGACCCTCATGAGAAAAGCCCATTGTCAAAAATAGTAAGTCGAACTCTCATTTTAAAGGTGTCTAAGGTCGCCTCAATTCGGGGTGACCTCGGGTGACCCACGGTGACCCTCCGTGCCCCACTAGTTGGAGCGGAGACTCTGCGGGACTGTATCTCACATAAGCCTGATATTATCTGAATGTTCTCTTACTCTAATATATGTGAATTATATGAATACGTAGTATTACGTACACGTTCCTGTCAAACTGCTCATCGAGACTCTTTGTCTTCTCAGTGAGAGCAGCAGTTCGAACATCGAGGAGGGTATTCTGAATTTTGAGATAGTCGTTAAAGATAAGTACTGTTATTCTTGATCTCTCTGGCAACACTAACCGTTTCCTCGAATTGTCTCCTCGCATCAGCCAATTTCACTCCGAGAGTCTTGATCTCGTTCTCGAAGATCTGTCTCTGTTTATCTATCTCGATCGTCCATCGATCCTCCGTTTGCAGCACCTTCAATTTGAATATTGGTCGTGAACACAATCTCTGGGAAATGTCAAACTCGGGTTGATTGTCTCAGATTTGTGAAAGGTTTGATCCCTCACTTGCTCGGTGAGATCCTTGTTCTTCTTCTTGTAGAAGATGATCTCCTGCTTCTGCTTCTCTGCCTCATTATCCTCAATCACATTAGCCTCATTCTGACCATTCGTCTTTCTATCTCACCTTCAACTTGCAATTGGCACATTCTCCAGTGGGAGTTGTTGCAATGAGTTCCCTGAAGGGAGAACGACGAGGGAGAGTTGTAGAGAGGCCGGAGGACGACTGGAATTATCATGTCTTTCTTTTATATTACAGAAGTGATGCATTTGAATGATGACCTTGAAGTGATCAAGCAGTCCATGGACATTCCTCATTTCTCCCATCACATTGGCCAATTCAGCAATGATAGCTGCCCCACTGTCCTTTGAGAGAGATCGACGACGCTCTTCCTGCAAGGAGAAGATGATGAACGAGAGTGTGTTTGGCCAGAATATCTTTAATAATTGGAATACGTTTTATAATTCTTTCATTGTTTTCTGTAGAAGAAATAGAATGGGTGAGATACCTTTTGTGTCTGATCGATCCTCTCGATTTGCTTGCAGATGCGAGAAGTCTGAGCTTCCACCGAAGCCAGCATTTCACAGCACGATTCTATCTATAATTGTATTTAAACCTTTTTTTTGACATTTCTCGATTCTCTCAATTCTCCAATAGACTGCACTCTTGACCAGGATGTTCTTGCCTTTCTCACATTTCCTCTCTTCTCTCCTCGACAAGTGACACTTTTTGCATTACGTCAGACTAGGATCAAAAGAAGTTGGGAGTCCCTGTTTCTTTAGTCCATTTATCAGCCTTTGCATCCTCGAACTCTGCTGTAAAGTGGCCCGACACAGAGGGACTTGATGAGAATTAGAGGCCATCCATCATGAGAGAATTGAGGGGAGGAAGGGGGAGGGGGGAGGGGGAGGGGAGGGAGAGAGGAGGGGGGGAGAGGGGAGGGAGTAGAACTCGCTGAGCAATTCCCTAACATCTCTACGTCAGAAAATATGAGCAAAACTATCGGAGGGGATAAGAAATTGTGACTGGCTACCACTTTTCTTGCACTGATTCACATTTATTCCAGACCAAGGATTCTTGGCGGTTCCACATGGTCTCTCACCTCATCAGTAGTGGGAATCTTCCCTTGCAGTTCAGCCACGGTCTCTCCCGCCTTCTGCTCACTCAATTGCTTCTCCAATCTCTCACAGCGCTCCTTCAGATCGTCCTGGTACTGTAATCACCCAATCGATTACTGTAATCACTGTAGGTACTGTGATCACCCAATCAACCACTAAGGATGGTCGCTCACCTTCGTAACCTCTCCATCCTTGCCGTGTTTTCTGTGGAGAGAAGTGCACCTTTCGTTGGCTAATGAGAGCTGGTTCTGGAGGACCTCCACCTGAACAGAGTGACTATGTAGCTGCTCGGAACCAAATACATATGTGTGAGGTCAATGTTCTTGGCATTTCACTGAATGAATGAATAATATAATAATACCTTTGTGGCCAGTGCGATTAGCTTCTGATTGTCTGTCTTTAGCAGAGTCGTCTTTAGTTCTGTCAGCTCTGCTTCGACTCCTCGACGACGTTCCTGTTCGGAGCGCAGATCGGAGGAAATTGTATCTGGAAGGAATCGATATCGGCCATCTACCGTAGTCCGTCTCTACCGTATGACTCACTGGTCGCGACGGGATCTTCTGGTTCCTCCTTCCTTCTCAATTCGTCTCCCTTCTTCAATTGCATCGTCAGTTCCCGATTCTTCTTCTGCAATTTTCTTCGTTTATTTTAATCAAAATACGTGTTTAATACCTCCAGATCGGAAATTGTCGTGATCAAATTGGACATGTCTCTCTCCATTTCGGGTGTTAGTTGGAATCGTTTCTTCTGAAACAACGAGTGAATGGGAGATTGATGAGAAGTGTGACTCACTTCCAAACCAGAGGATGGGACTGACGTCTCTCCCACTTTTCTCGTTGAGTCGCTCGCCAATGCGGCGATTCTGAAAACAATTTATTTAATATTTATCTAAAAGGGGATTTAATAATATTCCAAAACTCACTGTTGCGTCAAACAGTCGTTCGTCTTTTCCAGCCTGTCCACCTGAAGAATTTTTTATTTACATTTATCTTCTCAACACTTTTCCTTTCGATATTCTGAAGATACCATTCATCATCAAGCGAACCTTTGTAGAAAGGTGTTCTACTTCGTGCTCTGCGAGTTCCAGTTGGACTTGTGCGTTCCCCTCGCTGCAATTCGATCTATTTCGAGAGTGATCTTTGATCTCTATCACACACACTATCTACCAAACAGGACTTGGACTGGATTAACGGGACAGACGATAGAGACGATAACACACTTCACAATCGGAGCATCTCCCGACCAACCTCGCTGATCGAATCATCGGGGGACGAGACAGTTTGCCCGCCTTCGATTTAGCGAGTTTCTTGAGAAGAACTTCGTTCTCGTTCTCGATGTCCTCAAAGAAGAATTATATCGTACATGTCGCAGAAATCAGAACGCTCACCGGGCGTCACGGTACAATCTGCGGGTTTTCCGATCTTTGCTAACACACAAAATTAAGATTTGTGGTTGTGCTCATATTTTTTCTCATGGTCACTTTGCCGGAACCGACCCGGATATTCCCGGTAAAATATTCCTAGAAATCGATATTACAAGCAGGTATCTTTTATGGTGCGGATTACGGTAGCTCGGTCAAGGTTTATCATTTTGGGTCGCGATTGCGCTCAGAGAGGTTCAACGGTTTTGTTTTTAACTTTGTGATTATTTTTTCGACATTAAACTTCGAAAAAGTGACAAATAACATGAGAAAATTAAAGGAAAGGCTTCAATGCGCTATAGCGAGCAAAAATGATAAACCTCGACAGAACTACCGTAATTCGCACCATAAAAGAGATGTATTTCAAATATCGATTTCTAGGAATATTTTACCGGGCATGTCCGGGTCGATTCCGGCAAAGTGGCCATGAGAAAAAATATGAGAACAACCACAAATCTTAATTTTGTGTTTGAGCAAAGATCGGAAAACCCGCAGATTGTACCGTGGCGCCCGGTGAGCGTTCTGATTTCTGCGACGACGATATTTGAGTAGTTTTGAGTTGTGATCAATTTCTATTACCTGGAGTCTGATCTGAACTCTCTTCAGATCCTCCTCGGAGAATCGAAGTTGCTCGCGCACGTCGATTTCTCTGCAAAAAATGTTATTCATCGTTGTATTTCATTATTCTACAATGTCGCCGTCTTCTCAAATATTGAATATCTCTTATACAGCAGAACATTTGGTCGAACTTGTCACCTCTCAAGCGCATCTCTCAATTCCTTGCTCATATCATCAGTTGGGAGCATTGGAGGAGCAGAGTTCAGTTCAGCAGAGAGACGCTTCTGAAATGAGAGTTTCAGAGAGATCTTTGATCTTCGCCAAATCCAAAGACTATTTTTTGAATTATCTGAAAAGATTAAAATAAACGCACTGCAGCGATCTCAGTCTTATTTCTGGCTTCTCTCCACTTGTTTTGCGTCTGCATCTCTCTTATCTTCTCCTTCAGATAGAAGACCTCATCTTCGAGGCGATATCTACAATCATTCAATTGGCCCCTTCTATCTTTCCAATCTTCTCTTCCCTTCTCCATTCACTGACCTTTTCTCCTCCGTCTGCTCCAATTCTCCATGCAATCTCACAGAGACTTCCTTCGCTATCTTCAATTCGCTCTCCAAATCTTTGATCCGTACATTCTCGTCCCCTAAATCCCTCATATTCTTCCGCCTTCATCTATTCTAATATCACCTCTCATCACATGTCCATTCCCATTGACTGAAGATGGTTTCGATGCGTCCTGTAATCTCAGTCATATTTCTCTCAGATTGAATGGAATGGCCATACCTCTATCTTCTGTCTCATTAGATTCATCTCTGCTTCTCCCTGCTCACGAGCCCGCTCAGATTTACGCAGTTTGAACTGCAATCGACACAATTGTGTGCATCAAATCCGTTAGCATTCACAAATGAACGTGCACAAGAATGTTTTTTCGGGTGGAACTTGACGTTGATGAGAGAAGGGTTGTGCATTGACTATCCTCCCACCTGTAGTACTCTACTGTTCTTCGCGTGCTGCTCCAATTCTCTCTGCAGCTCACGAAACTCGTCGATCTCCTCCTCTCGATACTGATCCTACAGAGAAAATTAAGATACACTGATTGATATATGGAGACATGAACGACTTTTGCACTGAGTGCTCATACTAACCTGCATCTCCTCAATCTCCGTCTGGAGATCCTTCACTTCTGCCTTCAGACTCTCATTCTCCTCCATCAATTCCTCACACAGACCCTGTAGTTGAGTGATGTAAGCTGGGAACTAATTCAATATATCTTCCAATCTCCTTTTCCTCCTCTCTACCCCTTCCTTACCTCAGTTGTCTTCAGTTTATCCTGCAGTTTATTCTCCTCTCCCGTGAAAGTGTTCTCTTGCAGCTCACGCAATTCACACTTGAGAACTGTGTTTTCGTCCCGATAATCCTTGAATTGATCATCATTTTATCTTTGGAAAAAAGTGAAATGATATCGACTCAATTATGATATTTTCAAACAATATTAATGCATTCGTGAACCGATAGTGTAAATAAAGTAGTAAGGGGATTTTTGAATCCATGAATGGCCAACCTGTATGCAGCTCTCAGCTTCATTGAGTCTTTCCTCAAGCATCTTCACTAGATTTCCCTCTCCTCTCTCATCATCATCTCCATTCTGCATTGGACGACGACGGAGAGTCAGTCGCTCACGATCCTCCTGAGAATATTGAGATTGGAGCACGAATTGAAACCTTGATTAGCCGATTCATAATTATTGATGAAACTCACCTTGAGCTGTCGATTCTCCTCTCGTAGATAGGATAATTCATCGGCGATGGAAATGACGAGTGAAGGCTGGAATGGAGATGATCAATCAACTGACTACAGATCTCCATGTTCTGAAGGAATGAACAATAGAAAGAATTCTCACATCGTTCTCAGTTGGAGTCTGCCCTCTATCCATATCACTTCCACTCACAGCCGTGACCATCGATCGAGTGTCTGCTATACTCTCCATCGATTTAGCAGAGGAGAGACCTGAAATGGAGAAAGTCAATGGAAAATGATGGAGATTCAGAGTGAGCATATGGTTGGGTAGAACTTTTTTGAAGAGTCTTCCTATCAAACGAATCAATCAATCTCACCCTTCGACGTGGCCGAAGTGTACGAAGACACCGAGACAAGATCATCAGCGTCAGCTGAAATCGTTTTATTATTATTTAATTCCTAAAAGTTGCCTCTGAACTGCGATAAGGTCGCTGATCTAATGATACCTTCATAGTTGCAGCATAGATTCTCCGTTGAGAACTGGACTATTCTCCGGTTCATTCAGAGGATTCGTTGTCTACTTTTTTCGAGGTGTATGGCAAAAAGGAGAAACTGAGGCTGACTGATGCGCCTTTCACGTCTTCGCCCTTGCATTATCCCTAGGAAATTCGAGACTCGTGGAGGGGAGAAAGGGGAGACGAAAGCCATTGTAAGGAGAGCTCCATGACCTTCCTAATTTACTATCGCCAATCTAAAGTACTGCAGATTCCCCCTCCCACGTCTGTTATCACACCTATCGACCCAATCATTTCGTTGAACGTCTGATATACTTTCTGTTTTTTTTAAAATTTTTAAAATTCTAGTTACGACAGCAAAGCTTGAACCGCCCACCTATCGTGTTTTCAGCGTTTATTTACCCCCATCAGATGTTTTGGGTTCTGGGATGTACGAAGTATTCTCGACTTCCAGTTCCCTCACCCCCCCCCCCACTCCCCTCTCCCCTCCCTCTCTCTCTTCTTCCTCTCTTTCTCTCCTTCAGATCACCTTCTTCTCTTCTCTCGGATCTCAAGTGCTCCCATATGTTTGTTTCTATCGCGCGATGGAAGAGGGAAGGAGGACACTCTCCATTCACATTCCATCCAATAATCGATATCTCACCATCATGGTCATCAGTTCGATCCTTATCTTTGAAACTCCTTCTCTTCTCTATTCCTCTATACGAGCCACGAGAAGAACCAGGAGGAGAAGAGACGACGGGACTCTGAATGGAGAATGTGAAGAAAACAGAATAAGAAATAGTCATTCTCCTCCAGACTGAAAACCTCTTCATCATTTCCGATCTAGTGACCACTCCGAAGAGACAACCTTTCTTCCTGTTCCTTTCTCCTTCTCCTCACTCATTCACAAATTGTGACTTTTGTCGAAGAGTGAGAGAAAAAGAGGAACGGATTGTGTGGGGACAATACCGGAAAATAACAATAACAGGAGTGGAGGGAAAAGCTGTTTATAATGCTCAAGAAGAAGCTTCCTTTGTTTATGAAGAAACTGATGCGGTCAGTTTTGTTCTGCTAAGCTATGAAGGCTTGAGGAATAGCTTTTTGCTTCAAAATTGTGAGATTCTAACTGAATAATGAATATACCTGTGGAGGTGGTTTCTCCTCTTCATGCTTGCTCTTCAATCGGAAACATTTCTTGCATCGATCTCTGAAAGGAATTGGCTTGTTTTCTCGACACCATTGAACAAATATAATAAGAATTCGATGATACCTGAGATAATTCTGGGGTTCGAACCCAGTGCAAACAGTGACATCGGCCATGGCACGACGCCAATTACCTTAATTATTATTAATTAATTAAGAAATACAATATACAAATAAGCATGTATGACAGGAGCAGAGAATTTCCTTGATATTCTTGTAGTGCCAACCTCTCGCCATTCCCCTAACAGAATATTCATCGTAAGAGTAGATGGAAGAGTAGGAAGACCCAGTGTATGGAAGTCGATAGGACATTCGCACACCAGTAGATAGTCAGTGATAGGGAGAAGGCGATGGATGAGTGGTTGTTTCCTTAGAGAGGGGAAGGGGGAGGGGAGAGGGATACTACAGGGAGAAGTGAGAAGAGGCGCCAGACTACGGGTGAAAACTGAATATCCACTCGAATCACAGCAGTATTGGAGGGAGGAAGAGAAGGAGGAGGGAAGGGACCAGATGGATGGATTCCCTCGTAGAAAAGAAATAAAAGGTCATCTTGGTCATCAAGGCATTGTAATCGAATGAGTGGACGGAAGTGGGAATGAAAGGAGAATGGCCGTTCACCCATTTAAAGTGGAGGAAGAAGGTATTAGACTGGATTAAATATCCTAGTTGATCTCTTATGATTCCAATGCTATTGAACGAACTAATCAGCCAGCTGAGGAAGTACATCTGTTCTCGATGTCTAAATTTTTCTCAAAGTAGAGATGAAAACTTGAAAGGACAACTATATAACTTGAAAGGACAACTATGAAAGGACAACTACTTTCTTTCGTTCACAACTCTTACCATTATCCATGGAGTCTTGTCAAGTATTGGAAGGGAGGAGGAAAGGGGGGGGGGGGAGATTTCCGATGGATCGATCGACTCTAGTGAATCGGAGGGACGAAGGACGAATGAGAGATGAGGAGATCTCAGATTTGACAAGTGTACCCGTCTGAGATGAAGAGAAGAGAAGAGCGAGTGGTAGTCTCTAATGGGAGATTTGCCCCTCTTGGATTGAGAAGGAGGGGGAGGTCAAGAGAGATTTCAAAAAAAAGATATATTTGATCAAGCTCGATCCAATTCAGCGAACAGTCTCACTTATTTCCATCGGAATCTAGTCAGCTTGAGTCGAGGAACCAATGACTAGACATTCAGGTGAACGATGTGGAGAATGGAAGAACGGAAAGATGGAAGGAGTATCTGACAATGAAGTAGAATGAGATGAGAGAGAGAGAGGAGAGTCTGATGACGTAGAGTGTGGGATTCTCTTCCCAGAACACTGCAAATATCTGTTTGACACCTGTCTCCCAGAGGTATCGAACACCAAGACCAATCGAGACATTTGCATGGCAAATATGCTGTGAAACTGAAGTAGAAGAGTGATCAGGGTACCATTTTAATATATCGCAAGTACTAGTGTGATCAAGTGAACTCCTACATCAAGACATGTGCTTACAGAAACTAACGAGTAAGAGCAAATAGTGAATGGCTCTCTCCGATAGCGCCAACATAATGAACAAGTGTATCGAAACATTTCTCACGTGAGAAATGAGTCCCTTGGGGGTGATAATTCAGAGATCATGATAAAGGAGAAAAAGAGAGGGAGAGAGAAGGCTAACTAGCACATTCAACCAAACACGGATGAAAGGTTGCCAGACTGATTAGTAACAACTTCTGCGTGGGTGAAATTCAGTCAGTCGTGAAAGGAGAGGTTGCAGAGTGGAGAAATGAGGAAAGAAGGAGGGGGAAGGAGAACTCCTCGCAAAATAGACTCGTTTTCGCAGCGATTACTCTACTCGATTCAGATTTTCGCTTCCTCTTCCAGGCTAGGAAATAAAAAAGGTGAAAAGTTGCAGAAAGGAGATTAAGAGAGTGTGGAATGGGCGAGACGATGGAGAGGGAGAGAGGGAGGGAGAAGACACAAGTTGTAATGCCCCTCAGGACTCACTCTGAGAGGGGTCAGTTGGCTATGAGAGGGGAAAGGTTGAGAGAAGAGAGAGAGACTCCATTGTGATAGGGACACGGGATTATTCCCTGCACTGGTGTAATCCATTAATTTGTCGGGATCGTTTGGAGGTCAAGAGGTGACTTTAGACTGATTTATGAGAAAAAACAGTGAATGAGAAGTTCTAGATATGATAGGAGAAATAGAGTAGGACAGGTGTGAACATCTCATATTACAAAGATTACGTTAGCCCAATAGATTCTCTATGAGTACGAATGAACCGCATTAGAGAAGACCTTCACTGGTCAAAATAATAAAAATAGCAGGAATGTAAAAGAGGGGGAGGAGGAGGTTCAGAGAGTTCTCTATACCACCTCAATTCGTCCTTCTTAGTTCCACTCCACTAAATTCCTCGTTTCTCTCTCTCTCTCTCTCTCTCTCTCTCTCACTCTCTCTCTCTTTCCTCCATGCATTTCCAACACGAACGACAATCGTGATTCTCAACGACCTCAAGAGTCTTCCACTAAGCAAATTCTCCAGACGTCTCTCGATATTTTCGAAATCCTTAGCTGATTTTTCTCATATGAGAGGAATCGCGAGAGATTCGAGAGCCCTGCGGACTTTGGAAATAGTTTTCCCGATTCTGCTGAAAAGTGAACCTTAAGTACTTCGAATGATTCTCTTTTAAACTGCGTTTGCCGATTTCCGATATCAGGTCTCATCTCCGAGTATTGTTAGGTCAAAGTAGGGACACTATGAAATTTTAGGTAGTGCATCACAGTAAATTTTTATTTGGAAATACTGGTTTAAGAAATATTTTAAAAGAAATACGATTTAGGCAATTAATTTTTGAAAAAAATTATTAGTAAAATCAAATCAGAAAATAATTTTTATGAAAATAAAATTAAGAAAGTTAGTTTGTGAAAGTCATTTTTAAGAAATTATGGTTTTGGAAATGGAAAAACCGGAAAATGTGAGGAGTACTGTAAATTTGCTGCTCAGAGCCGGCAGCAAATCTACAGTACTCCTCACATTTTCCAGTTTTTCCATTTCCAAAACCATAATTTCTCAAAAATGACTTTCACAAACTGACTTTTCCAAAATAATATTTTCACTATATTTTTTCAAAAAGTTAGTTTCTCAATATTATTTGATTAAAACTTCACTTCCTAAAATCGAGTTTCTTCAGTGAAATTGACTAAAATTTATTTACTATTTGATGCACTGCCAAATTTTAGGCCAAATTTGAGTCACGAAAAATACCATAACTCGCTTTTAAATGATGCTAGAGAAAATTCCAAATAAGTGTTCGAATGAGCAGGCACAAGGAAACATTTCTTATGTTGACGATGTCATTCCTTGTCCATGTGCTGGATCGGGGCGGTCGGTTTTTCAAAAACGTGATGTAACTTTCCTAATACCGATTTCTACAAGAAGCGCAGGAAAGTGATTTGAGAAAATACTTGTGCCAAACACCTCCTCTTAAATCAGAAAGATCGGAGGATAGGAGAAAAAATGGGCGGGACTTTTGTCCGAAAAACCTGCGATTTTTGCGTTTTTTAAAGAGATTTTTCAAGCATAACCTTTTTTTATTTATGTTTTCATGCGCTCTCATATCGAAATTCGGAATCAGCGTGCAAAAATACACCAGAATTTCCTATAGTCATATATTTTTGAATAAATTTTTTTTCGAACCTGACCTCTTTTTCATCATGTTTTTCACCCTTATGTACGATTTTGGTCGAAAAAATGTTGTCTCAAAATCATGTCCCAATAGGAATTTCTGATTTATTCTTGAGCGTAGAAAACGAACTTGCTAACTAGAGCTCATGAAACCTCGAAAGAAAAAAGTTATGCTATAAAGAAAATCCCAAAAAATTATGTTCTGGATTTTGGTCATAACTTTTTTCTTTCGAGGTATCATGAGCTCTAGTTAGCAAATTCGTTTTCTACGCTTAAAAATAAGTCAGAAATATTTATAGGGACATGATTCTGAGACAATATTTTTTCGACCAAAATCGGACGTAAGAGGGGAGGAGGACCACATGGTGAAAAAGAGCCAGTCGAAAAAATTTTATCTCAAAAATATATGACTATAAGAAATTCTGGTGTATTTTTGCACGCTTATTCCGAATTTCGATATGAGATCGCATGAAAACATAAATGAAATAAGTTATGCTTGAAAAATCTAGAAAAAACGCAAAAATCGCAGGTTTTTCGGACAAAAGTCCAGCCCATTTTTTCTCCTATCCTTCGATCTTTCTGATTTAAGAGGAAGTGTTTGGCACAAGTATTTTCTCGAATCACTTTTCTGCGCTTCTTGTAAAAATCGGTATTAGGAAAGTTACATCACTTTTTTGAAAAACCGACCGCCCCGATCCAGCGCATGGACGAGGAATGACATCGTCAACATAAGCAATGTTCCCTTGTGCCTCCTCGTTCGATTTCTGTTTTGGAATTGTCTCTAGCATAATTTTAAAGCGAGGCATGGCTGTTTTCCTGAGGCAATTTTTGTTTTAAATTTCGTAGTGCTCCTTCTTTGGCCTAACAATAATCGAAGATCAGACCTGATATCCAAAATCGGCTAACGCAGTTTGAAAGAGCGCCATTCGAAGTACTTAAGTTTCACTTTTCAGCGGAATCAGGAAAACTATCTCCTAATTCCGCTAATACCCCGAAACTCTCGAATCTCTCGCGATTCCTCTCATATTATCTAGATTAGTACATGAAAACAAGAAGATTTCCAACTGGCGATCAAGCTTGGGGACAACTTGGAAATCTGCTTATTTTCAACTTGGAAACTCCCTCTGCTTGTTTCCACCTTGAAAACCCCCTCTGCTTGTTTCCAACTTGGGGTGGCATACCAGATGATTATTATTTAAATTCGATCGCGTTTCAAATCTTCTGACCATATAAATGAATGTAGATAACGGCTTTCCATGACTTCGGCTTGAGGAGAAGTCTTATTGGACGACGTTTCTCTGTCATCTGAAAATAATGGAGAAAAAAGAAAGAATAAAGTCGAACTTGAGAAGAACACAAGACGAAATGCGCACTTTTTGTTAATCTCATGTCTGGGGATGGATTTACACTCTCGGGACACTCATATTTCTTTAAATTGGTGAAAAATGGGCTGAGAAAGGGGAGATGGGAGGGGGACCGATTCTGAGTGGGAAAGATGTTCTGAGGAGGAAAGGAAAGACCGCTTCACTAATTAGAGTGGAATATTATGGGTGACGAGAAATGGAAAAGGAGAAACAGAAGAAGCACTTTCCCTCCTAATCTTCCTGTTTTGAAATTGTTTGTATGTAACAGGAAAAAATTAAAATTTTCCAACAACATCGGATGTAGTCCGAGGTTCTACTACCGAATTATCGGAACTCAGTTACCTCTCAGAGCCCCTAACAACAAATTAATTCTATGAGCATGAAGGTATCGTTATTTCACCTATCGACGCCACAAGTTATCAGCTAAATATATTTTTAAAAAATCTCTGGCATCTGATGAAATGTGAATAAAAAGAGAGAAGAGAAGGGGATCTACATGTTCACATCTCGAAACATATCAAATGAAATGGTCCCAGATAAGGCTTCATTCCAATAATGAAAGGGGTGAATCTGCCTATAGAGGAAAGGGGAAGAATCAGTGATGAGAAGTGAATTGAGAGGAAAGAGAGGCAATGTAGCAGCGGAAATCAGTCCCATCCGGTATTGGGAAGATTTCGTCCTCCCGTGAAATAGCAGATTAGTCTCACCCATTCCAGGCACTACCTTATTTCCCTCTGTGAATTCGAGCTCTCGGCAATAGACGGCGACAATAAAATGACACTTCAATCTGAGATGGAAAATGGAAGGACTGGAGGGAACAACTTGTGAGAATGGAGAAAAAGTTAGAAAGGATTGGAAAGAGAGAGAAAAAGAAGGTGTGAATATACGCTGAAACTCTTGGTGTTGATAGATAAACAGGGGGGGGGGATATATGCCTGAATGTCAGAAGGCTTTTTGTAGTCTTGGAAACAAGAGTCACAGTATTCGAGGGAATTGAGTAAGAGGGGAAAGGGGTGGGGGGGGGGGGTGCGTGGGGAAGGTAACAATTTACTCGCACCTCCTTACTATGATATGCATGGATAGATCACTCAACGTGCCTTTAGAGTCTAGAGTCTAGAACAACTCACGTGTATATCTCATGTCACAACAATTTACACCATGGTCAATTTCAAAAGTTTCCTCCTTTTTGTCATAGGATCTCTCTAGACGAAAGAGTGGAGCGAATTCTAGTCCGTCTTCCGTTTCGGTTCATCTTCTGACTCATTCCTCCACTTATAGTTGGACGATTCACTTCCTGTCCTTCTCTTTCATCATTCGTCTCATCACTTCTCATGATTCTTGTGCCCCCTGGTTACCCTCCCCGTCCCCCTCTCAATGTGTACCCAGTATAATGGAAAAAGTGCCAACGTGTCAACCTCCGTGAGGGGCTCCAGGAAGTGTGAGATCAAGGGAGAAGAGGGGGGAGAAGGGGAGAGCGGGAGAGGGAGAGATGGAGAGGAGGAGGGGAGACTAGAGACAACGGGAGAAACATGGTACACATACAGAAGCAAGAGCAAGAGAAAGAGGACAACCAAGCCTGAGGGGAGTTGAGCCTCCTCCTCCCTCTCCCTATCTCTCCCTCTCCCTCTCCGTCGACTGGCACTTCCCAGAGTACTGCTACTGTTGATCGGCCCCCATCGTGTATGAGTGACATCGAGGGAGAACGAAAGTAAGTCTTATTACTTTCATTCTCTTCCATTCTTAGAGTAGTAAGAGATGATGATTGTTGTTCAATCGATATCTCAACATTATACCGTATCCTACCGTAGATCGGTGTCGAGGAACGGAATCGTCGCGGGAACCAGAAGAGACGGCGATGCTTGGTACGATGTGGAAGCCTTTCTACATGTGAGTTGTCATCTTTTTTATTTTATTCACTGCTCCAGTCTCTTTGAATATATCATTCGTTCAGTACAGTTTCTAAGGCTTTCTAAATTATTGGTCTATCATCATCTCCTTTCTAATCCTCACGCGTATTTCTTCTTCTCCTTCTTTTCTTCGCCCCGTTCACCCCTCTTTTCCATATAATCTTCCCGTCACTGTACAATCATGTCCACTTTTTAACTCCTGTCCAGGTGTCAAACAGTCCCATCCTTCGATCATCACCCGTTACCGGTTTATTGGTCTGTTCAGAGTGGAGTTTGATGAGAATCATTCATTTGGCGCCTTCCCTGTCTCTAGTTTATCCCCAAACATAACAACTTCTCTCTCTTTCTCCTCTTCTTTCAATCCATCCTCATCTCAGCTGTTTCCTGCATTCCGATGTTTCTTTCATTGCAAGAATGAATGGATGTTCTCATCACCCGCAACTTCCCTCCTTCCCTCTTCTTCTTCTTCTTCTTTCTCTCCATTCTTTTCATGGGATCTCCGAAATCTGCGCGACGTCGCCATTCGCATGTCTTTCAAGTGGATTCTGGAGGGGCGTCTCCCTTTTTGACCATCCCCCTTCCCCCTCCCATCCCCCTCCTCCCCCGCCTACCCCTCCAACATCTCACATAATATTTGCTGAGCTGAAACGTTCCTGAGTACATTCACAGCTGATTATGAAATACTGTGGAGAACATTTGAACGAAATGGTTCTGAAGATCATCACATGAATATACGTTTGAAAGTGTGTAATTGAGGACCAAGTGGAAGAAGTTCTCTTCAAACTATCAGAGGGAACTCTCGATGATGCCATATGGGGAAAGATCGCCATTATGGAAAAGTGAGTTCCTGGACTTTGTTGGGACTGAGAAGTCATATCAATTGATGATACTCGAGATCATTGAAAGCGTTACTGAATTGAAATATATTTATGTGTTTTTATATTCCTTGATTTGAGGAACAAACGCGTGGCAAAGGCGTATCTCCGTCATCCAACTGTGATTGTCGATGGATCAGAGGAAGATTTCGATGGGAAGACACTTGGTGAGATTGGAGGAATTATGAGAATGGATGGAATCTCGATTATCAGGGTTCAACGCATTCTCCAATGAACAAAGAGATGAACAAACGATGGAGATCAAACAGAAGATCAAAGAGGTGAGGGGAGAGAGGATCCAAGTGATAACTACACGTCTCTTATCATTTCTTCTGGGTGGTAAGAGAGCAGAGAGTAGGAAGAATGGGGAGGATAAGACTTTCGAGAGTAAACCATTTCAAATTCCAGGGAGTAATCTTGAAGATGGATGATCAAGGGAATATCAAGGGAATGGCGAGAGGGACAGTGCCAGTCTATGCCCAGGGATGGAAGGAACCCAAGATGAATTGCCTATCTGATAAACTGGTCAAGATGCAAGGGAAGATAACCAGTGATGAAACGAAACCAGTGGCATACAAGGTCAGTCACTGATTCTAGGAATCAGATGTCATCTCTCTGTGATGCTGTTATCAACAGGAAATTTTGGACTGAATTCATTCCTTGACATAGTTGTACACTCCTTCCCTATGAGTAGTAGTCTCGGTTCAACAGACGTTCCCCTTGACTAAGAATGGTCTCTGTTTGTTCATTGGTAAGAGAAATCCCCCAAACACGCCATCTTGACATAATCCTATTGTCTCTCTCGACTGACCACTGATTGCGAAATGAACCCTTTCAGATATTCGACATGAAAAGATGGAAGGTTGCAGTGGAAAGATTCGCTGAAGGAGAGGGAGAAGTGCGTTTAAGCTATTCTTAAATATCTGGAGATCGCTCAATCCTTTTTCCACAACTGAACATTAGAACGAATACAACAGTTATTGTAAGATTGAGTTCTCAACAATGGCATAACGGCTTTTAGAACAGGGGGGAAACGTTTCGCACTGAACATTGTGGTTGTTTCGAAGGCGAAGAGCATTGAGCCTTACATAGTTGTCCATGATTGTTATGCGTGAAACCGAATATATTCTCACAATAACTTCCCTAAGAAATTTTCTCATCCAGATCCGATCTCTCCTCCATCGTGTCTGTATCCGTGTTTCCCTTGCCAAGGAGGGGATTGATATCACCCGTACTCCCTGCTGGTTCTCCATTGTTAATCTGGTGGCTCTCGATGTTCTCGTATCACGATGTCCCCATGTACTCACTGGTCAGTTTAGCACTCTTACTGTCAAGATGAGTGACAATGTCTCAACCCCATTCCTCTCCAGGTACCTCTCCATCCCGTCCCCTTCCCTCATCTCACGTCCCTTCTCCTCCTTCTGCACCAGTCCTTCCCCTCCCCGGTCCCCCCACTGACCCTACTGCTCAACTTCTATCAACTTCCTCCATCGTTGCTGCGGTTGCAGCACAAATGAATCAGAGGTACATAACACAGGGTTTTCGATATAATTGAGATACTGCCAACAGGCTCCGTACAACGATTTTGCAAGCTATGCTCAAAATTTGGCCCTAGAGCCAACTTTGGACGTAGAGTTCGAAAATCTACATTATAAAGCTGTATCTTCAAAACCCCATTCCCTGTGGTACACTTTACGCTGTGCGGTCGGTTTTAATATCTCACGAACGGCGCCCCCACAAAATTATACAAATTCTGAAAAAAAATAATACCAGATCTCGACGAGATAAGACTTTTTGCAATTGGGAGTGAAGAGTTAGCTGATCTGTGAAAAAAATTAACTGACACCTTGAAAAATTTTCGTTTCTGCAGTGCCAAATAAACTTTTTCATTCGATTTCCCATGCAATTTTACCCCTACTTGCGTATTTTCGCGAAGATAAAGTGGCCGGAACCATCTCATTTCGGCGGCCAAATGTATTCAAATCGCCGATTTTCAGCAAAAAAATGTAGTTTTTCGAGCTAAATTTTTTTCTTTTGTATTTTCATGAGCTCTAGCTGTGATTTTCGTTTTCTACGAGTAAAAATACGACAGAAAACTCTATCGACAGGTATTTTTGAGAATATGTATGGACCTCTCTATCTCCAAAATATCGAAAATCCTGTGATAATTCTCAGCGTTTCACTTATTCTTTGTCTCTGAGATGCCACCCCCCTCCCCTTCAGTCTCAATCCCCAATTGCTCAATGCCGAACAACTCGCTCAAATTGCCTCAGCTGTGGCTGCTGCTCAGAATAAAGAAGTGAAGAAGTCACCATCGAAGAGTAAGAAGGATCGGAGGTGAGAGGGACACTTCCATGATCTCATTGAGCGATGATTTCAGTATTCACAGACGGAATTATCGGAAGGACATGGACTCAGATGATTCGTCTCAAGATTCCGCCCATCGTTCTCAGTCTTCCTCTTCTAATGACAAATATGTGTGGAAGGAAATGGAACGGTTAGTTATGATCTTTATTATAACTACTCATTGGATGACAACAACTTGCCACTGTCTTGACTGCAGAGTGTCTTCCCCTCCTTGTCTCACTTTTCTCACAGTATCTCTTCCACTTCCCTCATTCATTTAGTGTCCTATCTCTCTCTTCTAGACGTCGTTCTGGCCCTAAATGGGTCTTTGACACTTGCCCAAAATAGCCCTTGTGACGTAAGAGAAGGGATTGCTCCACCAAAAAAGAGAAGGGTCGTCAGAGATCTCTCTTCTTTCCGGTCTCTTCCCCTTCTGAATCACTCCCTGTCTCCTCATCCATTCATTGGTCTATAGGATGAATCATTCCCACGTTCCCTTCACTGTAAGGATGAAAGTGACACGTTGAGTATCGTTCTCATTGACTTCCTTCCACTCTCATCATTCCCCCTTCACTCTCTCCTCGTCTCTCAAACAGCTCCTCTTTATCCCATTGTGATCACGTGTCGGCATGAGACCTGTCCACTTGTATCCGGGTAGAAGAGAGAGGAGGAGGGAGGGGGGGGGACGAAGACGCGTGTCTTCTGTTTGGGAAGAAAAAAGGAAAGGGAAGAGGTGTCTGGAGGAGAGAAGAGTAGAGGATCGAAGGGATGGACAAGTAGATTACAGAGCACAGTTCAAGAGGGGACAAATACATGTTGAGTAGAGGGGAGAAGGAGGGGGGTAGGTGTTCGGTAGGAATGATGATGAGGAAGTTATCGCATGAACGGCACTAGATTACTAGAGATGACGTACCGATTTTGAATCTACAGTCCTGATGGGTCCCACCGTGAACATGCGTAACCCGGAGTAACTCGGGGTGACTCATGGATTTTACTACCTCAAGAATTTATTTAATCATAACAAGTCTATGATATTCTTGTTCAGCACGTCGTCCTCTATCGATCCATATACTTTATTAATTAAATATCGACTTTTAAAACGCTAATTGTAATTAAATTTTAGTGAGATAATTATCGCGCTCCGCGTGGAATACCGTAGTTAAGAGGCTCACAAATTTGGCTGGCGATCGTGAACTGATTTTTAAAAAATAAAATAAGGGTTTTCTTGCTTTTTGATTGATGTTCGCTTGTATTTTAGTTTATTTTTGTTCAAAAAGCAGCAAACATCAATCAAAAAGCAAGAAAACCAGTATTTTATTTTATAAAATCAGTTCACGATCGCCAGCCAAGTTTGTGAGCCTCTTTACTACGGTATTCCACGCGGAGCGCGATAATTATCTCAGGTAGTAAAATCCATGAGTCACGATGAGTCACCCGGAGTCACCCGGAGTCACCCCGAGTTACTCTGGGTTACGCATGTTCACGGTGGGACCCAACAGGACTGTATCCTATATAAAACCATTACGAAACTGAAATGTCGTGTATAGAACACTGGAAATTGAATGATAATGATATTCCTCTGATTCAGATGGAAGTCTTCCCTACAGTCGATCAATCTTAAACAGGAACTACGCACGAAAGAGTCAGAGAAGGAGGTAACTGTTGATATAAGTTTTTGTCTTCAGAAACAAAATCATTGTTTATCGCCAGAAATTCTAAACGAACATAATGTTTAATTACCCAAGTTTGAGGGTAATTTCACCAGGTCACTGATGATGGGCATCGGCACGAAACGTGTCTGACCGATAAAGTCTAACCATTCCTTCATGATCCTTGGGCATAACTCAGTACACTCTCATCATCCACTCAACCATGAAGATAACTCATAATCACCCCTTCATAAACGAACATGACAATAGTAAATTATCTTGAGAAGCCTCGGAGTCGTCGTCCTCGTCTCGATGACGTCCTCTTCTCATTGAAGACTCCCTCATCTACATCTGATTATGATTCAACCAAGGAACCATTCGACTCATCCAGCTGTAGTAGTACTGTATCACACTCCACCAAGGTGAGTCGGAGATATTCTGATCGATGAATGAATAGAGTTGAATATCAAATGTTGATGTTTGTCATAAGTACAAGTTCAGACTGTGAAACATACCTCAATTCCTCCTTTAAGGGCATCGCTGAAGTGACCAAGTCATTGCTGACACAGGCTATTGTACACCAGAGTCAGTTTATTCCCTCTTTCTGAATACTTATAGTTTAATACGTAAGAACGATATAAATAATGATGGATTCAGATCCTCTTCGTGATTCCTCTCCCTCCCCCACTCCTCTCTCCTCCTCCACCCCTCTTCCCCTCCCTCCATCATCCTCCCCACCCCGTTCCTCTCCTCCTCACGTTCTTCGTGTGGCTACAGCCATGCGTCCTCCCCTTCCAACCGACCGTCCCTCTCCCTCCTCCCGTCCCTCTCCTTCCTCCCGTCCTTCTCTCCCCTCTCTTCCTCCATCTCGTCCTTCTTCTACAGTCAATGGTCAATCATACGGTGTCTTCAAGAATGCCACTTCCACCAGCACTTCTTCCATCTATGAGAAGCCCCTCAATGGTGAGAATCAATCAAATTTATGATGTCCGTCGAATATTTCAAGGTACTGAAACTGGATTAGAGATGATTGATCGATCAGTTCGTGTGACTTTGACAGTGTGACTCCTTCTTCATTCCATTGATACTCCAAAGAGTGGCCCTCAGTTCTCTCCTTAGTCTCCTTCTCAGTTGTCTCATTCAGATCTCCGTTCATCTCTTCCCCCCTCGTGAGTCTCTTGTAGTGAACTCCTCTCACCATTCACTCTCCATTCCTCCGTTTGGTCTTGCCAACCCCTTCGTTTCCTCCCACTCTTCCCCTCACAGCGCGCGATCTAACCAATTGTCGTTTGGTTATCACACTAACCCTCAAATTTGTTCTGAAGTGATTTGAGTGATTAAAGACTGAGTTTATTCTGTTATTTGCAGTGTTGCGGGGGCCACCATCAGTATAAGAAGAGGATCGATCGTCGAGGTTTGTTTGATATTCGAGTGAGAGTTCGACGGATCATAACCCTCGGATGATGAACCTAGTTCATATACAGAAATCAATTGTAGTATATATGTCTTTCGTCAGTATTCATTCAGCAAGATATCATCCGGGGTGATCATCTGACATCTCTGTTAATTTATTCAGTTTATTACGTTGAGCTAATATCTTTGCTTCGACCTCAGAAGAATAATTTCCACAACTAATAACAGTACTTTCAGTCTCCTCGAGTCCGTCCCCTCTCGTCCATGCCATCCCTCCCTCATCCCACTCCATCCCCATCCCTCCCTCTACTCCGTCGCACTCCCTCCACCCCCGTCTCCATCCCTCCTCGTCCTCGCTCCTCTCCTCCTCCTCCCTCCACTCTGCAGCGTACGAAGCAACTCCTGTCTCAGCCCGTCCGACTCATGCAGCATCCTCGTCCCTCCCAGACGCCCCGCCCCTTCCCCTTCCCTGGGGTCGCACCAGCAGCTCCGACCCGACTGCCCCGTATTCCTCTGCTGCAGCAACGTCCCAGTCTGTCGCGACGGTCGTACGTCCATTGAAGATCCCTCTTGTCCCCCCAGTCCCTCCCACTCTACCCAGATTCTTCACCAAATTGGCTGTATCTCGACACTGATGGAGTGTATGAAAGAGCGTAGCATTGACAGTCTGGAATTGTAGTGATGCATCATATCTTGTCCCTTGCTCACTGTTGGGCATTCTTTTTTGTTTGTAAATCAGTCATACGTTTCTGAGAATGGTGGTGTAGACACTATCTACCATCCTCTCATCTCCCTACAAACAGTTACCGTATTTAGCAAATGGGCGCAATTCCTCTTCACAGTAGTCATCCAAACATTGAGGTAATAAAAAGAGAGATGACAATTATATTCCAGAGGAACCAGCGAACCCAGTGCATATCGGCTATTCAGAGTGATATTCCGCTAAATATATTGTTTGTAATTGAATAAATATTATTTTGAAACTGTCCTCGAGAGATCCCTGTTG
The DNA here is from genome assembly GCA_036245825.1 of Pristionchus entomophagus. Lineage (NCBI taxonomy): Eukaryota > Metazoa > Nematoda > Chromadorea > Rhabditida > Neodiplogasteridae > Pristionchus > Pristionchus entomophagus. The sequence continues at coordinate 14,216,166 of BTSX01000006.1, forward strand.
AGTGTCTGTCTCGAAGAAGCAACCCCTTCTTTCCTTCTTAGAAACGCGGAGGGAAAGTAAGTACTGAATTAATTCGATTGTCTTCTCGACGAGGAGCCTCTCTTCCTCCTCCCTCTCCCTCCCCCCCATAGAAACGTTGTGAGCACAGCAAGCGATTTGGAGGCGGAGGATTACGGTAGATTAATCGGAAGATGTGAGGGAAGAAGATGAAGAGGAAGAAGGAAGAGAGGCGGGGGCGTCAATTCAAAGAGTTCACTCCCAGTTACCATCACTGACACCGCTGCTTTTCAGAAGTTTCAGAATTGCCTTTTCTCAGTTTCCCCTACATATCTGCATTCATTCTGTTCTTTTCTACGCCTCACATCAAATTCTTCTCGGGTCTAATCAACATTCTCAAACGATGAGACACACTGCTCTCTCCCTCTCTTCCACTATACTCGACAATGGTAGTGAAAGGGAGCAGAATGGACTCATAATTCGTCTGATTTATGGTCCTCTCCATCTCTTTTTCCTTCCTCATCGCATAATTCATTTTCTCCCTCGTCTTCATTCTCTATCTCGATTCTTCCTCTGGAATCCCATTGAAAGCCGAGAGAGCAGCGAAAACTAATTCCAACCCATCGTTGCTGCTATTGTTCGACAGTCGACGAGGGGTCCCACCCCTCCCCCTCCCCCCTCCCCCTTCCTCCCTCTCCCTCCCCCCTCTTCTTCTTCCGTTTTTGTATTTCTTTTCCCTTCTGTCGTGTTCCGTTCATATTCGAATTCGAATAACATTCACATTCTCTTTTCCTCTTCTCTTCTCTCTTCGGAGCAAGCAGACTCCCTTCATTTTCCTCCCCATATACATCCCTTTCCCTCTCTCATCTCTTCTGGAGGACTACTATTAAAATGTGAAGAGGTCCCCCTTCCACCAGACTCTACAGGCGTCTCTCTCTCTCTCTCCAAGGTGTAGTGGGTACCATTCCCCCCCCCCCCCCCCCCTTCTGTCTCTTCCTTCCCTTCACTCCACACAACGAGACTTCCCTTCGTAGTTGCCCTAATGGAAAGGCTCTGCTTGATTTACATTGGGAGTAGTGGAAGGGAGAATGCATGCCTTCTTCTCTTTTTCTTCTTCCCGAGGGTCTCCCCCACCCTCTTCCTCCCCTCCCTCTCCCCCTCCCCTCCTCCTTCCTCCTCTCCTCTTGGGGAGGGGGAGTGTGAGTGAGTGAATCGATTTGTTCCGTCCGTTGAAGAGACTACGACGAATCTTTTCTACTCCGTACTCCCATACAGTTACTCCATTCTTCAGATATCCTCTTCCTTTACCATCAATGCCCTTTCTCAGCTCTAATTATTCAGAGACTAAAACCATCATCATTTCTTTGCTTGTAATTGAACTTTTTCCTCTTCGCGAATCGCTTGAAAATGTTGCATACTTCAATGATCATTAGTCTATGTATAGCATGTTTGTTATGACGCAATTCATATTTCAAGAGCCTTCTCATATCTCTAATAAGCCGTTTCCGGTTTGATTATTTCTTGTTTTGATCAGAATGTTTCAGGGGGTTTTCTCCTCTTCACGGTCGTTTTCTTGGTAGCCAGATGGATCCTCTTCCCTACCCTTCTCTCTTCTCTTTACACCCTCGAACTTCGTCTTCTCTCCTCTGATCTCGCTGTCCCCCATTTTTTACCCCTCATTTATCTTTCGCTCGCTCATTGGATATACACAAGAGTGTTGTGTGGGGGTGAAAGCGATTGATGGCCATTCGAAATCAGAGAAAAAAGAGAAGAGAGGAGGGGGAGGGAGGAGGGAGGAGGTTCTGCTGCTGTTTAGTCGAGCGAAGTAATGCGTCATGAGTTAATGCATTTCTATATTTGCTTTGTTTGTAGTGGTTCAGTTCTGCGTTTTGCAAACTCCCGTACAATCGTTGCTTCTGCATGAGTGCTTGGCATCTCTCTGATCTGAGAAGGGTTCAGTTTATAATCATTTTTTTCTAATATTTAGGAGTTGATTATCTCGGATTGATGTGGTTTGCGTATTTACGAGAAGAACGTGAGAACAAATGAAGTGAACGCAGTCTCATTTCCTTTCTTCAAGTTATAATTAGCTGACGCATTATCTGAAGTGTGAATTCTGCATGAAATGACCTCATGGGCACTACTTCATACACTCCAAAATAGATTCACTTGAGTCTCATTTACTCTCCCACCAGGTGTTTTCCTTGCAATCTTCGTATGAGAAGGCCTCCCACTCCACCCCCCCCCCCCCCTGTCACCTCTCATTCCATCTCCTTCTTCCTTCGTCCCTCCTTCCTCTCTCTTCTCTCAACACATTGATGTACTCTGGGTTCTGTCCCTTCTCTTCTCCTTTCTTCTTTTTTTCAGTCTCCACACCCTCTCTGCCTAAGGGCTCTTCTATAATCACATAGGAAAGGCGCATCGATCGTTTATTCTCTCTTCTTCTTCTTCTCTCATCCCTTTTCTCTGGTCCCTCTTCTCTCTCCTCATTCCACACCCCATCTCCACTCTTCCCTCGAGCGTTTCACACAATTTCAGAAGGCAGCAGTAGCCCTCCCCTTCCCTTTCCTCCTTCCCTCCTTTCTTCTACCTCCTTTCTACTCCTGATTCTATCCTTCAGCTCTCGCAATTAGTCTTGCATCGTCAGACATTCCTCTACTTTTTCTACTGCTTTACTTGATTTACGAGGTTTTCGCCTTGTCAGATTCCTGCCCTTCGTTCATCAGTCATTTCATCATCTATCTGTTTGACCTACCCTTCATCATCTCATTCCAGTCCATTCTTCTCTCTCCAGGGCGGTCGCTTCCTTCTCCCACCGTCCATCGATGCCCCTATCACACTCTAATCTGTTAGTTTCTCTCTTTTCATTCATTCCCGCCCTCAATATCACTCCAATCATCACTCAAAAACGAGGCAATATAGTAGAATGAATAAAGGCGCGGCGTCCTCTTCTTTTCTTCCCTTCGAATCCCTCTTGGAATTCCGTCCCGGCCTGTCTAAATGCTCATTCCGTATGCGGAGAGTCTCTTTTCGAGACAAGCTGTGAGGGAAAGAGTGAGGGAGGAGGGAGAGGGAGGGGGGCACAGTTCGTGTCTGTCCCCTCCCTCTTCCCCCCACTATCTCCCTCCCTTTGACCCATATAGATAGTGGAGGGCGGTAGTTGAGACTGGACACGCGAGCAGAGAAGGAGGAGTACTTTGGAAGGGAAGGGAAAGGGGACGGAGCTTGTGACGAGGGGTTCAATTCACAAGAGAATGATGATACTCAGAAATTGGAAAACACTCACTTCATCCATGCATGTGCACAATAATGATGTATCTCGAGGGGTCGTTCATAGTCTCTTTCCTGTCTCGGGTCTCTGATCGAGATGTCTCAGATTTCATTGTTGGCCTGCAGGGGAAAGAAATAATGGATGCCCTCTGGCCTCACAACGGGTGTCTCCACCCCCCCCCCCCTCCCTCTCTCTCTTGTCTCTCTTGGTTGGTGTGTAGAGTCCACAATGTAGACTCATAGTCCAAACTGACGGAATGAGGCCAGTAGGGAAGGATCATGGTACCCCATCATAGACAAACTCATTCGTGAGATCATGGTACCCCATCATAGACAAACTCATTCGTTGCTCATATAAAGGGCATGGATGGTGTATTCGTGAGTGATAAATATTCCCGTTGCAGGTGTGCGTTTGCGTGAAATGCGACTCGTCGCACACACGAATCATCCGTGGCATGGTTAGATTTATGATCAGACTTACTTTCGAGTAGAGAGAGAAAAGTGATGATAGTCTCAAACACTTTAAATCTCCTATTATTCATTCCAAAAAGGTTTAAATGGCAAAAACGCAGGTTCATCATCAATGGAGCTGGAGGAAACGACGGAGAAGAAGAAAGGTCGAGGGGTACGGTATCCAGACAGATACCGTACCAAGGGAGGGATGCGGCATCGGAGCAGATACCGTATCCGGAGAGGAGCGGGTACTGTACTACTGCAGTCAGGAGGAGGAAGAGCAATCAGCCAGCACATCGAATCAGTCCAGTGAGGAATCTAAACTTACTTTCGCATTTAAGACATTACTCGCAATATTGAAAGTAAATTTCGTTTCAGATACGAACTCAAACAATTCTTGGATGGAAAAGGAAGAGGAGAAGGATCACGAGAATTATGGGTATCAAGAAGGAAAGAGACCATTCGGAAAGGTTAGATTTTCGATTCAAATTTGTCGAAACAATATAAATTTAATGTAAATTTATGACCGGAGGTATAAGAGACATTTTCGTAATGCATGAAACTTTTTTTTGTTTTCGTTGATTTAAAAATATAAATCAATATAATGATTCAGAACGAAAAGGACGATGGTCGATCATTCCCGCATGAGAGGATACGAGAACAGAAAAGCACTTACACAAGACATCAACGGTACACTTGGCTCCCTCTTACTCCATTATAATATATTGACCTCGACTCAGTCGTAATTATCTCCATCCGTTTCATTCATTGCCAAATTCAAAGTCATTATAGAGTATATAATTAAGCGAGAGATTCTATGCTCAATTATGGGCCCATATTTCGCTCGAATTCGCACTCCATAGTAAACAAAAATATGTTCGAAATGTTAATCTGTTATAGATACGGGTTCCCTCTCTATGGTCTCCTCTCCTCTCTTCTTCCTTCTCTTCTCTTCCTTCTCTTCTTTTGTTATCTTCCTCCTCCCGTTGTCTCACAAGATTGCACCTGGAGGACAAAGGTGAGATTCTTTTGACGATACTATTATGAATAGAACAATACAATGAAATACTGAATTTCCTAAATCATGACTGGAAAAAGTCAAGGAGAAAATATTTGAATCAAATCTTATATCTCATCTCTCAGTGCAGATAGACAGTTGAAATTTATTTTCTTCTGGCATACAATTGTAATATACCAAATAATCTAAATTGCAAGTGTCGAACTCATTTATTCAATTGATAATGGTGGTAATTGTAGCATCCATGGGAATCTCCTTCTCCTACTCTTCCAACTGAGATCATCGGAGGATCACAATCAACTGCCACTTGCTTCGCATGGTCCAGTGAAATACCATCGTTCCTCTGCGAAGTAAGTTGTCAAGGGGAAAGGGGAATGAATAACAGCCATTATCCAATTTTAGCACGAAAATAAACTTGGTGTATTCGCATGAAAAAAAACATTACTTATTATTGTAAGATTCAAAAACTCAGTTAGAGTCATGGACTGTTTAGCATACAGTAGGCATGATGAGCGGAACAAAATATTCGCTAATAATTTATTCAGTTTTCCATTATTACCGATCTTTCTCCTATGTGATCCTGGACGCAAAATGCACTGATTAAATACAAACACTGAAGCCTAGAATCCCTTATTAATGATTGCTAAACACAGTAGATTGGACCGTTCGTAATAACAAGTGAAACGGTTTATTTTCTTGCAATAGCTTGAATGTATGGATATGATTTGATATGACACGATGGTCCTTCCAATCGCAGGTCAAGGGAGCGACCCGTCGTCAGAAGATGGGAATGGTGCACTTGCTGTATGGAGAGAACGAGACTAGTGTCACCATTCTTGATGTGAGTCATATTTCTCTTTAGAATATCGAAGGCACAACGTTAAAAAAAATTTATTCACATATCCATTGAATAATACGATAGCAACGCCATTGCTCGAATTCCGAACTCTTCTGCACAAGAAACATTTTATAATTCAAAGTTGAAATTTTCCTTTGGTTAGAGAATTCCCGTTGTAATGCAGATGCTGCTGGCTAATTCCTCGTCGTTGTCATTATCTAAACTCCGTGCTGGCATCAACGGAGGAGACTGCCTGGCAGACGACGTCGGCAAGTGCAGAGTAAGCAAGGAGAAGAAAATAGGAGGAAGAGACGATAGAAACCACAAAACTTCCACGTTATTGATTGCGTTATTTCTTCGGTGCATTCATCACTAGTTCTACAGGAGATTCATTGAGTATCAATTCACCCTCGGGATGAACAATTATCAAGGAATATGTATCTCACCCATTGCAGGCATGTTTTCGTCGAATCGATGATTCGATGCAACGACTGTGGAATGCGAAGGAATCATTCGAGAGGGCACTCAATCGATTCGATTGTCTGCCTGCAGTGGATACTGCCAGTGCAACCAGACCATTCTCACCCAATGCAAGCTGTAGAGTGTGCAAGGTACGGAGAGGGCGGAAGGGGGAGAGGGGGGAGAGGGAGGAGGGGGGAGAGGGGAGGGGGGGAGGGGGGGAGAGGGGAGGGGGGGGGGGAGAGGGGGGACAGCCCGTTGAATCCATCCATCCGGGGTATTCCTTCTGTCTTCTCCATGGCCATTCCGTACTCTTTCCCCTCTCAACTTCTCGTTTCCTCTTGGGGATCCTTTCCTCCTCTTCTCTCTCACCCGATGTGCAAAGAAGTTTGGAGGGACAAAAAACGAGAGAGGGAGAGAGAGGAGAAGAGGACGAAGAGGTTGGAACCACTTTGGAAGGAGGGACCTAAGTGGAGTTCGAAACATGCAAAATCAGGGAGTGAAACTAAGTTAGAAAAATCACGGAGAAAGAAAGAGAATACGTGGCTGAGAGTGAAACTAAGCTAATCAAATTGATGCAATATCTTTCTCTCTCAATATCTAAGCGCTATTTTGAATTGTGCCCAATTTCAAAATCCCTTATGAACCAAATGCATGCAATTCTGAAAATATGGAACATTATTGAATGTTTGCATTCTCGCATTCTCTCCTCTTGGGTTCTTGTCCCTTTTCCCACTAGCCTCCATTCTAATTTCGTTTCGGGTATGTATCTCTCTCTTCTTCCGACTGTGTATCTCTCTTCTATCCACTGTGTATGGAAGAGGTGAGGAGGGGAGACGAGATTTCGCCCCTCTTCAAATGAAGTAATGTCGGAGGGGTGGAGGGAGGAGGGAATACAATCCCGATTCTGTCCCCCTCCCCCCCTCCCCCCGTCCTCTCTTCCCTCCCTTCCTTCCTCCTCTCGCATATTGATGGTCACAAGAGAAAGAAGCAGTCGAGGGGGACTCCATTTGCATAAACCTGCGAATTTCAATCGGGAATTTCGATGCAAAGGAGATTAAGAAGGATTTAAGAGAAAAGAAAAGTTCGATAGAGGTCAAAGATAACATAATTCATTCCATTAGTCGGATACTGTGGCATTAAACCTCAAAGAATAAAAAACATTCGGTTTGAAGAAGCTTCAAATTGTGACATAATAAACAAATTTACAACGATGATTCAATTTGAGATGTGGTACAAGCGATGGTTGGCCTCTGAGCTCCTCGGTATCTGGAGAGATCGACCGTGTATTGACTGGTGCTACTCTGGTATGTCCAACTATCTCTTTAAATACATCTATCGATAGCCTGGAATTGTATTTTAAATCGAGAAAGGTTCCGCTTTTGTGATTTATTGAGAGAAACCCCATGCATAAATAGTAGATCATGGTAGAAACAAAGACACTTCAGTTTATCTACATCGCTTGGTTTCATTTTCAATAACACTTCATTCAGAAAACATTATACAAACAAATTTATGGTTTCGTAAGGTCATGCTGAAAGTGCAACAGTATGGATGCTAATATCATAATCTTTGAGCCCAACTGGCATGTCCCCATCTCGCAACGAGTCGAGTCGTCGATTATGCTGGTCATCCATCATTCCAATGCACTGGTTTGTCTCTTCTTCTCACTTACGGATTATTGGATTAGAGGAACGGAGAAAGCAAGAGCGGAGTTTTGACACTGGCATCATAGCAAGTATTATTCGCCCTCTTCATGGGTAGACTTCTCCAGACAGCTTGTTCGATGCTCTTTTACTTTAATAGGCCCATTATGCACTCCATATTTCGCCTTTTCCTCTATTTGAAGTGAGTATTCTACGCCCATTAAGTATTGTGGCCTCGCCATCACAATCATTTTGGAGTCCCCCTCCCCCCCCCTCCCCCCCTCCCCTCCCTTCTCCACCCTCTTCCTCTTGCTGTCTTCCTTCTCTCTTTTCACTCTTTCTAACATTCTCGTTCACTCCCTCTCTCCATTCTTCTTCTCTTCTTCTTCTTCTTCTTCCTAAAATTCGGGAGTGTGGATCGATTGCGTGGCGCACGTTGAGAAAAAGCGAGGGAAGGGGGAGAAGACGGGGAGGGCCGAGAAATGGAGGAGTCAAATGAAGAGAAGACCAAGGGACCAACATCAATGCTCCAAAACTTCCCAAATATGGAGATTCGAAGCACAAACTGTCATTTTTGGGAACTATTTACTGACTGCATAAAAATGCGAGAAGATGGAGTCTCCAATTCAAATGAAACAACAGAAGAAAAAAGGAACTCTTCTAAATTGGATGATATTGTGATGAGGCTGTAATAGATATCTCTCCATTGCAGACCTCAACATCCCTCTGGCAAAGTCCTCTCCATGTGCTTGTATCCATCCCTGCGATATTGCTGGTATGAAATATCTATCGATTATTCACATCCAGTCCTTTTCATCGTCATCATTGTCGTTAAAGACCTATGAAATCCGTAGAAATTGGGAACTATCAACAACTTGTGAGTAAGGAGATAAGAGTGGTTCCATTCAGGCATCGTGAATGCTGATGATTCCCTGGCGACCTCCGATATGTGCATCAGAAGGACTAAGATGTGTTCCCTCCAATCCTCTTCCTCTCCTTCCTCCTCCTCCTCCTTCCTCCCTCTCATCCTCCTTCTTCTCTCTATACTCGCTCTCTCTTCCCGGTACTCCACCCCTTGATCATACCGCATCACGACTCAACGGTATCTAACCAGTGACTCCATCAGTGGAGGCCCATTAGTCTTCACTGGTTTCGAGTACCTGGCTCAATACCGTACAGTTTGTGAAACCAGGGCATGCATCATCATTACCGTACCATCACTCTTGAACAGGTAGAATATCAAGCGGGTGGATTCACAGTACCGGTTAGGTAGTCTCGCGGGTTCTCCCTCTCTTTCCTCTCATTTTAGCCTCCGATTTTAACTGTGATTCGCCCATGCTTTCGCTGATATTCATCCTCTTCTTTTGATTTCTTAATTATTTAATTGCTAAATTCACTCTAAATCCCCGGGTATTGCCCCTTCACTACACCGCTGCCCATCTTTCCATGATTATCCATTCGTTTTTCCCTTCTCACTAGGTTTTCAAGCGACTCTTCAATTGCTCCTCATTGTACGTACACATCAATCAATGTTTTGCCAGTTCGTTTCCTAGTACAATCGCTTCAATCTTTCAATCAATACGGCCCTCGATTACTGTAGCTTTGCCTCCAATTGGATCCCTTTCACCTCTCAGTTCTCCTCATAGCTCAATTATCTTTCGATTCTGTCTGCTTGGAAAGACGATGACATTTAATTTGTTTCGCCTTCAATATAGTTCTTCTTTATGTTAATGTTAATATTAGGCTATTCGAAGTGTCCTTGCCAATTCCTACCGTAATCTATTCGAGCTCCTTATTCAATTCCTCCCGGTTCCTTCACTTTCTACTCCGCCAATCCGATTCACTCCATCCATTGTGGTATCATTCGTCGAATATTTTGTATTCTTTGAGTTTTGATAGGTATCGTAGCGACCATTCGTTCTTTCATTTTCTGCCATGGAGAAACCCTCATTTTCCTCACACATTTTCCTCTATCAAAGATCTTGTCGCTTTCGACAGAAAAATAAATGAATTATTGAATAATTACAATTCACAAGATAAGCAAACAACAGGTTCATGATATATAAATATGATATAATTATATAGTAATTTTCCGAATTTTCACATAAACTGAGTTCCCGATTTGATCAAGTCGTTAAAATTACGGTGAGAAAAATGTTCTAACTGTCTTTCGGCTGGCTCCAGTTCCCGGTTCTAGGGACGGAGGTCGCGATTTTTTGAGTAAGATTTTACGGTTTCAACCTGCGAAATCGCCTACCGTATATTTACTCCGAATTCCTTTTTATTTTATTTCTACTTATTCGCTATATATAACCGCCTCTTTGGAAGCTTATGATATAGTGAAGCGGCTCAAGAACCGAATAATACGAAAGTAAGTCTCCAATATCCGGATTCCAGTCAATCACGGCATTTCAACCGAGAATTGTGTAGTGTTATATCCGAAACCTCGTCGTGGCGGGAATTATAAAAAAATTTCAAACGTCTCCGCATTTTTCTGGTTGGCGCGCAGTAAAATACCGTAATTTCAGCTTGATTTTCAGGCATATCCAGAGACCGGACAAAATTTAAAGTTCCCTCCAAAAAAGAAATACCATAATTTTCAATTGATTTTCAGAAGGATCGTGGTGGGGTGACGAAAATAGTCTAGTTTTTGCCGGCTCTGGTTATGAAACGGGTACGGTAACGGCTCCGGCTTCAAACTTACTCTGTTTAGTGAGTGCCGACTTTGTGTAGACACGAAATGCCGTGCAATGGTATCGTGTAACAGACCGTGCGCAATGAAAATGCATATTAGGTATTTTCCTTTTCATGACCGATAGAATAGGGGTCAGAAATGCCGGTTATGTCAAAATTTCAGAAAAAGAAGTAGCCGAAAGTAGTTTCCTTGGTCATTGAAAATGGCCTTTTCAATGGCGAAAACGTACTTGTCGTTCCTGCTTACACAGGAGTGCGTATTAGGTGTTTTCCTTTTCATGATAAATTATAATCGTATTGAAGATACTTTTGACAAAAAAATAGCCTAATCGGTATAGCGGTTTAAATACACGAGTGGTTTTAATGGGCTGGGTTACGGTAGTTTCAATGGTGACCAGGTTTGGTGATCGGAATCGTTATGAAGCATGTTTTCTTTTTAGAGATCATTTACCTGGCACTCCTTGAGACCTATTGAAATCAAATCTTATTTAAACGTCTAGTTAAAATACCATTTTTACTAGTAAAGTCAATTTGCGATGGACGGCTTTCAAGTTGAAGTCTGACCCAGCTCAAGGCCCGCTTGGACTCGGCAAAGCGATTGTGTCTCACCCCTCGACTATTTTCGTTATCATTTTGCATATTATTTTCCCATTATTTTTCAAAAACTAAATTGAAAACTCGGAATGGGGTAGGCTTAGCTTCCATTTGCGCACCAATTTGTGAATTGTTTCGATCATCTGTTGACACGACCTCCGTCCCTACCCGGTTCAACAATTTTTTTTCTTTTATTTTTAAAACCTATCATTGCCATTTCGTGCTTATCGCTGGTGTTTTATGCTAATTATGTGTTGTGATAAGGCATGCGTGCTGCGGCCAAACTGACGGGTCTCACTGCCCTCGCTGGTGGTTCTTTTCTCGTCGGCACGCAGGTCTCCAATGACTGGTCCCCTCTGAACCGACTGCAGTCGGCCACTGCAGTTGCGCCCGCCGTGAGTTATATCTCCTTTTCTCCCATTTCATGTTTTCCACTCTGAGGTATGCTAGTTTGAATATTAAATATACCTTATTGAGAATGCTCGCTTTGAAATTACCAAATTGAGTTTGCAATAAGTTGTTCAGCCGATGCCTCCGATGCCTACAGCAGTTCCTGTTGGAGGAAAGGAAATCATCGGACCCTCCAGAGCATCGCAGATCATGGTGGTCAGATCAATTTATCTTCTCTGTCGTTACGAATCAAAGGACTTGAATATTATTGGAATAGTTCATTGTATTTATGCAGTAATGCAATTTGTATGATAGTGTTCACTTGATCAAATAAATATATTATTGTGATTACTGTCAGCACGGCTTCCCCGGTTTCGACAATCTGCGTACCTTCGAGGATTTCGTTCTCAGCTACGACAGACGGACGAAGACTGCGCACTGGGTTTGAATACACTCATTCACTTCTATTTCAATCGATCCTAACAATTATTGTGAGTAGCACTAGTCATTAATTGCACTGATCATGATAATCATGGGACTACATTGAGGTGTGCGAGCATCTGACTCCCGATCGTCTCGAGTATGATCCCTCCGTCGATCGGTGAGTTATCCTTCCAGACAGGGTTGTGCACAATAATTCCCTCACTCCTTTTGCCATGCTCTCTCTCGGCGAAAGGCATGCAAAATTAGGAGTGCGGGAACTTCTTTGCACACCCCTGTTTCCAGACACACTTAGATCCCGTGTTTGATCTAAGACAAAATAAATCATTGGTTTAAGTCATTATACTTTTTGAATGCTAGTTATCATCTGTGCACATTGCAGTGCCAAGTGCGCGTTCCGTTCCGACGAGAGCATGCACGCATACTTCAGATCTGATAACACTGATTACAAGGTATTGGTTATTATTTCTATCTTTTGTTGCTATCCGCAATTGAGACGTATGTAATCACTGATTTTATGATAGTAAGTATATCTAAAATGGAGCGACAAGAGTGTTGATGTTACCAGTTGATCGATCAATCAGGGAAGTGGATACGACCGTGGTCACTTGGCAGCGGCGGGCAATCATCGACGAACCCAGAATGCAGTCGATCAGACCTTCCTTCTATCCAATATGAGTCCCCAAGTGAGCAATACTTCGTTAGATTTGTGAAAGAATGCGTAATGATTTTTCATACGCAATTCCTTCGTTCAGGTGGGGAAGGGATTCAATCGTGATAAGTGGAATGATCTGGAGAAACATGTCAGGTTAGTTGTGAGAATAAATACGGGCGTTGAATTCAATTGCCACAACTTATTGGTTACTCGAATCAACAAGCATTCTTATTCTGTAGCTAATTCTTTTCAAAATTTGATTTGATGATTCCCTATCAATATGATTTGATGATTCCCTATCAACATCACTTTGAGGAAACAGACCAAGAAGTGTGTGAATCTCTACGTCATCACTGGTCCTCTCTATCTTGCAAAGAAGGAAGGGGACGGCAATCTCTATGTCAAGTACAAGGTATTTATCTTTGATTGAACTTTAATTGTAAAAAAAGACCATCATCTATGGTCTCAGGGACCATAAACAGGTTAAAGAAATCAGTTGTGCTAAAAAAAACTTGCGCATAGTATTTTGTGGCCAATCCGAAACCTTCTCCGGAGCATTTTTTAAAAAAAACCATCGAACACGATTTTGATCAAATGCACGTCGTGTCGTTCCAGAATTCAGATGCATCGACTGAACAGATCATTATCCCATTTTTCCCCGTCAGTTGTTGACCCTAATGAAAACGTCATCATATTCAAACTATTTATTTGAATATCTCGTTATTTGAGGTAATCGGGAAGAATCAAGTGGCAGTTCCCACTCATTTCTTCAAATCTCTTCTTATTGAGAGAAGACCAGGAGAGTTCGAAGTCGAGAATTATCTCATGCCTAATGAGGTTCGTCGTTTACATTCTCTTTTTTGTCCGCAAAAATACAGTCAGGAACCAGCTTAAATGGTATTGAGGGGTGTCAGGGCAAATATCATTAATGGGGACTAGCAATTGCATAGAGGTGTTAATTGCTTCTGTTGATCTAGTGTTTGATCCTGATCTCTTTCCCTTCTGTTCTTCTCAGCCTATCGATGTTTCCCTCTAATTGATCAATTAGTCGTCGTACTGTTTACTCTCTTCTCTCTCTCTCTCCCTTGTCATCTCTCGTCTTCCCATTCATCCGAACAGCGAATAATGGGAGAGGGAAGCTGTTGTTTGAGGATGATGACAGGTGCACACGCAATGACAGAGGGAATGGGAAGACTCCCTTCCTGTTCCTTCCCATTCCATCTAATGCTAATCATCCGAGACAGTCAATGTTCCTCACTCATTCCCCCCCCCCCCCCTCAAGAGTTCCCATCTTCTACGAGTCTTCCTTTTATTTTCACGACGGACGCTCCACTTTTACGATTGTTCATTTGATGCTAATTGAATGATGGTAGGAAGAGTGGAAATGAGAGGAGTGAATAACTACCGTATCTGAGTGATAGATGTGGTCTCATACGGAGAGACGGCGATCTCTAAGCAGTGGCACCATTTGTTGTCGTTGTTGGTTAACGCCTCCTCCCTCCAGACTCACTCAAGCACATTAAATGAGATAAGAAGGGAAGCGAGAAGAATGGAGGGGAGAGGAGAGAGGAGACTCACAACTGTTCGTACAATTAGAGAGGAAGAGACACATTGTATTGGTCATTGGGAAATGAACATTGATTGTCCCTCTCATACACATATTTGGTAGTGTCAACTCAACTCGAATATCCCTCCTACCAATTCTACCCATCTCTCACATCTCACTCAAATGACATTAGTCCATCTTCTCATCTCATTCACGACCACTTGAGAATACTCCCGCTTCCACTTTCTTTCTTCAGTGAAGAGACGATATGAGACAAGTTAACAAGACAATGCTCATTTGAATGCTTTCCATCATGAGTGCCTATGAATTAGTCTTGATGCGTGACAATTTGGGTGTGTCTACATGGCAATTATCATTGCTCTTTAGAACGTACTAATTTAAGGGTAGCTTGCAAGTAGTGATTTCAATCAGAAGTGAGTGCTCCCTCGACTATCTTCTCTAGTTGACACGATTAGTAGATCACTCCTTGGGATGCACTGGTGCTAATGCAGCTCCACACTTGGATAATCCGATGAGAATGTCGGCCCCCGTGTTGATGGAATTAGCTCCCATCGGATAGAGGAATAGATACCAGGGGAAGACTAATCGAAGTATAAGGAGAGAAGGATGGACTGATTCCTGATTGTCACCACTAACTGGGAAGAGACATTTAGAGTGTACTGCGCTTTCTTTCTTCGTATTGGTACAGTATTTTATGGGGGAGATGATATGAACCATCCTCATGGGTTCTCTCCTCTTCTCTTCTCCTGTCACCGTCCCCTCCCCTCACTCCTTCCCTTCGAGAGTGTGCGCGTCAAGAGGTAATCAACCGCCGGCTCGTCTTCACCTCCTTCCTTTCTCCCTTCCCCTTCCCCCCCCCCCGTCCACTCTCCTCCCCCCCCCCCTCTCCTTTCTCTCATACTCCTCCTGTTCATCGCTACTGTTGCGGTCGTCTTGTTATATTCTCTCATTCTCTCCAAATTATTCGATGTTTGATGGATGGAATTAATGACTTATCCATATTCTTTAGTATGAGAGTACCTCATTCGACCGTTTCGCTCCAGATAGCTCGTCCTCTTTCCCCTTTCATCGGTCCTTCTTTGATGACTTTTCCCCTCCTCCTCATCTCCCTCCAAAAGGAAGCGAGTTCCTCTCTGAGTAGATGAGAAGTCCTCATTTCTGGTGTCTCCTTCCCTTCTTCTCTCCATGTTTCCTATTAGCCTGACTCAGTGGAGTCAGTGCATCTTCTTCTTCTAAATGTCATTCGGCCACTGCCACTAGTTGAAGGTTATCTAGGACTACAGTAGTTTCGATGAAAGTTCTAAATTTAGTTGGAATGGATCTTAGTCAGTCCCCCCCCTACTATCGCTCCATGGTCGATCGCATTTCACACACTCGATGACTGAGAGAAGGAATGAGGAGGGGAGGGGAGAAGGGAGGTAGATCGCCTTACCACACGGAAAGACAGACCAAGGCGCCTAGTCCCAGTCATTAAGAGAAGGGAAGAATATGATGATGAGTGAATTGCCTCTTTTTGTGCGTCCGTTGAGAAGTGAGGTGATAAATGAGAGAGAGTTGAACCATCTTTTTCCATTCGCCCATCTTTCACATTCCGCAGATCTCTCCATTCCTCAATGCTTCTCAGACATCCAATCACATACCTTCTAGTCGATTGACTTGGATTTCTCAATCATAGCATCTCTTCTCCTCCCTTTCTCCTCCCTTCTTCGTTCCTTTCCTTCTCCCGTTCCTTCCAGTGTTCTTTACTATGCCTTCTCATTGCATTATTGAAGCAGGCTCGTCTTTCGTCGTCTCATCATTTCCCCTCCTCTTCCCTCCATTCCTTCCTTTCTTCTCTCATTCTTCACACACCGTCCATTCTATCCAATAATATTTCTCATTTTCATTCTCTCTCTCATTCTTTCTTTCGACATCAGCAAAAGCCGATTCGGTGGATTGTCCAGCGAGTTTGTAGCACAACAAATACAATTAACGTTTTTTGCTGTTTTTTTTTTCTGAGCGATCATATCTACGCTTCTCTGAATATTGTTACTCGTTGTCGGATCAGCTCGTTGATATTACATACACTCTAAATTCTGTGTCACCTCAGAAAGAGCTTGGTGAAGCGAGTGGTAATTTTTTAATATATTAAGACGGAATAGGTGAGGGGGAGAGAGAGGGGGAGAGCCATCAACACTGGTGGATATTCACAATAGGATGAAATGCTGGTTCCTGGCTGCTGGTAGTAGATACGGTACCGCTAAGATACAGTAGCCCGAGATCATTGATCGGTTGTAGGTCATCCCTGATTCGGTGCCGATCTCTTCGTTCCTGGTGCCGCAAGAAATGATAGAGAGATCGGGAGGATTCCTCCTCTTTGAGAAATTGGATAAGAAGAAGCTCAAACTTGTGAATGGAAAGGCCGGAGGATGGTGGTAGATCAGAGATTAGAGATTATTGATTGATCAGATATTTCAGATAATATTTTTTAAAAAGAATTTACAGTTGTTATAGGACCGTTGTTATTGTTTGTTCCATTGTTTTATCATGATAGAAATAGATCTGAAATGAATCGTTTTTTTTCAAGGTTCGATATACAGACTCGGCATATTTATTCTCTAATTCTATAAGTGGAAGAATAGGAGTGATGATCTTAGGGATGATATCTCAATTCCCTCCCAGTCCCCCCCTCCCCCCCCCCTAGAGACCGCTCCTCCCATTGCACCACTACCATAACGAGTAGAGAGGAGAGTCCATTAGATTGAGGACTCGGTTCTCTCTCCTCTCTTTCTCTTCTTTTCTCTTCGCGAGATCATGATGGGCTAGCAATGAGTGATTGTACCCAAGAGAATGAGGAGATGGGAAGCGTATGGGATGGATGAGAGAAGGCAGAACATTCCAGCCCATTTTACTATCGTCTGTTCCATTGTATCTCAATACTCTGGTAATCACCCTGAAAAAGTAATGGTATTGAAATACATGCAGATGTCTTCTCGTATTTCATCCCCTCTGCTCCTTCCTCTGGATTCATATCTCTCCTCTGTATCTCCTTTCTCCTCTCATCATACCTTTCCTCTCCCTCCTCCCCTCCCCCTTCCCCGCCTCTTCTCCTCGGTCGTTGCGCGTCTTCTTTTGGCTACAAAGAAAAGTCAGTCACGCATAGGCAATACAATTGAGGGGTCTCCTCGTCTCTCAGTTTTGACGGGGAGAAGGAGTGATACACTGATCTGTTCTTCCTCGTCTGTCCGACGTGTTGTTGTTATGATGGCACATTCCGGATTTCGTCCTGTTTTCACATGTACCAATCACTATGTTTTGCTACTCCCCAGCCTCATTGATAATGCCGATGCTGATCATTCATTGTAATGGGTTAGATACAGAGATCTGTTCTCATTGTGTCCCTCGTGTGACCTCTCACCTCTCTTCTCTTCCCTCTCCATTCCCTCTCTGAATCTCCACACTACCGCACTTCCTGTCTCTCTTCCTCTTCTCTATTCTCCATATCCAACCTTTCCCCTATCTATCTCAGGACGTCGTTAGAAGTACGTCCGTGTTCCGGGACGCATATATTATATTCCTTTACTGCATCGGATTGAACATATACGTCCTTGCTTAAGTTTAGTCACTACTACTGTTATACGCGAAAGAGTTCTCTCTGTTGAGGATGGGGCTTCCTAATAATCTCTTCCCACTTAGTTGTCTCATTCGGATCAGCTTCAAATCTATTCAAATCGAACAGGGGAATCCGGATGGACATAAATAATTCCTAAAAAATGGGAGAATGGATCTGAATTGGGTGTGAAGTGGATGTCCGTCTGCGGGTGTCAGTGCAAGATGCCCTTCCTCCTCTCCTCTCCCCCCCCCCTCCCCTCCCCTCTCCTCCCTTTCCTTCCCTCTACTCTCCCCCTGTTTCCACTCTTATTCATCGCAGGGGCATTTCGTCTATGATAAACCCGTCCTGTCCCTCTGGAATATTCCACTCCTCTGTCCTTCTTCTCTTCTTTCCGATGGATCTTCCATCCTCTCTCTCTATCTCTCATTCACTTGATATCATCCCTCTATCCATCACTGGCTTTCATCGCATTGACTCATTTTCAGTTGTCCAAACACAATCGACATAGATTTGTATCCGGCCATATCTGCTCCTCTCAATCCAATATTTGAATGGAGGAAGTTTCTCTTCACCTCGTGACTCTCAGTAGTAAATTCCACATTCCGAAAGGGGATTAGATCTAATCACAATTTTCTCTTCATTTCTTCCCATCTGGATTCCCATCCGTGTTTTTCCTTCTTCATTTGTGAATTTATAAAAATTTATTCGAACAGCAGTCGGAACTCACTAATTGAATTGGAGTGGGGCCTTTTCATGGGATCGAAAGTCTCGCAAATCACATCGCCCCTTCACTCTCATTTCCCCCTTTTCAGAGCTCTTTTGTCTCCTCGAAACCTATTGAATTTTGGTCTGTAACATCGCAGAAATGTTAGACGCGTATCAACGACCATTCGAACACTTGGGACACTCCTTCTATATCCGATGCACTCTGTCACATCTACCACTTTGCTCCTACTAAATTCATCCCTTGCCTCTCCCTCTCCCCCTCCCCCTCTCCCCTCACCCCCCCCCTCCCTCTCCTCTTCCATCCCTCTCTCCCTTGATTGCATTATCGCACTTCTTGAAGGTATCGACATTCAGTTTGTAAGCAATCGCACTAGAAAATATTTACATCATAAACGAAAATTCTTCCTCTATATCGTTCTATCTGTGCTAGGTGTTAGTGTTCACGGGTATATCATTCCTTCTTCCATCTGTCCAATGTAGTCCTTGCTCATCCAAAGGCTTCTATCCATCTCTCCTGCATATCTTCCATTCATTTTTCCTCCCTCCACCTCCTCTTCTTCTTCTTTCTCATTTCCTATCGTTTCCTCTCCTTATCCTATTCTCAGAGAGATTTCAGCGTGGTTGCAAACGCGTTGCCTTCCACCAAAATGTAGTCAGGAAATTGGCATTTGTGCTGTTTTCCATTCTTGATGCCTTCAATCGGACCTAGTTCGTAGTGATCTTTGATCTCTGTTTCATCGTGAAGCACTGTTCAGGGTAGGTCACTGCCCTCTCCTTCTTCCTTCTCTCCTCTGAGTATTGTGATACTCTCCATTCTTGATGGACATGTCCATCACTGGAAGCAAAAGAGAGAGAGACGCGACTGAATTCATCACTCTTCCCTCTCTCCTTATATATTGCGTATCTGTTGTCATCCCATGCTTCATGCCCTCTCTCCCATTCATTCTATCACTTCTCATTCCGATTCTTCATCCATTTCAATTCGTTCACGTGATCCATACTCTCCATTATTAGACGGAATAATCAGTGTGAACTCTCTTCCTTCTCGGGTTTATGTCCGATGTCTGTCCATTCCATTCTTCTCCTCCCTCGTCCTCTTCTCTTCCTTCTCTTCCTTCTCTTCATCTTCGTTCCACTCTTGGCTCAGATGCCATTGAGACACACCTTCGACACAAGGGAAATGTGCAATGCAAGGTACACTCACTTATTACAAAAATCCGTGCGTAATCGATTATTTCTCCTCATGAAGATCACTGATTCTCTTTCAGATGCAATGGTCAATGTTCATCTGAGAACTCCTCTGATCATCCCGGTCTTCCCCGTTGGGTTTGTATAATGAATGGCCATGGAGGACATCCGAAGAACACTCGATACGTAGTAAGGAAAGCGCAAAATATCCGGGATTCGAAGCCCAGGAATTCTCGCACTCGAAGCGTGAATCATCTCCCCTGTCCTTTAGTAAACTCTACGTTCTGATTGATAAATATAACAAATTAGAAATATTGATGCTAAGCAATATTTCTTGAGGATGAAGAGGATCCATACTACCAAGATGACTCTGAGGGATCCTCACTACCCTCTCTCGCCATTCTTATTCCTCTCTGCATTTTGGCCACTCTTGTTCTATTTTTCGTATGTGTTTCATGCACTCAACGATTCCTCCGATGACCCTTCTCAATCCTTCTCTCCCTCCTTCTCTCCGTCCTCTTCCTCTCATCGGGTGCTCTCCCCTCAGTGATCGCTTTTTCATCTGTAACTAAACGGTCATCTCATTTGAATTTTTTTTAGATCGTTATTCCCTCCAATAATATCCCAACGAGTATTCTTCTCACTGGTCATTTTATTTTCTATCACCGATTCATCATTTCGCTTTAGCCCAATAGCAAGTGTAATTTCCGGTCTCGAGTCTTCCCCATAAATGTCAAAGAGGGATTGGGTCTCATCTCTGTTTTGTGAACCCGTCACTTCGACTCTGTCACTCTTCAACTAATCTCTCTATGTTAGGCAGATTCATCTCTCTTGTCATTCCCCCATCGTCTCGCTTCCGATAAATAATGCTCGAATTGAATAGAGTGAATCTCAAAGATCCATGGAAAATCACTTGGAAATCATGAAAATATCAAATATCTTCGTCCTGCGTCATCTTCTTCTCTGGAGAAACTGATGAAATGAATAAACTATACGTAACACAAAGAAGGGGAAGTAAGATTTTAATGATTTCACAATACGAAGTTCTAAGTTGTGCAGATGGATAGCCCTGTGTTTTCTCTACAAGAAACTCTTCCCAATTCGCATCTACATATTGAGGGGAATTAGCCCCCCTCTCGATTTCCCTCTCCCAAGCGCTCGCAATTGACGACAAACGCGCTCTCTTTCCTCTCCCCTCTCGAGGCGAGGGGATAGTTCGACTGTCTAACTGTCTGGCGTCAAACTATTCGACGCGCGCTCGCGCGAGGAGAGAGAGGGGTCGAACTATCCGAAACCGATCCTGCAACCCTAGTGCGCGCTAACGAAAGTGTCCAAGCCCTCATCGTTTATGAAAAACCAAAATGAGATTGAACAAACACGCGAGACGGGAGAGGTCATCATCTCAAAGTTGAAAACCGAGCGTTACTTATGTTCCAACCTGATAAA
Organism: Pristionchus entomophagus; assembly: GCA_036245825.1. Taxonomy (NCBI): domain Eukaryota; kingdom Metazoa; phylum Nematoda; class Chromadorea; order Rhabditida; family Neodiplogasteridae; genus Pristionchus; species Pristionchus entomophagus. The sequence goes on from BTSX01000006.1 coordinate 14,237,140, forward strand.
TTTGTTCGGAAATGTTTACCAAGTACGATAGATTCAGAAAAATTCTAAAACTTTTAATAAATAACCAATCCCTCTGTAAATGAAATCCAGTTATTTTGTAAAGTTGCTCAAGTCCAGTCTATTTTGCATTCTCCCCTCTCCTCTCTCTCTCTCTCTCTCTTCCTCCTCCTCCTCCTCCTCCTCCTCCTCCTCCTCCTCCTCCTCCTCCTCCTCCTCCTCCTCCTCCTCCTCCTCCTCCTCCTCCTCCTCCTCCTCCTCCTCCTCCTCCTCCTTCACTGTGCTCACTGGACATCTCCTCTCGTCTCGGGACCAGAGTTCCCCGTGCCAAGGTACCGTACCCCGCCAGGCCCGCCGCACATGTGACGTACCCCTTCTCTAACATGCTCCTCGTCCTTCCGATACCGTGCTCCTAATCTTTCCTCTTTTCTGATATCGTAATCCTGATCTACCGTATCCTTAATCGTTCGTTTCCTTCTGATACCGTATTCCTGATCTACCGTATCTTTCATCTTTCATATCCTTCTGATACCGTAATCCTGATCTACCGTGTATTTCATCTTTCGTATCCATTGATACCGTAATCCTGATCTACCGTATCTTTCATCTTTCATATCCTTCTGATACCGTATTCCTGATGGCGATACCTCACTTCTCCTCAGGTACTGTAGCCGAGACAATCGAAGAAGTAAATGCCACAGGATAGTGTTGGTCGTTGGGACCATATCTACTTACGGTATAGGAAAGAGTTTCTGTGTTACTGTAATCCATCCGGGATACTGTTGGTGGATTGGACCATGCATGCGGTAGAAACGGTAGGTGGTAGAGAGCGGTGATTGATTCTGTTACTAGCATACCGTAGATCGGTGGTGTTGTGTCAGGGTGAGGTACCGAAATCATTCTTGGCTTATTACAGTCCGACGTCTCAACGATGACGATGACTTCTCAACGGCTTCTACGGACGCGGAGAAGCCGAGGACAACTACTCTACGTGCTGCACGGTGATATTACACCAATAATCACGCCATTTTGGCGTTATTTATTAGGGGTTTGAAGGCACTATGCCTCTGTTGCGGCCAAGCCCGCATTTTCCCCCCATTATAATTAAATAATAACCTTGATAACAAAAACACCAACATATATCCCAACATATATCGCGTGATTACGGTTGGCGACTCTTCCTAAAAATTCTCTCAGAGGATGTTCCATTTTTTGAGATTTTTTCTAAAAAAAATAAAAGATTTTCGTCACCTGAGAGAGCAATGAAAATCCTCATTTTCATTGCTCTCTCAAGTGCAATTAAAACAGCTAAATGATATTCGGTGATGGCGTGGCAGAGGGTGCTTCCAATTGGGTGGCATAGACTGCTCTGTTATTCTGGAATGGTGTGGCAGATGATGCTTCTCCTTGGCAGGGTGGCATAGACTGCTCTTCTGTTGTGAAATGGTGTGGCAGAGGGTGCTTCCTTTTGGGTGGCATAGACTGTTGCGCTGTTAGGGGGTGGCATGGCAGAGGGTGCTTCCTTTTGGGTGGCATAGACTGCTCTGTTATTCTGGAATGGTGTGGCAGATGATGCTTCTCCTTGGCGGGGTGGCATAGACTGCTCTTCTGTTGTGGAATGGTGTGGCAGAGCGAATTGGGTGGCATAGACTGTTGCGCTGTTAGGGGGTGGCGTGGCAGAGGGTGCTTCCTTTTGGGTGGCATAGACTGCTCTGTTATTCTGGAATGGTGTGGCAGATGATGCTTCTCCTTGGCAGGGTGGCATAGACTGCTCTTCTGTTGTGGAATGGCGTGGCAGAGGGTGCTTCCTTTTGGGTGGCATAGACTGCTCTTCTGTTGTGGAATGGTGTGGCAGAGGTTGCATCCAATTGGGTGGCATAGACTGCTCTGTTATTCTGGAATGGTGTGGCAGATGATGCTTCTCCTTGGCGGGGTGGCATAGACTGCTCTTCTGTTGTGGAATGGTGTGGCAGAGCGAATTGGGTGGCATAGACTGTTGCGCTGTTAGGGGGTGGCGTGGCAGACGGTGCTTCCAATTGGGTGGCATAGACTGCTCTGTTATTCTGGAATGGTGTGGCAGATGATGCTTCTCCTTGGCAGGGTGGCATAGACTGCTCTTCTGTTGTGGAATGGTGTGGCAGAGGGTGCTTCCTTTTGGGTGGCGTAGACTGCTCTGTTATTCTGGAATGGTGTGGCAGATGATGCTTCTTCTTGGCGGGGTGGCATAGACTGCTCTTCTGTTGTGGAATGTCGTGACAGAGGGTGCTTCCAATTGGGTGGCATAGACTGTTGCGCTGTTAGGGGGTGGCGTGGCAGAGGGTGCTTCCAATTGGGTGGCATAGACTGCTCTGTTAATCTGGAATGGAGTGGCAGATGATGCTTCTCCTTGGCGGGGTGGCATAGACTGCTCTTCTGTTGTGGAATGGTGTGGCAGAGGGTGCTTCCTTTTGGGTGGCATAGACTGTTGCGCTGTTAGGGCGTGGCGTGGCAGAGGGTGCTTTTAATTGGGTGGCATAGACTGTTGCGCTGTTAGGGGGTGGCTTGACAGCGGGTGCTTCCTTTTGGGTGGCATAGACTGTTGCGCTGTTAGGGGGTGGCGTGGCAGAGGGTGCTTCCTTTTGGGTGGCATAGACTGCTCTGTTGTTCTGGAATGATGTGGCAGATGATGCTTCTCCTTGGCGGGGTGGCATATACTGCTCTTCTGTCGTGGAATGGTGTTGCAGAGGCTGCTTCCAATTGGGTGGCATAGACTGTTGCGCTGTTAGGGGGTGGCGTGGCAGAGGGTGCTTCCTTTTGGGTGACATAGACTGTTGCGCTGTTAGGCGGTGGCGTGGCAGAGGGTGCTTCCAATTGGGTGGCATAGACTGTTGCGCTGTTAGGGGGTGGCTTGACAGCGGGTGCTTCCTTTTGGGTGGCATAGACTGTTGCGCTGTTAGGGGGTGGCGTCTCAGAGGGTGCTTCCTTTTGGGTGGCATAGACTGTTGCGCTGTTAGGGGGTGGCGTGACAGCGGGTGCTTCCTTTTGGGTGGCATAGACTGTTGCGCTGTTAGGGGGTGGCGGGGCAGAGGGTGTTTCCAATTGGGTGGCATAGACTGCTCTTCTGTTGTGGAATGGTGTGGCATAGACTGTTGCGCTGTTAGGGCGTGACGTGGCAGAGGGTGCTTCCAATTGGGTGGCATAGACTGCACTATTATTCTGGAATGGTGTGGCAGATGATGCTTCTCCTTGGCGGGGTGGCATAGACTGCTTTTCTGTTGTGGAATGGTGTGGCAGAGGGTGCTTCCAATTGGGTGGCATAGACTGTTGCGCTGTTAGGGGGTGGCGTGGCAGAGGGTGCTTCCTTTTGGGTGGCATAGACTGCTCTGCTATTCTGGAATGGTGTGGCAGATGATGCTTCTCCTTGGCGGGGTGGCATAGACTGCTCTTCTGTTGTGGAATGGTGTGGCAGAGCGAATTGGGTGGCATAGACTGTTGCGCTGTTAGGGGGTGGCGTGGCAGAGGGTGCTTCCTTTTGGGTGGCATAGACTGCTCTGTTATTCTGGAATGGTGTGGCAGATGATGCTTCTCCTTGGCAGGGTGGCATAGACTGCTCTTCTGTTGTGGAATGGCGTGGCAGAGGGATCTTCCTTTTGGGTGGCATAGACTGCTCTTCTGTTGTGGAATGGTGTGGCAGAGGTTGCATCCAATTGGGTGGCATAGACTGCTCTGTTATTCTGGAATGGTGTGGCAGATGATGCTTCTCCTTGGCGGGGTGGCATAGACTGCTCTTCTGTTGTGGAATGGTGTGGCAGAGCGAATTGGGTGGCATAGACTGTTTCGCTGTTAGGGGGTGGCGTGGCAGACGGTGCTTCCAATTGGGTGGCATAGACTGCTCTGTTATTCTGGAATGGTGTGGCAGATGATGCTTCTCCTTGGCAGGGTGGCATAGACTGCTCTTCTGTTGTGGAATGGTGTGGCAGAGGGTGCTTCCTTTTGGGTGGCGTAGACTGCTCTGTTATTCTGGAATGGTGTGGCAGATGATGCTTCTTCTTGGCGGGGTGGCATAGACTGCTCTTCTGTTGTGGAATGTCGTGACAGAGGGTGCTTCCAATTGGGTGGCATAGACTGTTGCGCTGTTAGGGGGTGGCGTGGCAGAGGGTGCTTCCAATTGGGTGGCATAGACTGCTCTGTTAATCTGGAATGGAGTGGCAGATGATGCTTCTCCTTGGCGGGGTGGCATAGACTGCTCTTCTGTTGTGGAATGGTGTGGCAGAGGGTGCTTCCTTTTGGGTGGCATAGACTGTTGCGCTGTTAGGGCGTGGCGTGGCAGAGGGTGCTTTTAATTGGGTGGCATAGACTGTTGCGCTGTTAGGGGGTGGCTTGACAGCGGGTGCTTCCTTTTGGGTGGCATAGACTGTTGCGCTGTTAGGGGGTGGCGTGGCAGAGGGTGCTTCCTTTTGGGTGGCATAGACTGCTCTGTTGTTCTGGAATGATGTGGCAGATGATGCTTCTCCTTGGCGGGGTGGCATATACTGCTCTTCTGTCGTGGAATGGTGTTGCAGAGGCTGCTTCCAATTGGGTGGCATAGACTGTTGCGCTGTTAGGGGGTGGCGTGGCAGAGGGTGCTTCCTTTTGGGTGACATAGACTGTTGCGCTGTTAGGCGGTGGCGTGGCAGAGGGTGCTTCCAATTGGGTGGCATAGACTGTTGCGCTGTTAGGGGGTGGCTTGACAGCGGGTGCTTCCTTTTGGGTGGCATAGACTGTTGCGCTGTTAGGGGGTGGCGTCTCAGAGGGTGCTTCCTTTTGGGTGGCATAGACTGTTGCGCTGTTAGGGGGTGGCGTGACAGCGGGTGCTTCCTTTTGGGTGGCATAGACTGTTGCGCTGTTAGGGGGTGGCGGGGCAGAGGGTGTTTCCAATTGGGTGGCATAGACTGCTCTTCTGTTGTGGAATGGTGTGGCATAGACTGTTGCGCTGTTAGGGCGTGACGTGGCAGAGGGTGCTTCCAATTGGGTGGCATAGACTGCACTATTATTCTGGAATGGTGTGGCAGATGATGCTTCTCCTTGGCGGGGTGGCATAGACTGCTTTTCTGTTGTGGAATGGTGTGGCAGAGGGTGCTTCCAATTGGGTGGCATAGACTGTTGCGCTGTTAGGGGGTGGCTTGACAGCGGGTGCTTCCTTTTGGGTGGCATAGACTGTTGCGCTGTTAGGCGGTGGCGTGGCAGAGGGTGCTTCCAATTGGGTGGCATAGACTGCTCTGTTGTTCTGGAATGATGTGGCAGATGATGCTTCTCCTTGGCGGGGTGGCATATACTGCTCTTCTGTTGTGGAATGGTGTTGCAGAGGCTGCTTCCAATTGGGTGGCATAGACTGTTGCGCTGTTAGGGGGTGGCGTGGCAGAGGGTGCTTCCTTTTTGGTGACATAGACTGTTGCGCTGTTAGGCGGTGGCGTGGCAGAGGGTGCTTCCAATTGGGTGGCATAGACTGTTGCGTTGTTAGGGGGTGGAGTGGCAGAGGGTGCTTCCAATTGGGTGGCATAGACTGCTCTGTTATTCTGGAATGGTGTGGCAGATGATGCTTCTCCTTGGCGGGGTGGCATAGACTGCTCGTCTGTTGTGGAATGGTGTGGCAGAGGGTTCTTCCTTTTGGGTGGCATAGACTGTTGCGCTGTTAGGGGGTGGCGTGGCAGAGGGTGCTTCCAATTGGGTGGCATAGACTGCTCTGTTATTCTGGAATGGTGTGGCAGATGATGCTTCTCCTTGGCGGGGTGGCATAGACTGCTCTTCTGTTGTGGAATGGTGTGGCAGAGGGTGCTTCCAATTGGGTGGCATAGACTGTTGCGCTGTTAGGGCGTGGCGTGGCAGAGGGTGCTTCCAATTGGGTGGCATAGACTGTTGCGCTGTTAGGGCGTGGCGTGGCAGAGGGTGCTTTTAATTGGGTGGCATAGACTGTTGCGCTGTTAGGGGGTGGCTTGACAGCGGGTGCTTCCTTTTGGGTGGCATAGACTGTTGCGCTGTTAGGGGGTGGCTTGACAGCGGGTGCTTCCAATTGGGTGGCATAGACTGTTGCGCTGTTAGGGGGTGGCTTGACAGCGGGTGCTTCTATTTGGGTGGCATAGACTGTTGCGCTGTTAGGGGGTGGCGTGGCAGAGGGTGCTTCCTTTTTGGTGACATAGACTGTTGCGCTGTTAGGGGGTGGTGTGGCAGAGGGTTCTTCCTTTTGGGTGGCATAGACTGTTGCGCTGTTAGGGGGTGGCGTGGCAGAGGGTGTTTCCAATTGGGTGGCATAGACTGCTCTTCTGTTGTGGAATGGTGTGGCATAGACTGTTGCGCTGTTAGGGCGTGACGTGGCAGAGGGTGCTTCCAATTGGGTGGCATAGACTGCACTATTATTCTGGAATGGTGTGGCAGATGATGCTTCTCCTTGGCGGGGTGGCATAGACTGCTTTTCTGTTGTGGAATGGTGTGGCAGAGGGTGCTTCCAATTGGGTGGCATAGACTGTTGCGCTGTTAGGGGGTGGCTTGACAGCGGGTGCTTCCTTTTGGGTGGCATAGACTGTTGCGCTGTTAGGCGGTGGCGTGGCAGAGGGTGCTTCCAATTGGGTGGCATAGACTGCTCTGTTGTTCTGGAATGATGTGGCAGATGATGCTTCTCCTTGGCGGGGTGGCATATACTGCTCTTCTGTTGTGGAATGGTGTTGCAGAGGCTGCTTCCAATTGGGTGGCATAGACTGTTGCGCTGTTAGGGGGTGGCGTGGCAGAGGGTGCTTCCTTTTTGGTGACATAGACTGTTGCGCTGTTAGGCGGTGGCGTGGCAGAGGGTGCTTCCAATTGGGTGGCATAGACTGTTGCGTTGTTAGGGGGTGGAGTGGCAGAGGGTGCTTCCAATTGGGTGGCATAGACTGCTCTGTTATTCTGGAATGGTGTGGCAGATGATGCTTCTCCTTGGCGGGGTGGCATAGACTGCTCGTCTGTTGTGGAATGGTGTGGCAGAGGGTTCTTCCTTTTGGGTGGCATAGACTGTTGCGCTGTTAGGGGGTGGCGTGGCAGAGGGTGCTTCCAATTGGGTGGCATAGACTGCTCTGTTATTCTGGAATGGTGTGGCAGATGATGCTTCTCCTTGGCGGGGTGGCATAGACTGCTCTTCTGTTGTGGAATGGTGTGGCAGAGGGTGCTTCCAATTGGGTGGCATAGACTGTTGCGCTGTTAGGGCGTGGCGTGGCAGAGGGTGCTTCCAATTGGGTGGCATAGACTGTTGCGCTGTTAGGGCGTGGCGTGGCAGAGGGTGCTTTTAATTGGGTGGCATAGACTGTTGCGCTGTTAGGGGGTGGCTTGACAGCGGGTGCTTCCTTTTGGGTGGCATAGACTGTTGCGCTGATAGGGCGTGGCGTGGCAGAGGGGTGCTTCCTTTTTGGTGGCATAGACTGTTGCGCTGTTAGGGGGTGGCTTGACAGCGGGTGCTTCCTTTTGGGTGGCATAGACTGTTGCGCTGTTAGGCGGTGGCGTGGCAGAGGGTGCTTCCAATTGGGTGGCATAGACTGCTCTGTTGTTCTGGAATGATGTGGCAGATGATGCTTCTCCTTGGCGGGGTGGCATATACTGCTCTTCTGTTGTGGAATGGTGTTGCAGAGGCTGCTTCCAATTGGGTGGCATAGACTGTTGCGCTGTTAGGGGGTGGCGTGGCAGAGGGTGCTTCCTTTTTGGTGACATAGACTGTTGCGCTGTTAGGCGGTGGCGTGGCAGAGGGTGCTTCCAATTGGGTGGCATAGACTGTTGCGTTGTTAGGGGGTGGAGTGGCAGAGGGTGCTTCCAATTGGGTGGCATAGACTGCTCTGTTATTCTGGAATGGTGTGGCAGATGATGCTTCTCCTTGGCGGGGTGGCATAGACTGCTCGTCTGTTGTGGAATGGTGTGGCAGAGGGTTCTTCCTTTTGGGTGGCATAGACTGTTGCGCTGTTAGGGGGTGGCGTGGCAGAGGGTGCTTCCAATTGGGTGGCATAGACTGCTCTGTTATTCTGGAATGGTGTGGCAGATGATGCTTCTCCTTGGCGGGGTGGCATAGACTGCTCTTCTGTTGTGGAATGGTGTGGCAGAGGGTGCTTCCAATTGGGTGGCATAGACTGTTGCGCTGTTAGGGCGTGGCGTGGCAGAGGGTGCTTCCAATTGGGTGGCATAGACTGTTGCGCTGTTAGGGCGTGGCGTGGCAGAGGGTGCTTTTAATTGGGTGGCATAGACTGTTGCGCTGTTAGGGGGTGGCTTGACAGCGGGTGCTTCCTTTTGGGTGGCATAGACTGTTGCGCTGATAGGGCGTGGCGTGGCAGAGGGGTGCTTCCTTTTTGGTGGCATAGACTGTTGCGCTGTTAGGGGGTGGCTTGACAGCGGGTGCTTCCAATTGGGTGGCATAGACTGTTGCGCTGTTAGGGGGTGGCTTGACAGCGGGTGCTTCTATTTGGGTGGCATAGACTGTTGCGCTGTTAGGGGGTGGCGTGGCAGAGGGTGCTTCCTTTTTGGTGACATAGACTGTTGCGCTGTTAGGGGGTGGTGTGGCAGAGGGTTCTTCCTTTTGGGTGGCATAGACTGTTGCGCTGTTAGGGGGTGGCGTGGCAGAGGGTGCTTCCAATTGGGTGGCATAGACTGCTCTGTTATTCTGGAATGGTGTGGCAGATGATGCTTCTCCTTGGCGGGGTGGCATAGACTGCTCTTCTGTTGTGGAATGGTGTGGCAGAGGGTGCTTCCAATTGGGTGGCATAGACTGTTGCGCTGTTAGGGCGTGGCGTGGCAGAGGGTGCTTCCAATTGGGTGGCATAGACTGCTTTTCTGTTGTGGAATGGTGTGGCAGAGGGTGCTTCCAATTGGGTGGCATAGACTGTTGCGCTGTTAGGGCGTGGCGTGGCAGAGGGTGCTTCCAATTGGGTGGCATAGACTGTTGCGCTGTTAGGGGGTGGCTTGACAGCGGGTGCTTCCTTTTGGGTGGCATAGACTGTTGCGCTGTTAGGGGGTGGCGTCTCAGAGGGTGCTTCCTTTTGGGTGGCATAGACTGTTGCGCTGTTAGGGGGTGGCGTGACAGCGGGTGCTTCCTTTTGGGTGGCATAGACTGTTGCGCTGTTAGGGGGTGGCGGGGCAGAGGGTGTTTCCAATTGGGTGGCATAGACTGCTCTTCTGTTGTGGAATGGTGTGGCATAGACTGTTGCGCTGTTAGGGCGTGACGTGGCAGAGGGTGCTTCCAATTGGGTGGCATAGACTGCACTATTATTCTGGAATGGTGTGGCAGATGATGCTTCTCCTTGGCGGGGTGGCATAGACTGCTTTTCTGTTGTGGAATGGTGTGGCAGAGGGTGCTTCCAATTGGGTGGCATAGACTGTTGCGCTGTTAGGGGGTGGCGTGGCAGAGGGTGCTTCCTTTTGGGTGGCATAGACTGCTCTGCTATTCTGGAATGGTGTGGCAGATGATGCTTCTCCTTGGCGGGGTGGCATAGACTGCTCTTCTGTTGTGGAATGGTGTGGCAGAGCGAATTGGGTGGCATAGACTGTTGCGCTGTTAGGGGGTGGCGTGGCAGAGGGTGCTTCCTTTTGGGTGGCATAGACTGCTCTGTTATTCTGGAATGGTGTGGCAGATGATGCTTCTCCTTGGCAGGGTGGCATAGACTGCTCTTCTGTTGTGGAATGGCGTGGCAGAGGGATCTTCCTTTTGGGTGGCATAGACTGCTCTTCTGTTGTGGAATGGTGTGGCAGAGGTTGCATCCAATTGGGTGGCATAGACTGCTCTGTTATTCTGGAATGGTGTGGCAGATGATGCTTCTCCTTGGCGGGGTGGCATAGACTGCTCTTCTGTTGTGGAATGGTGTGGCAGAGCGAATTGGGTTGCATAGACTGTTTCGCTGTTAGGGGGTGGCGTGGCAGACGGTGCTTCCAATTGGGTGGCATAGACTGCTCTGTTATTCTGGAATGGTGTGGCAGATGATGCTTCTCCTTGGCAGGGTGGCATAGACTGCTCTTCTGTTGTGGAATGGTGTGGCAGAGGGTGCTTCCTTTTGGGTGGCGTAGACTGCTCTGTTATTCTGGAATGGTGTGGCAGATGATGCTTCTTCTTGGCGGGGTGGCATAGACTGCTCTTCTGTTGTGGAATGTCGTGACAGAGGGTGCTTCCAATTGGGTGGCATAGACTGTTGCGCTGTTAGGGGGTGGCGTGGCAGAGGGTGCTTCCAATTGGGTGGCATAGACTGCTCTGTTAATCTGGAATGGAGTGGCAGATGATGCTTCTCCTTGGCGGGGTGGCATAGACTGCTCTTCTGTTGTGGAATGGTGTGGCAGAGGGTGCTTCCTTTTGGGTGGCATAGACTGTTGCGCTGTTAGGGCGTGGCGTGGCAGAGGGTGCTTTTAATTGGGTGGCATAGACTGTTGCGCTGTTAGGGGGTGGCTTGACAGCGGGTGCTTCCTTTTGGGTGGCATAGACTGTTGCGCTGTTAGGGGGTGGCGTGGCAGAGGGTGCTTCCTTTTGGGTGGCATAGACTGCTCTGTTGTTCTGGAATGATGTGGCAGATGATGCTTCTCCTTGGCGGGGTGGCATATACTGCTCTTCTGTCGTGGAATGGTGTTGCAGAGGCTGCTTCCAATTGGGTGGCATAGACTGTTGCGCTGTTAGGGGGTGGCGTGGCAGAGGGTGCTTCCTTTTGGGTGACATAGACTGTTGCGCTGTTAGGCGGTGGCGTGGCAGAGGGTGCTTCCAATTGGGTGGCATAGACTGTTGCGCTGTTAGGGGGTGGCTTGACAGCGGGTGCTTCCTTTTGGGTGGCATAGACTGTTGCGCTGTTAGGGGGTGGCGTCTCAGAGGGTGCTTCCTTTTGGGTGGCATAGACTGTTGCGCTGTTAGGGGGTGGCGTGACAGCGGGTGCTTCCTTTTGGGTGGCATAGACTGTTGCGCTGTTAGGGGGTGGCGGGGCAGAGGGTGTTTCCAATTGGGTGGCATAGACTGCTCTTCTGTTGTGGAATGGTGTGGCATAGACTGTTGCGCTGTTAGGGCGTGACGTGGCAGAGGGTGCTTCCAATTGGGTGGCATAGACTGCACTATTATTCTGGAATGGTGTGGCAGATGATGCTTCTCCTTGGCGGGGTGGCATAGACTGCTTTTCTGTTGTGGAATGGTGTGGCAGAGGGTGCTTCCAATTGGGTGGCATAGACTGTTGCGCTGTTAGGGGGTGGCTTGACAGCGGGTGCTTCCTTTTGGGTGGCATAGACTGTTGCGCTGTTAGGCGGTGGCGTGGCAGAGGGTGCTTCCAATTGGGTGGCATAGACTGCTCTGTTGTTCTGGAATGATGTGGCAGATGATGCTTCTCCTTGGCGGGGTGGCATATACTGCTCTTCTGTTGTGGAATGGTGTTGCAGAGGCTGCTTCCAATTGGGTGGCATAGACTGTTGCGCTGTTAGGGGGTGGCGTGGCAGAGGGTGCTTCCTTTTTGGTGACATAGACTGTTGCGCTGTTAGGCGGTGGCGTGGCAGAGGGTGCTTCCAATTGGGTGGCATAGACTGTTGCGTTGTTAGGGGGTGGAGTGGCAGAGGGTGCTTCCAATTGGGTGGCATAGACTGCTCTGTTATTCTGGAATGGTGTGGCAGATGATGCTTCTCCTTGGCGGGGTGGCATAGACTGCTCGTCTGTTGTGGAATGGTGTGGCAGAGGGTTCTTCCTTTTGGGTGGCATAGACTGTTGCGCTGTTAGGGGGTGGCGTGGCAGAGGGTGCTTCCAATTGGGTGGCATAGACTGCTCTGTTATTCTGGAATGGTGTGGCAGATGATGCTTCTCCTTGGCGGGGTGGCATAGACTGCTCTTCTGTTGTGGAATGGTGTGGCAGAGGGTGCTTCCAATTGGGTGGCATAGACTGTTGCGCTGTTAGGGCGTGGCGTGGCAGAGGGTGCTTCCAATTGGGTGGCATAGACTGTTGCGCTGTTAGGGCGTGGCGTGGCAGAGGGTGCTTTTAATTGGGTGGCATAGACTGTTGCGCTGTTAGGGGGTGGCTTGACAGCGGGTGCTTCCTTTTTGGTGGCATAGACTGTTGCGCTGTTAGGGGGTGGCTTGACAGCGGGTGCTTCCAATTGGGTGGCATAGACTGTTGCGCTGTTAGGGGGTGGCTTGACAGCGGGTGCTTCTATTTGGGTGGCATAGACTGTTGCGCTGTTAGGGGGTGGCGTGGCAGAGGGTGCTTCCTTTTTGGTGACATAGACTGTTGCGCTGTTAGGGGGTGGTGTGGCAGAGGGTTCTTCCTTTTGGGTGGCATAGACTGTTGCGCTGTTAGGGGGTGGCGTGGCAGAGGGTGCTTCCAATTGGGTGGCATAGACTGCTCTGTTATTCTGGAATGGTGTGGCAGATGATGCTTCTCCTTGGCGGGGTGGCATAGACTGCTCTTCTGTTGTGGAATGGTGTGGCAGAGGGTGCTTCCAATTGGGTGGCATAGACTGTTGCGCTGTTAGGGCGTGGCGTGGCAGAGGGTGCTTCCAATTGGGTGGCATAGACTGTTGCGCTGTTAGGGCGTGGCGTGGCAGAGGGTGCTTTTAATTGGGTGGCATAGACTGTTGCGCTGTTAGGGGGTGGCTTGACAGCGGGTGCTTCCTTTTGGGTGGCATAGACTGTTGCGCTGATAGGGCGTGGCGTGGCAGAGGGTGCTTCCTTTTTGGTGGCATAGACTGTTGCGCTGTTAGGGGGTGGCTTGACAGCGGGTGCTTCCAATTGGGTGGCATAGACTGTTGCGCTGTTAGGGGGTGGCTTGACAGCGGGTGCTTCTATTTGGGTGGCATAGACTGTTGCGCTGTTAGGGGGTGGCGTGGCAGAGGGTGCTTCCTTTTTGGTGACATAGACTGTTGCGCTGTTAGGGGGTGGTGTGGCAGAGGGTTCTTCCTTTTGGGTGGCATAGACTGTTGCGCTGTTAGGGGGTGGCGTGGCAGAGGGTGCTTCCAATTGGGTGGCATAGACTGCTCTGTTATTCTGGAATGGTGTGGCAGATGATGCTTCTCCTTGGCGGGGTGGCATAGACTGCTCTTCTGTTGTGGAATGGTGTGGCAGAGGGTGCTTCCAATTGGGTGGCATAGACTGTTGCGCTGTTAGGGCGTGGCGTGGCAGAGGGTGCTTCCAATTGGGTGGCATAGACTGCTTTTCTGTTGTGGAATGGTGTGGCAGAGGGTGCTTCCAATTGGGTGGCATAGACTGTTGCGCTGTTAGGGCGTGGCGTGGCAGAGGGTGCTTCCAATTGGGTGGCATAGACTGCTTTTCTGTTGTGGAATGGTGTGGCAGAGGGTGCTTCCAATTGGGTGGCATAGACTGTTGCGCTGTTAGGGGGTGGCTTGACAGCGGGTGCTTCCTTTTGGGTGGCATAGACTGTTGCGCTGTTAGGGGGTGGCGTGGCAGAGGGTGCTTCCTTTTTGGTGACATAGACTGTTGCGCTGTTAGGCGGTGGCGTGGCAGAGGGTGCTTCCTTTTTGGTGACATAGACTGTTGCGCTGTTAGGGGGTGGCGTGGCAGAGGGTGCTTCCTTTTTGGTGACATAGACTGTTGCGCTGTTAGGGGGTTTCGTGGCAGAGGGTGCTTCCTTTTGGGTGGCATAGACTGTTGCGCTGTTAGGGGGTGGCGTGGCAGAGGGTGCTTCCAATTGGGTGGCATAGACTGCTCTGTTATTCTGGAATGGTGTGGCAGATGATGCTTCTCCTTGGCGGGGTGGCATAGACTGCTCTTCTGTTGTGGAATGGTGTGGCAGAGGGTGCTTCCAATTGGGTGGCATAGACTGTTGCGCTGTTAGGGCGTGGCGTGGCAGAGGGTGCTTCCAATTGGGTGGCATAGACTGCTTTTCTGTTGTGGAATGGTGTGGCAGAGGGTGCTTCCAATTGGGTGGCATAGACTGTTGCGCTGTTAGGGCGTGGCGTGGCAGAGGGTGCTTCCAATTGGGTGGCATAGACTGCTTTTCTGTTGTGGAATGGTGTGGCAGAGGGTGCTTCCAATTGGGTGGCATAGACTGTTGCGCTGTTAGGGGGTGGCTTGACAGCGGGTGCTTCCTTTTGGGTGGCATAGACTGTTGCGCTGTTAGGGGGTGGCGTGGCAGAGGGTGCTTCCTTTTTGGTGACATAGACTGTTGCGCTGTTAGGGCGTGACGTGGCAGAGGGTGCTTCCAATTGGGTGGCATAGACTGCACTATTATTCTGGAATGGTGTGGCAGATGATGCTTCTCCTTGGCGGGGTGGCATAGACTGCTCTTCTGTTGTGGAATGGTGTTGCAGAGGCTGCTTACAATTGGGTGGCATAGACTGTTGCGCTGTTAGGGGGTGGCGTGACAGCGGGTGCTTCCTTTTGGGTGGCATAGACTGTTGCGCTGTTAGGGAGTGGCGGGGCAGAGGGTGTTTCCAATTGGGTGGCATAGACTGCTCTTCTGTTGTGGAATGGTGTGGCAGAGGGTGCTTCCAATTGGGTGGCATAGACTGTTGCGCTGTTAGGGCGTGGCGTGGCAGAGGGTGCTTCCAATTGGGTGGCATAGACTGCTCTGTTATTCTGGAATGGTGTGGCAGATGATGCTTCTCCTTGGCGGGGTGGCATAGACTGCTCTTCTGTTGTGGAATGGTGTGGCAGAGGGTGCTTCCAATTGGGTGGCATAGACTGTTGCGCTGTTAGGGCGTGGCGTGGCAGAGGGTGCTTCCAATTGGGTGGCATAGACTGCTTTTCTGTTGTGGAATGGTGTGGCAGAGGGTGCTTCCAATTGGGTGGCATAGACTGTTGCGCTGTTAGGGCGTGGCGTGGCAGAGGGTGCTTCCAATTGGGTGGCATAGACTGCTTTTCTGTTGTGGAATGGTGTGGCAGAGGGTGCTTCCAATTGGGTGGCATAGACTGTTGCGCTGTTAGGGGGTGGCTTGACAGCGGGTGCTTCCTTTTGGGTGGCATAGACTGTTGCGCTGTTAGGGGGTGGCGTGGCAGAGGGTGCTTCCTTTTTGGTGACATAGACTGTTGCGCTGTTAGGGCGTGACGTGGCAGAGGGTGCTTCCAATTGGGTGGCATAGACTGCACTATTATTCTGGAATGGTGTGGCAGATGATGCTTCTCCTTGGCGGGGTGGCATAGACTGCTCTTCTGTTGTGGAATGGTGTTGCAGAGGCTGCTTACAATTGGGTGGCATAGACTGTTGCGCTGTTAGGGGGTGGCGTGACAGCGGGTGCTTCCTTTTGGGTGGCATAGACTGTTGCGCTGTTAGGGAGTGGCGGGGCAGAGGGTGTTTCCAATTGGGTGGCATAGACTGCTCTTCTGTTGTGGAATGGTGTGGCAGAGGGTGCTTCCAATTGGGTGGCATAGACTGTTGCGCTGTTAGGGCGTGGCGTGGCAGAGGGTGCTTCCAATTGGGTGGCATAGACTGCTCTATTATTCTGAAATGGTGTGGCAGATGATGCTTCTCCTTGGCGGGGTGGCATATACTGCTTTTCTGTTGTGGAATGGTGTGGCAGAGGGTGCTTCCAATTGGGTGGCATAGACTGTTGCGCTGTTAGGGCGTGGCGTGGCAGAGGGTGCTTCCTTTTGGGTGGCATAGACTGTTGAGCTGTTAGGGGGTGGCGTGACAGCGGGTGCTTCCTTTTGGGTGGCATAGACTGTTGCGCTGTTAGGGAGTGGCGGGGCAGAGGGTGTTTCCAATTGGGTGGCATAGACTGCTCTTCTGTTATGGAATGGTGTGGCAGAGGGTGCTTCCAATTGGGTGGCATAGACTGTTGCGCTGTTAGGGAGTGGCGGGGCAGAGGGTGTTTCCAATTGGGTGGCATAGACTGCTCTTCTGTTATGGAATGGTGTGGCAGAGGGTGCTTCCAATTGGGTGGCATAGACTGCTCTATTATTCTGAAATGGTGTGGCAGATGATGCTTCTCCTTGGCGGGGTGGCATATACTGCTTTTCTGTTGTGGAATGGTGTGGCAGAGGGTGCTTCCAATTGGGTGGCATAGACTGTTGCGCTGTTAGGGCGTGGTGTGGCAGAGGGTGCTTTCAATCGGGTGGCATCGACTGTTGCGCTGTTAGGGGGTGGCGTGACAGCGGGTGCTTCCTTTTGGGTGGCATAGACTGTTGCGCTGTTAGGGAGTGGCGGGGCAGAGGGTGTTTCCAATTGGGTGGCATAGACTGCTCTTCTGTTATGGAATGGTGTGGCAGAGGGTGCTTCCAATTGGGTGGCATAGACTGCTCTATTATTCTGAAATGGTGTGGCAGATGATGCTTCTCCTTGGCGGGGTGGCATATACTGCTTTTCTGTTGTGGAATGGTGTGGCAGAGGGTGCTTCCAATTGGGTGGCATAGACTGTTGCGCTGTTAGGGCGTGGTGTGGCAGAGGGTGCTTTCAATCGGGTGGCATCGACTGTTGCGCTGTTAGGGGGTGGCGTGACAGCGGGTGCTTCCTTTTGGGTGGCATAGACTGTTGCGCTGTTAGGGCGTGGCGTGGCAGAGGGTGCTTCCAATTGGGTGGCATAGACTGCTCTATTATTCTGAAATGGTGTGGCAGATGATGCTTCTCCTTGGCGGGGTGGCATATACTGCTTTTCTGTTGTGGAATGGTGTGGCAGAGGGTGCTTCCAATTGGGTGGCATAGACTGTTGCGCTGTTAGGGCGTGGCGTGGCAGAGGGTGCTTCCTTTTGGGTGGCATAGACTGTTGAGCTGTTAGGGGGTGGCCTGGCAGAGGGTGCTTCCTTTTGGGTGGCATAGACTGCTCTGTTGTTCTGGAATGATGTAGCAGATGATGCTTCTCCTTGGCGGGGTGGCATAGACTGCTCTTCTGTTGTGGAATGGTGTTGCAGAGGCTGCTTCCAATTGGATGGCATAGACTGTTGCGCTGTTAGGGGGTGGCGTGGCAGAGGGTGCTTCCTTTTGGGTGGCATAGACTGTTGCGCTGTTAGGGCGTGGCGTGGCAGAGGGTGCTTTTAATTGGGTGGCATAGACTGTTGCGCTGTTAGGGGGTGGCGTGGCAGAGGGTGCTTCCAATTGGGTGGCATAGACTGCTCTGTTATTCTGGAATGGTGTGGCAGATGATGCTTCTCCTTGGCGGGGTGGCATAGACTGCTCTTCTGTTATGGAATGGTGTGGCAGAGGGTGCTTCCAATTGGGTGGCATAGACTGTTGCGCTGTTAGGGCGTGGTGTGGCAGAGGGTGCTTTCAATCGGGTGGCATCGACTGTTGCGCTGTTAGGGGGTGGCGTGACAGCGGGTGCTTCCTTTTGGGTGGCATAGACTGTTGCGCTGTTAGGGAGTGGCGGGGCAGAGGGTGTTTCCAATTGGGTGGCATAGACTGCTCTTCTGTTATGGAATGGTGTGGCAGAGGGTGCTTCCAATTGGGTGGCATAGACTGTTGCGCTGTTAGGGAGTGGCGGGGCAGAGGGTGTTTCCAATTGGGTGGCATAGACTGCTCTTCTGTTATGGAATGGTGTGGCAGAGGGTGCTTCCAATTGGGTGGCATAGACTGCTCTATTATTCTGAAATGGTGTGGCAGATGATGCTTCTCCTTGGCGGGGTGGCATATACTGCTTTTCTGTTGTGGAATGGTGTGGCAGAGGGTGCTTCCAATTGGGTGGCATAGACTGTTGCGCTGTTAGGGCGTGGTGTGGCAGAGGGTGCTTTCAATCGGGTGGCATCGACTGTTGCGCTGTTAGGGGGTGGCGTGACAGCGGGTGCTTCCTTTTGGGTGGCATAGACTGTTGCGCTGTTAGGGAGTGGCGGGGCAGAGGGTGTTTCCAATTGGGTGGCATAGACTGCTCTTCTGTTATGGAATGGTGTGGCAGAGGGTGCTTCCAATTGGGTGGCATAGACTGCTCTATTATTCTGAAATGGTGTGGCAGATGATGCTTCTCCTTGGCGGGGTGGCATATACTGCTTTTCTGTTGTGGAATGGTGTGGCAGAGGGTGCTTCCAATTGGGTGGCATAGACTGTTGCGCTGTTAGGGCGTGGTGTGGCAGAGGGTGCTTTCAATCGGGTGGCATCGACTGTTGCGCTGTTAGGGGGTGGCGTGACAGCGGGTGCTTCCTTTTGGGTGGCATAGACTGTTGCGCTGTTAGGGCGTGGCGTGGCAGAGGGTGCTTCCAATTGGGTGGCATAGACTGCTCTATTATTCTGAAATGGTGTGGCAGATGATGCTTCTCCTTGGCGGGGTGGCATATACTGCTTTTCTGTTGTGGAATGGTGTGGCAGAGGGTGCTTCCAATTGGGTGGCATAGACTGTTGCGCTGTTAGGGCGTGGCGTGGCAGAGGGTGCTTCCTTTTGGGTGGCATAGACTGTTGAGCTGTTAGGGGGTGGCCTGGCAGAGGGTGCTTCCTTTTGGGTGGCATAGACTGCTCTGTTGTTCTGGAATGATGTAGCAGATGATGCTTCTCCTTGGCGGGGTGGCATAGACTGCTCTTCTGTTGTGGAATGGTGTTGCAGAGGCTGCTTCCAATTGGATGGCATAGACTGTTGCGCTGTTAGGGGGTGGCGTGGCAGAGGGTGCTTCCTTTTGGGTGGCATAGACTGTTGCGCTGTTAGGGCGTGGCGTGGCAGAGGGTGCTTTTAATTGGGTGGCATAGACTGTTGCGCTGTTAGGGGGTGGCGTGGCAGAGGGTGCTTCCAATTGGGTGGCATAGACTGCTCTGTTATTCTGGAATGGTGTGGCAGATGATGCTTCTCCTTGGCGGGGTGGCATAGACTGCTCTTCTGTTATGGAATGGTGTGGCAGAGGGTGCTTCCAATTGGGTGGCATAGACTGTTGCGCTGTTAGGGCGTGGTGTGGCAGAGGGTGCTTTCAATCGGGTGGCATCGACTGTTGCGCTGTTAGGGGGTGGCGTGACAGCGGGTGCTTCCTTTTGGGTGGCATAGACTGTTGCGCTGTTAGGGAGTGGCGGGGCAGAGGGTGTTTCCAATTGGGTGGCATAGACTGCTCTTCTGTTGTGGAATGGTGTGGCAGAGGGTGCTTCCAATTGGGTGGCATAGACTGTTGCGCTATTAGGGCGTGGCGTGGCAGAGGGTGCTTCCAATTGGGTGGCATAGACTGCTCTATTATTCTGGAATGGTGTGGCAGATGATGCTTCTCCTTGGCGGGGTGGCATATACTGCTTTTCTGTTGTGGAATGGTGTGGCAGAGGGTGCTTCCAATTGGGTGGCATAGACTGTTGCGCTGTTAGGGGGTGGCGTGGCAGAGGGTGCTTCCTTTTGGGTGGCATAGACTGCTCTGTTGTTCTGGAATGATGTGGCAGATGATGCTTCTCCTTGGCGGGGTGGCATATACTGCTCTTCTGTTGTGGAATGGTGTTGCAGAGGCTGCTTCCAATTGGGTGGCATAGACTGTTGCGCTGTTAGGGGGTGGCGTGGCAGAGGGTGCTTCCTTTTGGGTGACATAGACTGTTGCGCTGTTAGGGGGTGGCGTGGCAGAGGGTGCTTTTAATTCGGTGGCATAGACTGCTCTGTTGTTCTGGAATGGTGTGGCAGATGATGCTTCTATTTGGCGGGGTGGCATTGACTGCTCTTCTGTTGTGGAATGGTGTGGCAGAGGGTGCTTCCAATTGGGTGGCATAGACTGTTGCGCTGTTAGGGCGTGGCGTATCAGAGGGTGCTTCCAATTGGGTGGCATAGACTGCTCTGTTATTCTGGAATGGTGTGGCAGATGATGCTTCTCCTTGGCGGGGTGGCATAGACTGCTCTTCTGTTGTGGAATGGTGTGACAGAGGGTTCTTCCTTTTGGGTGGCATAGACTGTTGCGCTGTTAGGGGGTGGCGTGGCAGAGGGTGCTTCCAATTGGGTGGCATAGACTGCTCTGTTATTCTGGAATGGTGTGGCAGATGATGCTTCTCCTTGGCGGGGTGGCATAGACTGCTCTTCTGTTATGGAATGGTGTGGCAGAGGGTGCTTCCAATTGGGTGGCATAGACTGTTGCGCTGTTAGGGGGTGGCGTGGCAGAGGGTGCTTCCAATTGGGTGGCATAGACTGCTCTGTTATTCTGGAATGGTGTGGCAGATGATGCTTCTCCTTGGCGGGGTGGCATAGACTGCTCTTCTGTTATGGAATGGTGTGGCAGAGGGTGCTTCCAATTGGGTGGCATAGACTGTTGCGCTGTTAGGGCGTGGTGTGGCAGAGGGTGCTTTCAATCGGGTGGCATCGACTGTTGCGCTGTTAGGGGGTGGCGTGACAGCGGGTGCTTCCTTTTGGGTGGCATAGACTGTTGCGCTGTTAGGGAGTGGCGGGGCAGAGGGTGTTTCCAATTGGGTGGCATAGACTGCTCTTCTGTTGTGGAATGGTGTGACAGAGGGTTCTTCCTTTTGGGTGGCATAGACTGTTGCGCTGTTAGGGGGTGGCGTGGCAGAGGGTGCTTCCAATTGGGTGGCATAGAGTGCTCTGTTATTCTGGAATGGTGTGGCAGATGATGCTTCTCCTTGGCGGGGTGGCATAGACTGCTCTTCTGTTATGGAATGGTGTGGCAGAGGGTGCTTCCAATTGGGTGGCATAGACTGTTGCGCTGTTAGGGGGTGGCGTGGCAGAGGGTGCTTCCAATTGGGTGGCATAGACTGCTCTGTTATTCTGGAATGGTGTGGCAGATGATGCTTCTCCTTGGCGGGGTGGCATAGACTGCTCTTCTGTTATGGAATGGTGTGGCAGAGGGTGCTTCCAATTGGGTGGCATAGACTGTTGCGCTGTTAGGGCGTGGTGTGGCAGAGGGTGCTTTCAATCGGGTGGCATCGACTGTTGCGCTGTTAGGGGGTGGCGTGACAGCGGGTGCTTCCTTTTGGGTGGCATAGACTGTTGCGCTGTTAGGGAGTGGCGGGGCAGAGGGTGTTTCCAATTGGGTGGCATAGACTGCTCTTCTGTTGTGGAATGGTGTGGCAGAGGGTGCTTCCAATTGGGTGGCATAGACTGTTGCGCTGTTAGGGCGTGGCGTGGCAGAGGGTGCTTCCAATTGGGTGGCATAGACTGCTCTATTATTCTGGAATGGTGTGGCAGATGATGCTTCTCCTTGGCGGGGTGGCATAGACTGCTTTTCTGTTGTGGAATGGTGTGGCAGAGGGTGCTTCCAATTGGGTGGCATAGACTGTTGCGCTGTTAGGGGGTGGCGTGGCAGAGGGTGCTTCCTTTTGGGTGGCATAGACTGCTCTGTTGTTCTGGAATGATGTGGCAGATGATGCTTCTCCTTGGCGGGGTGGCATATACTGCTCTTCTGTTGTGGAATGGTGTTGCAGAGGCTGCTTCCAATTGGGTGGCATAGACTGTTGCGCTGTTAGGGGGTGGCGTGGCAGAGGGTGCTTCCTTTTGGGTGACATAGACTGTTGCGCTGTTAGGGGGTGGCGTGGCAGAGGGTGCTTTTAATTCGGTGGCATAGACTGCTCTGTTGTTCTGCAATGGTGTGGCAGATGATGCTTCTCCTTGGCGGGGTGGCATAGACTGCTCTTCTGTTGTGGAATGGTGTGGCAGAGGGTGCTTCCAATTGGGTGGCATAGACTGTTGCGCTGTTAGGGCGTGGCGTGGCAGAGGGTGCTTCCTTTTGGGTGGCATAGACTGCTCTGTTATTCTGGAATGGTGTGGCAGATGATGCTTCTCCTTGGCGGGGTGGCATAGACTGCTCTTCTGTTATGGAATGGTGTGGCAGAGGGTGTTTCCAATTGGGTGGCATAGACTGCTCTTCTGTTGTGGAATGGTTTGGCAGAGGGTGCTTCCTTTTGGGTGGCATAGACTGTTGCGCTGTTAGGGGGTGGCGGGGCAGAGGGTGTTTCCAATTGGGTGGCATAGACTGCTCTTCTGTTGTGGAATGGTTTGGCAGAGGGTGCTTCCAATTGGGTGGCATAGACTGCTCTGTTATTCTGGAATGGTGTGGCAGATGATGCTTCTCCTTGGCGGGGTGGCATAGACTGCTCTTCTGTTATGGAATGGTGTGGCAGAGGGTGCTTCCAATTGGGTGGCATAGACTGTTGCGCTGTTAGGGGGTGGCGTGGCAGAGGGTGCTTCCAATTGGGTGGCATAGACTGCTCTGTTATTCTGGAATGGTGTGGCAGATGATGCTTCTCCTTGGCGGGGTGGCATAGACTGCTCTTCTGTTATGGAATGGTGTGGCAGAGGGTGCTTCCAATTGGGTGGCATAGACTGTTGCGCTGTTAGGGCGTGGTGTGGCAGAGGGTGCTTTCAATCGGGTGGCATCGACTGTTGCGCTGTTAGGGGGTGGCGTGACAGCGGGTGCTTCCTTTTGGGTGGCATAGACTGTTGCGCTGTTAGGGAGTGGCGGGGCAGAGGGTGTTTCCAATTGGGTGGCATAGACTGCTCTTCTGTTGTGGAATGGTGTGGCAGAGGGTGCTTCCAATTGGGTGGCATAGACTGTTGCGCTGTTAGGGCGTGGCGTGGCAGAGGGTGCTTCCAATTGGGTGGCATAGACTGCTCTGTTGTTCTGGAATGATGTGGCAGATGATGCTTCTCCTTGGCGGGGTGGCATATACTGCTCTTCTGTTGTGGAATGGTGTTGCAGAGGCTGCTTCCAATTGGGTGGCATAGACTGTTGCGCTGTTAGGGGGTGGCGTGGCAGAGGGTGCTTCCTTTTGGGTGACATAGACTGTTGCGCTGTTAGGGGGTGGCGTGGCAGAGGGTGCTTCCTTTTGGGTGACATAGACTGTTGCGCTGTTAGGGGGTGGCGTGGCAGAGGGTGCTTTTAATTCGGTGGCATAGACTGCTCTGTTGTTCTGCAATGGTGTGGCAGATGATGCTTCTCCTTGGCGGGGTGGCATAGACTGCTCTTCTGTTGTGGAATGGTGTGGCAGAGGGTGCTTCCAATTGGGTGGCATAGACTGTTGCGCTGTTAGGGCGTGGCGTGGCAGAGGGTGCTTCCTTTTGGGTGGCATAGACTGCTCTGTTATTCTGGAATGGTGTGGCAGATGATGCTTCTCCTTGGCGGGGTGGCATAGACTGCTCTTCTGTTATGGAATGGTGTGGCAGAGGGTGTTTCCAATTGGGTGGCATAGACTGCTCTTCTGTTGTGGAATGGTTTGGCAGAGGGTGCTTCCTTTTGGGTGGCATAGACTGTTGCGCTGTTAGGGCGTGGCGTGGCAGAGGGTGCTTTTAATTGGGTGGCATAGACTGTTGCGCTGTTAGGGGGTGGCGGGGCAGAGGGTGTTTCCAATTGGGTGGCATAGACTGCTCTTCTGTTGTGGAATGGTTTGGCAGAGGGTGCTTCCAATTGGGTGGCATAGACTGCTCTGTTATTCTGGAATGGTGTGGCAGATGATGCTTCTCCTTGGCGGGGTGGCATAGACTGCTCTTCTGTTATGGAATGGTGTGGCAGAGGGTGCTTCCAATTGGGTGGCATAGACTGTTGCGCTGTTAGGGGGTGGCGTGGCAGAGGGTGCTTCCAATTGGGTGGCATAGACTGCTCTGTTATTCTGGAATGGTGTGGCAGATGATGCTTCTCCTTGGCGGGGTGGCATAGACTGCTCTTCTGTTGTGGAATGGTGTGGCAGAGGGTGCTTCCAATTGGGTGGCATAGACTGTTGCGCTGTTAGGGCGTGGCGTGGCAGAGGGTGCTTCCTTTTGGGTGGCATAGACTGCTCTGTTATTCTGGAATGGTGTGGCAGATGATGCTTCTCCTTGGCGGGGTGGCATAGACTGCTCTTCTGTTATGGAATGGTGTGGCAGAGGGTGTTTCCAATTGGGTGGCATAGACTGCTCTTCTGTTGTGGAATGGTTTGGCAGAGGGTGCTTCCTTTTGGGTGGCATAGACTGTTGCGCTGTTAGGGCGTGGCGTGGCAGAGGGTGCTTTTAATTGGGTGGCATAGACTGTTGCGCTGTTAGGGGGTGGCGGGGCAGAGGGTGTTTCCAATTGGGTGGCATAGACTGCTCTTCTGTTGTGGAATGGTTTGGCAGAGGGTGCTTCCAATTGGGTGGCATAGACTGCTCTGTTATTCTGGAATGGTGTGGCAGATGATGCTTCTCCTTGGCGGGGTGGCATAGACTGCTCTTCTGTTATGGAATGGTGTGGCAGAGGGTGCTTCCAATTGGGTGGCATAGACTGTTGCGCTGTTAGGGGGTGGCGTGGCAGAGGGTGCTTCCAATTGGGTGGCATAGACTGCTCTGTTATTCTGGAATGGTGTGGCAGATGATGCTTCTCCTTGGCGGGGTGGCATAGACTGCTCTTCTGTTATGGAATGGTGTGGCAGAGGGTGCTTCCAATTGGGTGGCATAGACTGTTGCGCTGTTAGGGCGTGGTGTGGCAGAGGGTGCTTTCAATCGGGTGGCATCGACTGTTGCGCTGTTAGGGGGTGGCGTGACAGCGGGTGCTTCCTTTTGGGTGGCATAGACTGTTGCGCTGTTAGGGAGTGGCGGGGCAGAGGGTGTTTCCAATTGGGTGGCATAGACTGCTCTTCTGTTGTGGAATGGTGTGGCAGAGGGTGCTTCCAATTGGGTGGCATAGACTGTTGCGCTGTTAGGGCGTGGCGTGGCAGAGGGTGCTTCCAATTGGGTGGCATAGACTGCTCTGTTGTTCTGGAATGATGTGGCAGATGATGCTTCTCCTTGGCGGGGTGGCATATACTGCTCTTCTGTTGTGGAATGGTGTTGCAGAGGCTGCTTCCAATTGGGTGGCATCGACTGTTGCGCTGTTAGGGGGTGGCGTGACAGCGGGTGCTTCCTTTTGGGTGGCATAGACTGTTGCGCTGTTAGGGAGTGGCGGGGCAGAGGGTGTTTCCAATTGGGTGGCATAGACTGCTCTTCTGTTGTGGAATGGTGTGACAGAGGGTTCTTCCTTTTGGGTGGCATAGACTGTTGCGCTGTTAGGGGGTGGCGTGGCAGAGGGTGCTTCCAATTGGGTGGCATAGACTGCTCTGTTATTCTGGAATGGTGTGGCAGATGATGCTTCTCCTTGGCGGGGTGGCATAGACTGCTCTTCTGTTATGGAATGGTGTGGCAGAGGGTGCTTCCAATTGGGTGGCATAGACTGTTGCGCTGTTAGGGGGTGGCGTGGCAGAGGGTGCTTCCAATTGGGTGGCATAGACTGCTCTGTTATTCTGGAATGGTGTGGCAGATGATGCTTCTCCTTGGCGGGGTGGCATAGACTGCTCTTCTGTTATGGAATGGTGTGGCAGAGGGTGCTTCCAATTGGGTGGCATAGACTGTTGCGCTGTTAGGGCGTGGTGTGGCAGAGGGTGCTTTCAATCGGGTGGCATCGACTGTTGCGCTGTTAGGGGGTGGCGTGACAGCGGGTGCTTCCTTTTGGGTGGCATAGACTGTTGCGCTGTTAGGGAGTGGCGGGGCAGAGGGTGTTTCCAATTGGGTGGCATAGACTGCTCTTCTGTTGTGGAATGGTGTGGCAGAGGGTGCTTCCAATTGGGTGGCATAGACTGTTGCGCTGTTAGGGCGTGGCGTGGCAGAGGGTGCTTCCAATTGGGTGGCATAGACTGCTCTATTATTCTGGAATGGTGTGGCAGATGATGCTTCTCCTTGGCGGGGTGGCATAGACTGCTTTTCTGTTGTGGAATGGTGTGGCAGAGGGTGCTTCCAATTGGGTGGCATAGACTGTTGCGCTGTTAGGGGGTGGCGTGGCAGAGGGTGCTTCCTTTTGGGTGGCATAGACTGCTCTGTTGTTCTGGAATGATGTGGCAGATGATGCTTCTCCTTGGCGGGGTGGCATATACTGCTCTTCTGTTGTGGAATGGTGTTGCAGAGGCTGCTTCCAATTGGGTGGCATAGACTGTTGCGCTGTTAGGG
The DNA here is from genome assembly GCA_036245825.1 of Pristionchus entomophagus. NCBI lineage: Eukaryota > Metazoa > Nematoda > Chromadorea > Rhabditida > Neodiplogasteridae > Pristionchus > Pristionchus entomophagus. Next base: position 14,262,805 of record BTSX01000006.1, read on the forward strand.
GGTGGCGTGGCAGAGGGTGCTTCCTTTTGGGTGACATAGACTGTTGCGCTGTTAGGGGGTGGCGTGGCAGAGGGTGCTTTTAATTCGGTGGCATAGACTGCTCTGTTGTTCTGCAATGGTGTGGCAGATGATGCTTCTCCTTGGCGGGGTGGCATAGACTGCTCTTCTGTTGTGGAATGGTGTGGCAGAGGGTGCTTCCAATTGGGTGGCATAGACTGTTGCGCTGTTAGGGCGTGGCGTGGCAGAGGGTGCTTCCAATTGGGTGGCATAGACTGCTCTATTATTCTGGAATGGTGTGGCAGATGATGCTTCTCCTTGGCGGGGTGGCATAGACTGCTTTTCTGTTGTGGAATGGTGTGGCAGAGGGTGCTTCCAATTGGGTGGCATAGACTGTTGCGCTGTTAGGGGGTGGCGTGGCAGAGGGTGCTTCCTTTTGGGTGGCATAGACTGCTCTGTTGTTCTGGAATGATGTGGCAGATGATGCTTCTCCTTGGCGGGGTGGCATATACTGCTCTTCTGTTGTGGAATGGTGTTGCAGAGGCTGCTTCCAATTGGGTGGCATAGACTGTTGCGCTGTTAGGGGGTGGCGTGGCAGAGGGTGCTTCCTTTTGGGTGACATAGACTGTTGCGCTGTTAGGGGGTGGCGTGGCAGAGGGTGCTTTTAATTCGGTGGCATAGACTGCTCTGTTGTTCTGCAATGGTGTGGCAGATGATGCTTCTCCTTGGCGGGGTGGCATAGACTGCTCTTCTGTTGTGGAATGGTGTGGCAGAGGGTGCTTCCAATTGGGTGGCATAGACTGTTGCGCTGTTAGGGCGTGGCGTGGCAGAGGGTGCTTCCTTTTGGGTGGCATAGACTGCTCTGTTATTCTGGAATGGTGTGGCAGATGATGCTTCTCCTTGGCGGGGTGGCATAGACTGCTCTTCTGTTATGGAATGGTGTGGCAGAGGGTGTTTCCAATTGGGTGGCATAGACTGTTGCGCTGTTAGGGGGTGGCGTGACAGCGGGTGCTTCCTTTTGGGTGGCATAGACTGTTGCGCTGTTAGGGGGTGGCGGGGCAGAGGGTGTTTCCAATTGGGTGGCATAGACTGCTCTTCTGTTGTGGAATGGTTTGGCAGAGGGTGCTTCCAATTGGGTGGCATAGACTGCTCTGTTATTCTGGAATGGTGTGGCAGATGATGCTTCTCCTTGGCGGGGTGGCATAGACTGCTCTTCTGTTATGGAATGGTGTGGCAGAGGGTGCTTCCAATTGGGTGGCATAGACTGTTGCGCTGTTAGGGGGTGGCGTGGCAGAGGGTGCTTCCAATTGGGTGGCATAGACTGCTCTGTTATTCTGGAATGGTGTGGCAGATGATGCTTCTCCTTGGCGGGGTGGCATAGACTGCTCTTCTGTTATGGAATGGTGTGGCAGAGGGTGCTTCCAATTGGGTGGCATAGACTGTTGCGCTGTTAGGGCGTGGTGTGGCAGAGGGTGCTTTCAATCGGGTGGCATCGACTGTTGCGCTGTTAGGGGGTGGCGTGACAGCGGGTGCTTCCTTTTGGGTGGCATAGACTGTTGCGCTGTTAGGGAGTGGCGGGGCAGAGGGTGTTTCCAATTGGGTGGCATAGACTGCTCTTCTGTTGTGGAATGGTGTGGCAGAGGGTGCTTCCAATTGGGTGGCATAGACTGTTGCGCTGTTAGGGCGTGGCGTGGCAGAGGGTGCTTCCAATTGGGTGGCATAGACTGCTCTGTTGTTCTGGAATGATGTGGCAGATGATGCTTCTCCTTGGCGGGGTGGCATATACTGCTCTTCTGTTGTGGAATGGTGTTGCAGAGGCTGCTTCCAATTGGGTGGCATAGACTGTTGCGCTGTTAGGGGGTGGCGTGGCAGAGGGTGCTTCCTTTTGGGTGACATAGACTGTTGCGCTGTTAGGGGGTGGCGTGGCAGAGGGTGCTTCCTTTTGGGTGACATAGACTGTTGCGCTGTTAGGGGGTGGCGTGGCAGAGGGTGCTTTTAATTCGGTGGCATAGACTGCTCTGTTGTTCTGCAATGGTGTGGCAGATGATGCTTCTCCTTGGCGGGGTGGCATAGACTGCTCTTCTGTTGTGGAATGGTGTGGCAGAGGGTGCTTCCAATTGGGTGGCATAGACTGTTGCGCTGTTAGGGCGTGGCGTGGCAGAGGGTGCTTCCTTTTGGGTGGCATAGACTGCTCTGTTATTCTGGAATGGTGTGGCAGATGATGCTTCTCCTTGGCGGGGTGGCATAGACTGCTCTTCTGTTATGGAATGGTGTGGCAGAGGGTGTTTCCAATTGGGTGGCATAGACTGCTCTTCTGTTGTGGAATGGTTTGGCAGAGGGTGCTTCCTTTTGGGTGGCATAGACTGTTGCGCTGTTAGGGCGTGGCGTGGCAGAGGGTGCTTTTAATTGGGTGGCATAGACTGTTGCGCTGTTAGGGGGTGGCGGGGCAGAGGGTGTTTCCAATTGGGTGGCATAGACTGCTCTTCTGTTGTGGAATGGTTTGGCAGAGGGTGCTTCCAATTGGGTGGCATAGACTGCTCTGTTATTCTGGAATGGTGTGGCAGATGATGCTTCTCCTTGGCGGGGTGGCATAGACTGCTCTTCTGTTATGGAATGGTGTGGCAGAGGGTGCTTCCAATTGGGTGGCATAGACTGTTGCGCTGTTAGGGGGTGGCGTGGCAGAGGGTGCTTCCAATTGGGTGGCATAGACTGCTCTGTTATTCTGGAATGGTGTGGCAGATGATGCTTCTCCTTGGCGGGGTGGCATAGACTGCTCTTCTGTTATGGAATGGTGTGGCAGAGGGTGCTTCCAATTGGGTGGCATAGACTGTTGCGCTGTTAGGGCGTGGTGTGGCAGAGGGTGCTTTCAATCGGGTGGCATCGACTGTTGCGCTGTTAGGGGGTGGCGTGACAGCGGGTGCTTCCTTTTGGGTGGCATAGACTGTTGCGCTGTTAGGGAGTGGCGGGGCAGAGGGTGTTTCCAATTGGGTGGCATAGACTGCTCTTCTGTTGTGGAATGGTGTGGCAGAGGGTGCTTCCAATTGGGTGGCATAGACTGTTGCGCTGTTAGGGCGTGGCGTGGCAGAGGGTGCTTCCAATTGGGTGGCATAGACTGCTCTGTTGTTCTGGAATGATGTGGCAGATGATGCTTCTCCTTGGCGGGGTGGCATATACTGCTCTTCTGTTGTGGAATGGTGTTGCAGAGGCTGCTTCCAATTGGGTGGCATAGACTGTTGCGCTGTTAGGGGGTGGCGTGGCAGAGGGTGCTTCCTTTTGGGTGACATAGACTGTTGCGCTGTTAGGGGGTGGCGTGGCAGAGGGTGCTTTTAATTCGGTGGCATAGACTGCTCTGTTGTTCTGCAATGGTGTGGCAGATGATGCTTCTCCTTGGCGGGGTGGCATAGACTGCTCTTCTGTTGTGGAATGGTGTGGCAGAGGGTGCTTCCAATTGGGTGGCATAGACTGTTGCGCTGTTAGGGCGTGGCGTGGCAGAGGGTGCTTCCTTTTGGGTGGCATAGACTGCTCTGTTATTCTGGAATGGTGTGGCAGATGATGCTTCTCCTTGGCGGGGTGGCATAGACTGCTCTTCTGTTATGGAATGGTGTGGCAGAGGGTGTTTCCAATTGGGTGGCATAGACTGCTCTTCTGTTGTGGAATGGTTTGGCAGAGGGTGCTTCCTTTTGGGTGGCATAGACTGTTGCGCTGTTAGGGCGTGGCGTGGCAGAGGGTGCTTTTAATTGGGTGGCATAGACTGTTGCGCTGTTAGGGGGTGGCGGGGCAGAGGGTGTTTCCAATTGGGTGGCATAGACTGCTCTTCTGTTGTGGAATGGTTTGGCAGAGGGTGCTTCCAATTGGGTGGCATAGACTGCTCTCTTATTCTGGAATGGTGTGGCAGATGATGCTTCTCCTTGGCGGGGTGGCATAGACTGCTTTTCTGTTGTGGAATGGTGTGGCAGAGGGTGCTTCCAATTGGGTGGCATAGACTGCTCTATTATTCTGGAATGGTGTGGCAGATGATGCTTCTCCTTGGCGGGGTGGCATAGACTGCTTTTCTGTTGTGGAATGGTGTGGCAGAGGGTGCTTCCAATTGGGTGGCATAGACTGTTGCGCTGTTAGGGCGTGGCGTGGCAGAGGGTGCTTTTAATTCGGTGGCATAGACTGCTCTGTTGTTCTGGAATGGTGTGGCAGATGATGCTTCTCCTTGGCGGGGTGGCATAGACTGCTCTTCTGTTGTGGAATGGTGTGGCAGAGGGTGCTTCCTTTTGGGTGACATAGACTGTTGCGCTGTTAGGGGGTGGCGTGGCAGAGGGTGCTTTTAATTCGGTGGCATAGACTGCTCTGTTGTTCTGGAATGGTGTGGCAGATGATGCTTCTCCTTGGCGGGGTGGCATAGACTGCTCTTCTGTTGTGGAATGGTGTGGCAGAGGGTGCTTCCAATTGGGTGGCATAGACTGTTGCGCTGTTAGGGCGTGGCGTGGCAGAGGGTGCTTCCTTTTGGGTGGCATAGACTGCTCTGTTATTCTGGAATGGTGTGGCAGATGATGCTTCTCCTTGGCGGGGTGGCATAGACTGCTCTTCTGTTATGGAATGGTGTGGCAGAGGGTGCTTCCAATTGGGTGGCATAGACTGTTGCGCTGTTAGGGCGTGGCGTGGCAGAGGGTGCTTCCTTTTGGGTGGCATAGACTGTTGAGCTGTTAGGGGGTGGCCTGGCAGAGGGTGCTTCCTTTTGGGTGGCATAGACTGCTCTGTTGTTCTGGAATGATGTAGCAGATGATGCTTCTCCTTGGCGGGGTGGCATAGACTGCTCTTCTGTTGTGGAATGGTGTTGCAGAGGCTGCTTCCAATTGGATGGCATAGACTGTTGCGCTGTTAGGGGGTGGCGTGGCAGAGGGTGCTTCCTTTTGGGTGGCATAGACTGTTGCGCTGTTAGGGCGTGGCGTGGCAGAGGGTGCTTTTAATTGGGTGGCATAGACTGTTGCGCTGTTAGGGGGTGGCGTGACAGCGGGTGCTTCCTTTTGGGTGGCATAGACTGTTGCGCTGTTAGGGGGTGGCGGGGCAGAGGGTGTTTCCAATTGGGTGGCATAGACTGCTCTTCTGTTGTGGAATGGTTTGGCAGAGGGTGCTTCCTATTGGGTGGCATAGACTGTTGCGCTGTTAGAGCGTGGCGTGGCAGAGGGTGCTTCCAATTGGGTGGCATAGACTGCTCTCTTATTCTGGAATGGTGTGTCAGATGATGCTTCTCCTTGGCGGGGTGGCATAGACTGCTTTTCTGTTGTGGAATGGTGTGGCAGAGGGTGCTTCCAATTGGGTGGCATAGACTGTTGCGCTGTTAGGGCGTGGCGTGGCAGAGGGTGCTTTTAATTCGGTGGCATAGACTGCTCTGTTGTTCTGGAATGGTGTGGCAGATGATGCTTCTCCTTGGCGGGGTGGCATAGACTGCTCTTCTGTTGTGGAATGGTGTGGCAGAGGGTGCTTTCAATTGGGTGGCATAGACTGTTGCGCTGTTAGGGGGTGGCGTGGCAAAGGGTGCTTCCTTTTGGGTGGCATAGACTGCTCTGTTGTTCTGGAATGGTGTGGCAGATGATGCTTCTCCTTGGCGGGGTGGCATAGACTGCTCTGATATTCTGGAATGGTGTGACAGATGATGCTTCTCCTTGGTGGGGTGGCATAGACTGCTCTTCTGTTGTGGAATGGTGTTGCAGAGGCTGCTTCCAATTGGATGGCATAGACTGTTGCGCTGTTAGGGGGTGGCGTGGCAGAGGGTGCTTCCTTTTGGGTGGCATAGACTGTTGCGCTGTTAGGGCGTGGCGTGGCAGAGGGTGCTTTTAATTGGGTGGCATAGACTGTTGCGCTGTTAGGGGGTGGCGTGACAGCGGGTGCTTCCTTTTGGGTGGCATAGACTGTTGCGCTGTTAGGGGGTGGCGGGGCAGAGGGTGTTTCCAATTGGGTGGCATAGACTGCTCTTCTGTTGTGGAATGGTTTGGCAGAGGGTGCTTCCTATTGGGTGGCATAGACTGTTGCGCTGTTAGAGCGTGGCGTGGCAGAGGGTGCTTCCAATTGGGTGGCATAGACTGCTCTCTTATTCTGGAATGGTGTGTCAGATGATGCTTCTCCTTGGCGGGGTGGCATAGACTGCTTTTCTGTTGTGGAATGGTGTGGCAGAGGGTGCTTCCAATTGGGTGGCATAGACTGTTGCGCTGTTAGGGCGTGGCGTGGCAGAGGGTGCTTTTAATTCGGTGGCATAGACTGCTCTGTTGTTCTGGAATGGTGTGGCAGATGATGCTTCTCCTTGGCGGGGTGGCATAGACTGCTCTTCTGTTGTGGAATGGTGTGGCAGAGGGTGCTTTCAATTGGGTGGCATAGACTGTTGCGCTGTTAGGGGGTGGCGTGGCAAAGGGTGCTTCCTTTTGGGTGGCATAGACTGCTCTGTTGTTCTGGAATGGTGTGGCAGATGATGCTTCTCCTTGGCGGGGTGGCATAGACTGCTCTGATATTCTGGAATGGTGTGACAGATGATGCTTCTCCTTGGCGGGGTGGCATAGACTGCTCTTCTGTTGTGGAATGGTGTTGCAGAGGCTGCTTCCAATTGGATGGCATAGACTGTTGCGCTGTTAGGGGGTGGCGTGGCAGAGGGTGCTTCCTTTTGGGTGGCATAGACTGTTGCGCTGTTAGGGCGTGGCGTGGCAGAGGGTGCTTTTAATTGGGTGGCATAGACTGTTGCGCTGTTAGGGGGTGGCGTGACAGCGGGTGCTTCCTTTTGGGTGGCATAGACTGTTGCGCTGTTAGGGGGTGGCGGGGCAGAGGGTGTTTCCAATTGGGTGGCATAGACTGCTCTTCTGTTGTGGAATGGTTTGGCAGAGGGTGCTTCCTATTGGGTGGCATAGACTGTTGCGCTGTTAGAGCGTGGCGTGGCAGAGGGTGCTTCCAATTGGGTGGCATAGACTGCTCTCTTATTCTGGAATGGTGTGTCAGATGATGCTTCTCCTTGGCGGGGTGGCATAGACTGCTTTTCTGTTGTGGAATGGTGTGGCAGAGGGTGCTTCCAATTGGGTGGCATAGACTGTTGCGCTGTTAGGGCGTGGCGTGGCAGAGGGTGCTTTTAATTCGGTGGCATAGACTGCTCTGTTGTTCTGGAATGGTGTGTCAGATGATGCTTCTCCTTGGCGGGGTGGCATAGACTGCTTTTCTGTTGTGGAATGGTGTGGCAGAGGGTGCTTCCAATTGGGTGGCATAGACTGTTGCGCTGTTAGGGCGTGGCGTGGCAGAGGGTGCTTCCAATTGGGTGGCATAGACTGCTCTCTTATTCTGGAATGGTGTGGCAGATGATGCTTCTCCTTGGCGGGGTGGCATAGACTGCTTTTCTGTTGTGGAATGGTTTGGCAGAGGGTGCTTCCTATTGGGTGGCATAGACTGTTGCGCTGTTAGAGCGTGGCGTGGCAGAGGGTGCTTCCAATTGGGTGGCATAGACTGCTCTCTTATTCTGGAATGGTGTGTCAGATGATGCTTCTCCTTGGCGGGGTGGCATAGACTGCTTTTCTGTTGTGGAATGGTGTGGCAGAGGGTGCTTCCAATTGGGTGGCATAGACTGTTGCGCTGTTAGGGCGTGGCGTGGCAGAGGGTGCTTTTAATTCGGTGGCATAGACTGCTCTGTTGTTCTGGAATGGTGTGGCAGATGATGCTTCTCCTTGGCGGGGTGGCATAGACTGCTCTTCTGTTGTGGAATGGTGTGGCAGAGGGTGCTTTCAATTGGGTGGCATAGACTGTTGCGCTGTTAGGGGGTGGCGTGGCAAAGGGTGCTTCCTTTTGGGTGGCATAGACTGCTCTGTTGTTCTGGAATGGTGTGGCAGATGATGCTTCTCCTTGGCGGGGTGGCATAGACTGCTCTGATATTCTGGAATGGTGTGACAGATGATGCTTCTCCTTGGCGGGGTGGCATAGACTGCTCTTCTGTTGTGGAATGGTGTTGCAGAGGCTGCTTCCAATTGGATGGCATAGACTGTTGCGCTGTTAGGGGGTGGCGTGGCAGAGGGTGCTTCCTTTTGGGTGGCATAGACTGTTGCGCTGTTAGGGCGTGGCGTGGCAGAGGGTGCTTTTAATTGGGTGGCATAGACTGTTGCGCTGTTAGGGGGTGGCGTGACAGCGGGTGCTTCCTTTTGGGTGGCATAGACTGTTGCGCTGTTAGGGGGTGGCGGGGCAGAGGGTGTTTCCAATTGGGTGGCATAGACTGCTCTTCTGTTGTGGAATGGTTTGGCAGAGGGTGCTTCCTATTGGGTGGCATAGACTGTTGCGCTGTTAGAGCGTGGCGTGGCAGAGGGTGCTTCCAATTGGGTGGCATAGACTGCTCTCTTATTCTGGAATGGTGTGTCAGATGATGCTTCTCCTTGGCGGGGTGGCATAGACTGCTTTTCTGTTGTGGAATGGTGTGGCAGAGGGTGCTTCCAATTGGGTGGCATAGACTGTTGCGCTGTTAGGGCGTGGCGTGGCAGAGGGTGCTTTTAATTCGGTGGCATAGACTGCTCTGTTGTTCTGGAATGGTGTGTCAGATGATGCTTCTCCTTGGCGGGGTGGCATAGACTGCTTTTCTGTTGTGGAATGGTGTGGCAGAGGGTGCTTCCAATTGGGTGGCATAGACTGTTGCGCTGTTAGGGCGTGGCGTGGCAGAGGGTGCTTCCAATTGGGTGGCATAGACTGCTCTCTTATTCTGGAATGGTGTGGCAGATGATGCTTCTCCTTGGCGGGGTGGCATAGACTGCTTTTCTGTTGTGGAATGGTGTGGCAGAGGGTGCTTCCAATTGGGTGGCATAGACTGTTGCGCTGTTAGGGCGTGGCGTGGCAGAGGGTGCTTTTAATTCGGTGGCATAGACTGCTCTGTTGTTCTGGAATGGTGTGGCAGATGATGCTTCTCCTTGGCGGGGTGGCATAGACTGCTCTTCTGTTGTGGAATGGTGTGGCAGAGGGTGCTTCCTTTTGGGTGACATAGACTGTTGCGCTGTTAGGGGGTGGCGTGGCAGAGGGTGCTTTTAATTCGGTGGCATAGACTGCTCTGTTGTTCTGGAATGGTGTGGCAGATGATGCTTCTCCTTGGCGGGGTGGCATAGACTGCTCTTCTGTTGTGGAATGGTGTGGCAGAGGGTGCTTCCAATTGGGTGGCATAGACTGTTGCGCTGTTAGGGCGTGGCGTGGCAGAGGGTGCTTCCTTTTGGGTGGCATAGACTGCTCTGTTATTCTGGAATGGTGTGGCAGATGATGCTTCTCCTTGGCGGGGTGGCATAGACTGCTCTTCTGTTATGGAATGGTGTGGCAGAGGGTGCTTCCAATTGGGTGGCATAGACTGTTGCGCTGTTAGGGCGTGGCGTGGCAGAGGGTGCTTCCTTTTGGGTGGCATAGACTGTTGAGCTGTTAGGGGGTGGCCTGGCAGAGGGTGCTTCCTTTTGGGTGGCATAGACTGCTCTGTTGTTCTGGAATGATGTAGCAGATGATGCTTCTCCTTGGCGGGGTGGCATAGACTGCTCTTCTGTTGTGGAATGGTGTTGCAGAGGCTGCTTCCAATTGGATGGCATAGACTGTTGCGCTGTTAGGGGGTGGCGTGGCAGAGGGTGCTTCCTTTTGGGTGGCATAGACTGTTGCGCTGTTAGGGCGTGGCGTGGCAGAGGGTGCTTTTAATTGGGTGGCATAGACTGTTGCGCTGTTAGGGGGTGGCGTGACAGCGGGTGCTTCCTTTTGGGTGGCATAGACTGTTGCGCTGTTAGGGGGTGGCGGGGCAGAGGGTGTTTCCAATTGGGTGGCATAGACTGCTCTTCTGTTGTGGAATGGTTTGGCAGAGGGTGCTTCCTATTGGGTGGCATAGACTGTTGCGCTGTTAGAGCGTGGCGTGGCAGAGGGTGCTTCCAATTGGGTGGCATAGACTGCTCTCTTATTCTGGAATGGTGTGTCAGATGATGCTTCTCCTTGGCGGGGTGGCATAGACTGCTTTTCTGTTGTGGAATGGTGTGGCAGAGGGTGCTTCCAATTGGGTGGCATAGACTGTTGCGCTGTTAGGGCGTGGCGTGGCAGAGGGTGCTTTTAATTCGGTGGCATAGACTGCTCTGTTGTTCTGGAATGGTGTGGCAGATGATGCTTCTCCTTGGCGGGGTGGCATAGACTGCTCTTCTGTTGTGGAATGGTGTGGCAGAGGGTGCTTTCAATTGGGTGGCATAGACTGTTGCGCTGTTAGGGGGTGGCGTGGCAAAGGGTGCTTCCTTTTGGGTGGCATAGACTGCTCTGTTGTTCTGGAATGGTGTGGCAGATGATGCTTCTCCTTGGCGGGGTGGCATAGACTGCTCTGATATTCTGGAATGGTGTGACAGATGATGCTTCTCCTTGGCGGGGTGGCATAGACTGCTCTTCTGTTGTGGAATGGTGTTGCAGAGGCTGCTTCCAATTGGATGGCATAGACTGTTGCGCTGTTAGGGGGTGGCGTGGCAGAGGGTGCTTCCTTTTGGGTGGCATAGACTGTTGCGCTGTTAGGGCGTGGCGTGGCAGAGGGTGCTTTTAATTGGGTGGCATAGACTGTTGCGCTGTTAGGGGGTGGCGTGACAGCGGGTGCTTCCTTTTGGGTGGCATAGACTGTTGCGCTGTTAGGGGGTGGCGGGGCAGAGGGTGTTTCCAATTGGGTGGCATAGACTGCTCTTCTGTTGTGGAATGGTTTGGCAGAGGGTGCTTCCTATTGGGTGGCATAGACTGTTGCGCTGTTAGAGCGTGGCGTGGCAGAGGGTGCTTCCAATTGGGTGGCATAGACTGCTCTCTTATTCTGGAATGGTGTGTCAGATGATGCTTCTCCTTGGCGGGGTGGCATAGACTGCTTTTCTGTTGTGGAATGGTGTGGCAGAGGGTGCTTCCAATTGGGTGGCATAGACTGTTGCGCTGTTAGGGCGTGGCGTGGCAGAGGGTGCTTTTAATTCGGTGGCATAGACTGCTCTGTTGTTCTGGAATGGTGTGTCAGATGATGCTTCTCCTTGGCGGGGTGGCATAGACTGCTTTTCTGTTGTGGAATGGTGTGGCAGAGGGTGCTTCCAATTGGGTGGCATAGACTGTTGCGCTGTTAGGGCGTGGCGTGGCAGAGGGTGCTTTTAATTCGGTGGCATAGACTGCTCTGTTGTTCTGGAATGGTGTGGCAGATGATGCTTCTCCTTGGCGGGGTGGCATAGACTGCTCTTCTGTTGTGGAATGGTGTGGCAGAGGGTGCTTTCAATTGGGTGGCATAGACTGTTGCGCTGTTAGGGGGTGGCGTGGCAAAGGGTGCTTCCTTTTGGGTGGCATAGACTGCTCTGTTGTTCTGGAATGGTGTGGCAGATGATGCTTCTCCTTGGCGGGGTGGCATAGACTGCTCTGATATTCTGGAATGGTGTGACAGATGATGCTTCTCCTTGGCGGGGTGGCATAGACTGCTCTTCTGTTGTGGAATGGTGTTGCAGAGGCTGCTTCCAATTGGATGGCATAGACTGTTGCGCTGTTAGGGGGTGGCGTGGCAGAGGGTGCTTCCTTTTGGGTGGCATAGACTGTTGCGCTGTTAGGGCGTGGCGTGGCAGAGGGTGCTTTTAATTGGGTGGCATAGACTGTTGCGCTGTTAGGGGGTGGCGTGACAGCGGGTGCTTCCTTTTGGGTGGCATAGACTGTTGCGCTGTTAGGGGGTGGCGGGGCAGAGGGTGTTTCCAATTGGGTGGCATAGACTGCTCTTCTGTTGTGGAATGGTTTGGCAGAGGGTGCTTCCTATTGGGTGGCATAGACTGTTGCGCTGTTAGAGCGTGGCGTGGCAGAGGGTGCTTCCAATTGGGTGGCATAGACTGCTCTCTTATTCTGGAATGGTGTGTCAGATGATGCTTCTCCTTGGCGGGGTGGCATAGACTGCTTTTCTGTTGTGGAATGGTGTGGCAGAGGGTGCTTCCAATTGGGTGGCATAGACTGTTGCGCTGTTAGGGCGTGGCGTGGCAGAGGGTGCTTTTAATTCGGTGGCATAGACTGCTCTGTTGTTCTGGAATGGTGTGTCAGATGATGCTTCTCCTTGGCGGGGTGGCATAGACTGCTTTTCTGTTGTGGAATGGTGTGGCAGAGGGTGCTTCCAATTGGGTGGCATAGACTGTTGCGCTGTTAGGGCGTGGCGTGGCAGAGGGTGCTTTTAATTCGGTGGCATAGACTGCTCTGTTGTTCTGGAATGGTGTGGCAGATGATGCTTCTCCTTGGCGGGGTGGCATAGACTGCTCTTCTGTTGTGGAATGGTGTGGCAGAGGGTGCTTTCAATTGGGTGGCATAGACTGTTGCGCTGTTAGGGGGTGGCGTGGCAAAGGGTGCTTCCTTTTGGGTGGCATAGACTGCTCTGTTGTTCTGGAATGGTGTGGCAGATGATGCTTCTCCTTGGCGGGGTGGCATAGACTGCTCTGATATTCTGGAATGGTGTGACAGATGATGCTTCTCCTTGGCGGGGTGGCATAGACTGCTCTTCTGTTGTGGAATGGTGTTGCAGAGGCTGCTTCCAATTGGATGGCATAGACTGTTGCGCTGTTAGGGGGTGGCGTGGCAGAGGGTGCTTCCTTTTGGGTGGCATAGACTGTTGCGCTGTTAGGGCGTGGCGTGGCAGAGGGTGCTTTTAATTGGGTGGCATAGACTGTTGCGCTGTTAGGGGGTGGCGTGACAGCGGGTGCTTCCTTTTGGGTGGCATAGACTGTTGCGCTGTTAGGGGGTGGCGGGGCAGAGGGTGTTTCCAATTGGGTGGCATAGACTGCTCTTCTGTTGTGGAATGGTTTGGCAGAGGGTGCTTCCTATTGGGTGGCATAGACTGTTGCGCTGTTAGAGCGTGGCGTGGCAGAGGGTGCTTCCAATTGGGTGGCATAGACTGCTCTCTTATTCTGGAATGGTGTGTCAGATGATGCTTCTCCTTGGCGGGGTGGCATAGACTGCTTTTCTGTTGTGGAATGGTGTGGCAGAGGGTGCTTCCAATTGGGTGGCATAGACTGTTGCGCTGTTAGGGCGTGGCGTGGCAGAGGGTGCTTTTAATTCGGTGGCATAGACTGCTCTGTTGTTCTGGAATGGTGTGTCAGATGATGCTTCTCCTTGGCGGGGTGGCATAGACTGCTTTTCTGTTGTGGAATGGTGTGGCAGAGGGTGCTTCCAATTGGGTGGCATAGACTGTTGCGCTGTTAGGGCGTGGCGTGGCAGAGGGTGCTTTTAATTCGGTGGCATAGACTGCTCTGTTGTTCTGGAATGGTGTGGCAGATGATGCTTCTCCTTGGCGGGGTGGCATAGACTGCTCTTCTGTTGTGGAATGGTGTGGCAGAGGGTGCTTTCAATTGGGTGGCATAGACTGTTGCGCTGTTAGGGGGTGGCGTGGCAAAGGGTGCTTCCTTTTGGGTGGCATAGACTGCTCTGTTGTTCTGGAATGGTGTGGCAGATGATGCTTCTCCTTGGCGGGGTGGCATAGACTGCTCTGATATTCTGGAATGGTGTGACAGATGATGCTTCTCCTTGGCGGGGTGGCATAGACTGCTCTTCTGTTGTGGAATGGTGTTGCAGAGGCTGCTTCCAATTGGATGGCATAGACTGTTGCGCTGTTAGGGGGTGGCGTGGCAGAGGGTGCTTCCTTTTGGGTGGCATAGACTGTTGCGCTGTTAGGGCGTGGCGTGGCAGAGGGTGCTTTTAATTGGGTGGCATAGACTGTTGCGCTGTTAGGGGGTGGCGTGACAGCGGGTGCTTCCTTTTGGGTGGCATAGACTGTTGCGCTGTTAGGGGGTGGCGGGGCAGAGGGTGTTTCCAATTGGGTGGCATAGACTGCTCTTCTGTTGTGGAATGGTTTGGCAGAGGGTGCTTCCTATTGGGTGGCATAGACTGTTGCGCTGTTAGAGCGTGGCGTGGCAGAGGGTGCTTCCAATTGGGTGGCATAGACTGCTCTCTTATTCTGGAATGGTGTGTCAGATGATGCTTCTCCTTGGCGGGGTGGCATAGACTGCTTTTCTGTTGTGGAATGGTGTGGCAGAGGGTGCTTCCAATTGGGTGGCATAGACTGTTGCGCTGTTAGGGCGTGGCGTGGCAGAGGGTGCTTTTAATTCGGTGGCATAGACTGCTCTGTTGTTCTGGAATGGTGTGGCAGATGATGCTTCTCCTTGGCGGGGTGGCATAGACTGCTCTTCTGTTGTGGAATGGTGTGGCAGAGGGTGCTTTCAATTGGGTGGCATAGACTGTTGCGCTGTTAGGGGGTGGCGTGGCAAAGGGTGCTTCCTTTTGGGTGGCATAGACTGCTCTGTTGTTCTGGAATGGTGTGGCAGATGATGCTTCTCCTTGGCGGGGTGGCATAGACTGCTCTGATATTCTGGAATGGTGTGACAGATGATGCTTCTCCTTGGCGGGGTGGCATAATGGGCATGGTGTCTGACTGGCATGCCGACGCAGGCAGGTTCGACTCCCGCCCGCAGGTGATGTTTTGCAAGAGGTAGATTTTTTTGTAATTTTGTACAAAGGGGTACTTTCTGACGGAGAATCTAATAAGCATACTTAAAAATAACCACATTCGATAGTTCTCAAACTGACGTACCGAAAAATAAATAAAAATATTGTTTAAATGTTTTTAGAATAGAATAAAGCATTTCCAGTAATAAAGTTGCGCTAACTCTATAGAAATGATTACGGTAGATGGACAGTCAATCTGAGATTTTGCGAAATCGCTATATTTTGTTATATTATTTATTTTATGTCTTTTCTTTGTTGCTGTCAGATTCACCATGCTCGATTCGATAAGCGAAGCGTAATGAATAAATATTAGGATGTGTTTATAAATACCCCATTGCCCTCTCTAAACTAATTTCAAAAAAATTACATTTTGGGTGATTAGCATTTTTATGTAGTGTATATCCGAGTGGGGAATGTATGCTGATTTTTGTAGAATTCAAAAAATGAGGATATGCCTTCAAATTTGGGGTGAAACACTATCCCAGGTATCGATTTGATCAGGCTGATTTCAGAGCCAAAATACTTTTCATAGTTAGGGAGGGCAATGGGGTATTAATAAACAAACCCAAATGTTTATTTCTCATACTTCGCTTATCGAATCGAGTGTGCTGAATCTAACAGTAGCAAAGAAAAGCCATAAAATAATATAACAAAATAAAGCGATTTAACAAAATCTTTGATTGACTGACCATCTTCCGTAATCGATTGTGTCGAGTTTGCGCGAATTTATTACTAGAAATAGCTAATTATGTTTACAACATATTTAAACATTATTTTTGTTTATTTTTAGGTTTGTCAATTTGAGAAATAATGAATAAAAATATATATACGTCATAAATACGTCATTTTGAAGCTTTAAAGCTGTAAAACGATAGTGTAAAACAGAATTAATTTTCAAAGACAAGACAATTAAAAAGTCAGTTCTCGATTCGCGCGAAAGCTTTGAAGAGCACGGCCCCCGGAGTAAAGACATAAGACATAAAGAAAACGTCCAGCCATATCAGGGTGAAATCAGGGAACGCCAGTACAAAACAAAAGGCTACAGTAAAAAGTTCACTCTGAATCACGATGAAAACTGAAAATCCGTTGGTCTCACGCCGATGTCCCGCAAAAGTCACGCTCACTTTGCGATTCTAGTGCACGGAACGTTAAAATCAGGGAATTTTTTCTATATTTAGCGAGAGACAGTAAACGCTCGCGTACGCGTGCGTGATTCAGGCAATGACGATGGTAATTATTTGTAGTTTGTAGCGCTGGACGTTTTTGCTCGGCCTATGTCTCAGCTCTGGGGGCCGTGGAAGAGTACTTCTGTAAGAAAAAAAAAGCTTCTTGAAGAGTACTTCTGTCGTCTAGGAACACACGTTTCCCTCCCTAGGTATGTCCTCATTTTTAAAATTCTACAAAAATCATCATATATTTCCCACTCTATGCACTACACAAAAATGATAATCACCCAAAATGTTATTTTTTGAATGCAGTTATGATTATTTATGTCACTTTTCGGATCGAAAAATGAGGTTTTTTTAGCATAACTTTTTTCTTTCACGGTTTTATGATCACTAGTATTGAAATTCGTTTTCCACACTCAAAAATACGTCAGATAAGCTACTATTCATGTACTTCTGAGATAGTAACTTTTTCGACCCCCAAAACTGTGGGTTACTGTAAATCCGCCAAAGTCGACCTGAGACCTTAGCTAATAGTGGCTGCGATCAGCACTCGGTATCGCTATGGAGAAAATATTATGAAAAAATTATGGAGAAAATCTATTTTTCAGCCATAAGCGGACCCATTCCAGAATAACGTGGAGTGTCTCTTAAAATATGTGTGAAAATATTGAGCATCGTAATTCTCCATATTACTGTGTCTCATTAGTCATCCATATAATTTTTTTTGGTGACAGGCCCCTCCCACCAGCCTCCCCCATCACCACCTGTTGACACCAGCCTCCCCCATCACCTCCTGTCTGCCCAGATGTTGCACTATAACTAGGGGCCACAACGTGGATAGCCGACTTAGTGGAATCGTGTCCAAAGTAGTCTCAAAATGACCGCCAGGGTCTCAATATCATTTTTGCTCTTGGACGTTTGCCGCTATCTCTTCTCTCAAGCCCGGGAGAGCGTTAAAAGCGCGCGCGATTCCCCCAGCCAGAGAGGGGAGAGAGGCGAGACGAGAGATAAACGGGCGGAGCCTCTCTCGCATGTGTCTCTCTCCCTCCTCCCGCTCTCTCGTCGTTCTCCTCCTGCGCTCAAGTTTAATTCGAGCACAATTCAGGGAAAAATATTTAAAATTCAAATTTGTGCTTAAAATTCCTCTAAAATACTAATTAACAATAACTCGGGCGGAACATTGTGCGTGTTCTGGAGATGCCCTAATAGCCCTATTCCCAACCTAAATATCGACAATTGACCTACGGAAACATGAAAGTGCAAGCTCCGCCTCAGGTCAATAACTCTGGTATTTCGGCCATACTAGTATACCTGCAGGCGGACTACTGGTGGAGAGCGCTCTCTTCGTCTCCCACACTCTCTCTTTTCTGTCTTATGAGAGGGAGTAGAGGGAATGAGGAGAGTCCCCTCCACCAGTAGTGGCACCATTAGTGCACCAGTTGTAAACTATTAGCTACTAGTTTACAACTGGTGGACTAATGGTGCCACTACTGGTGGACTAATGGTGGCACTACTTGTTGTATAGTAATCTAAATATAATAATATCGTCGTTATGCTAATTCGTAAATAGCAAGTAATAAGTGTGCGACACCCGGGAAATTGTAAAGTTCACCGATTCACCATTCACAGGTTCACCATTCACAGGTTCACCGTTCACCGTTCACCGTTCACATTCACCGTTCACCATTCACACATAGATAATTCACTGCATCCCAAGATGAACTGGACACTAATTATTTACAAGTTTATAGTATTTATTTCAACTTGGTGAATAGAGAAATACGAGTCAACACTACAATTATCAGATGGACTTTAAAAATTGCAACAAATTGAATAGTGATCATCCAACGAGAAACAATTGTACAAGAACAATAAGTTTCACTCTCACTGGTTCCATAACTTCATTCTAGCAATGAGATATCGTTACAGATTGACAATAAAAAAGTCGGAAGAGTGGCTACTAAAGTTCGATTCCAATGTGTAGTAGGGATGTTTGCCGGAATTTTCGCTTTATATTATGAGAATCTCCAAGTGCATACTTGCGTTTCGAGATTGCTTGAATAGACCGCATACAGTAACTTTATCGATTTTCCTCTCAAACATTCAGATCTTTCCGAAACTTATCAAGCAGTTACCCGGACACTTGCTGATGCTACGTGTCCAATGTGAAGGCTTCTACTAGCCAAGAACGAAAGATATTGAGAACAAACTAAACAAAATGGAGGTAGATCATTTTTTGCATCATCACAATGCAATCATTTTTAAACTTACGGAGAAGTGGAAATGGAGATCGAAGCTATACATGGTGATCTGAATGTATGCCAAGTTTCATGCAGATAGCTCATCTGGTTCGATAGCCACGGCCTATTAGATCAATTTTGTCTATCTACTTTGCTCACTCGTCGCAATGTGCGCACGATGCCTACGGGCACGGCGCGTTTCGCATGTGAAGGCGCAGTTTATAAGTGCCGTTATCATCATTTGTTTCACCTACAATTTCAGTAGTTTCTTATGTATTTGCTAGCCGTTTTTTTGTTCTTACCTTGCTGAACTTTGATATTTGCCTATTTCCGGTATGGATCACCTTCCGGACCTCAAACAGGCCGAGGCAATCCTGTCAAGAATGCATTCTCTGGAAGCAAAAGACCAGCAGGTCTTCTCTGCTAGAGTGGATCAAGAAGAGGCAGCAGTGTGCCATTGCACTCTCTGTCCCTCTCGTGATCAAGAGGAGCAGTATGACTACTGCTGCCAATCCCTCTTTCGGTTGCCTCTACGAAAGAACGGCCAGCATCTGAGGGAGGGACTCAAGGAAAAGCTAAAGGATCCCTCCACTCCCTGCATCTGCCTCAATCCACTCTTCTCCAACTTCTTGCTAACGGATACGGTAAGTCTCTCTATCGATTGATTCTCACATTTGATCTTTGATCTTTCAGGCAACCGATGCAGCAGTCGCTCTTCGCAACTACGAAACAGGCACGGTGGATATGGATGGGACCACTCGGACGCGGTATTCGAGTTAGACTACCCGCTTGTATCATCTCCGAAGTGCGCAAGAGATGGCCTAGTCATTCCTACACTGGTTTCAAACCCAGTGATGTGCTAGATGATTAATTGATAAAGTAATTGTGAACTATCATGGACCGATATCTAATCGTCGCTATCATGTCTGATTCATGCTACCTTATCTGTCATAGTACAGTAACCCACCGTAATACTACCATTTAATAGATGGAGAGGAGATGTGTTGTCTGCGGAGTAAAGGAGTTTCAGAAGAAAATGCACTTATTCACCCGAGCTCCTGACAGGAGAGTCAAATGGGTTGATTCGGTGTGTCAGACTCCCGAACAGAAGAACGAGCTATATCGGAAACTGGATGCTACAGTAACCCCTTACATCTGCTCGAGCCACTTCTCGCCTTCGGACTACAGTAATCCTCACCCGAACACATTCGTTCTCCGTAATACAGCTGTCCCTTGCTTTGTGGTGAGCATCAACATATTTACATTCAGAAATTATTCATTTCAATACTTACAATTACATTATTTACAATATTTGATTACAATATATTTCAGAGATCTACCGTAATCCTGCCTACCGTTACCCCTCCTCACTCGCCTATCCCCTCTTCTTCCTCCTATCGTCCTCCTCCTCTTCTCAGCCGTCTCCCGCCTCCCGCCGCCTCACATGCTGCTGCCGCCCTGAACAGGTATTATTCATTGTCTTAGAGTCTAACGATCAAATTAGAATAATAGTAAACACATAGTGGTTCTTATCCAAGTATTTTGCAGCCCAAGGAGATCAAGAAGGACCCCAACTGGAAGCCACCTCTCCCTACTACTCGAAACCTTCCTGATTCCGAATACCTCATGGTTTCGAAGGACTCGCTACTTACTCTCCTCCGGCAGTGCAACAAATGCCAGAAGGGACAGCGAAACCTCTCCTTCCGAATGGAACGATTGGCATTCGCTGTCTCTGGAGAGTCTCTGGAGACCGTTCTCTTTCACAAGTTCACAAATTCTCTAGCTTATAACGCCTATGCCTGCTTCAGAGAACGCTGACAAACATTAGGGAAGAGGAACTACCTGTTCATTTGATGTCCTGCTCCAGTACCAGCTTCTGGGCTTGCTTCTCTTCCCAGATCTTGCGTCTTCCTGGAAGAAAGGGCTGCGAATGGTGAAAAACAAGCGATACGGTGCGAAAGCGACGCGATCATAATGGTTCACGATTGTTTGTTATTTTTAAACTTAAATAGCTATTAAAATGAAACGACTCGATCGGTAGTTAGGAGGAGAGGAGAAGAGGAGCGTACGTCTGTTGTTCTTTCAGTAAATCAATGAGCAAATCAATCAGAACGATGCAGCTAACATAATGATTTCACAAAGAGCATCGAACAGAATGGTTTAGACAACAAATCTAAAATAGGCGGCGAGAATATTCGAGGCGAAGCCAGGAGTCAAGTGATAAACAGCGCAAGTTGAATGGACAACTGCTTGAAAGACATTTGGAACACCAAATGCAGTGCTAAAGGGGTGATATCGGTTTCACTTACTAGATACACGCTTCCTCTCTTGATTACTCGCTCATTACAAAGTATAGAACATCCAAACGTGTAAGAACAAGACGGGACAAACGAGACTTTGGCCATTACTAGGTTCAACTTTCAGTCCTCGCTCACAAACATGAACTATTCGCGTCACATCGATCAAATACATAGAGGGGATATAGGCGCATCGAAAAGGAACAGAACTGGAGCAATTACACATAAAATAATTAAGAAAATGAAAGCAAAACAGGGAGCGTCAGCTCGCGTCGACGAGAGCTAGTGGTACTACTGCATTTAGCACTGTAATTCAATTCGCGATAGCAAACTATCACGAACTGTATTACAGTATATTGTCATCATTGCTAGCAGATTTTGTTGTAAGACGCAATGACTTTGACGGTCCTTTAAATTATGATCAAGACTTCCGTTCTTGTCACGTGTGAAGAATGGAAGTCGGAGTAGACTACAGCTGAGATATATGCCTTCTCGAATTACACTGTATTTTCCACAACAAAAAATAGTGAATTTTCACTCCTACATCACGGCCATTAATCTCGAAGGGTTTATCAATGGAATAAATCTAACAGCGAGGAGCTTACTGTTTGTATTCTAGCCGAAAGTGTGAAACATTGGAAGCATATTGAGACACGTAATTACGTTGGGTTCATTCACAAGAGACGATTTGTCAGATAGACGATTTGGAGCAAATTGAAACTCGTAATTTTTTTTTCTCTCTCGTCCCTCCCTTTCTCCCAGTCGCCTAATGGATTCCTCCTCGTCTCCATTGGCGACTCAAGATTCAGTCAACACTCTCATGGATCTCGTCAAGTCGCTGCACGTCAAGATTGACAAGCTGTTCGACGCCAACAACCTACCGTACGTCTCTCCTCCTTCATCTACCGTAATCCCGCCAAGCGCACACTCCACCTACGCGTCTGTGTTTGGGGAATTGCAGACACCGATAAGATCAAGATCAAGTCAACAAAAGCTGTACTGGTCGGATCAACTGAGAAGTCAACCAATGAAGAAACCGCAAAGTGCGATGAGGAGACCCTCAAAGTGATCATCGCAAAGACGAATGACAAGCAGCTGAAAGACGCGTACGAGGCTGGTGAGATCACTCACAAGCGCTTCCCCGAGAACAAGGCTCCTGGCAAGCGCATAATGAAGATTTCCCTCCCCTCTACCGTACTCCTTGACCGTTTTCTCGCTTCCATACGATCCACCGGACGCCCCTCTTCCTTTGATCCTTCCATGTTCCTGAGACGCGACTTGATGCCTAGTGAACTGGAGCAGGAGCGCATTGCTCGTGATGAAGCAAGAAGAAGAAATCTCGATTCGGACTGCCTCCGTTGGGGAGTTCGAGACTGTGAGCTGATCGAGTTCAAGGGCCCTACCTACCGTCCTCTTCCTCCCAACTACCGTACTACCACCGACAAGAAACCGGCCCTCTGAACAGTCAATCGAAATCTGGTATTCCTTCTTCAATTCCGAAACCCAACTCTTCTTCTGACGCCTCCTCTACTTCTCGTCCCTCTACTGTCTCTTCTGTCGCTCCCGTCACTTCCGTCACAGTGGCTGCTCCTTCCACTGCCACTTCCTTCATCACCACTCGCGACAAATCAAAGAAAGAAGAGAAGAAACATCCCAACGCGTCCCCCTCTCTCTCTTCAGGTGGTATTGCGGTTGCGGAGGAGGAACGGGCACTTTTGACTCAACAATAGGACTTGTGTGGCAGTTCTGTGAGTTTCCCCCCTCTCTCAAGCCCCTCTTCTAATTGTGTCCCTTCTTACGGTACCCCTATTAGGAAAAACCTTTCCCTATTTTTTGCAAACTGCCGGAGTGTTAGGAACTCGATTGATACCGTAACCTTCCTATTGAGTCATCGAAAGTTTGATATTTTCGCTCTTACTGAAACATGGCTGAGTGATACGGATAGTGATGCGTTTCTGTTGAGCGGCGCGAGAGACTACTTTGTATTCTGTACTGATCGTGTAGACTCTAGAGGTGGAGGAGTTCTGATCTATGCACACTCCACTACGCTTCCTGTCCAAGTCTCTTCTCTCGTTATTCCTGGCTTCGAATGTAGTACTATCGACATTTTCTCAAATGTCGCAACCAATGCCACAAACTGCATCCGAATCATTACTATCTATCGCGCGCCTAACTCTCCTCTCTCCTCTACCTCACTTTTCATTGATTATCTAAACCTTTCAACCAGTTGTCCACACCCATCTATTCTGATTGGTGATTTTAATTTCCCCTCAATCGATTGGTACACCTATTCTTCGCCAACCGTTTCCTTAACCCCTTTCTTGGATTTCATAACTACAAAAGCCTTTAACCAATACGTTGATTTTCCGACGAGAGGGAAAAACATCCTTGACCTCCTTTTATGCAATTCCCCAATTATCACTCAAGTTATGCCTGACATTCCCCTTTCCGACCATGTAGGAATTTCTTTCAAAGTTTCTTTTGAAACTTCTTCAAACGCATCTGTGAAACCTACTAGGAACTACAACTTCGCAAATTGGGATTTAATAAATAGGGGAATCGCGATTCATGATTGGACTATAGCGCTATCTAATAAAACGGCTACAGAAGCCTATTCCTATTTCAGTAATTTTATCAACTCACTATTAGATGCGTTCGTTCCTCTCAAGACCCCTAAAACAAACTCTGGCTATCCCAAGCATTTAGGCCTATTGCATGATAGAATAAAAATATTCCATAACATTGTACCAAATTGCGCTTCAACTCATTCCCTGAGAGAAAGATTTAACAGGGCTCTTAAGAAATTTGAGTTCAAACGAGAAAGCAATGCGATAAACTCTGGAAACCCAAACTCATTCTTTCATTATTGCAAATCTCGTTTTAAACCTGCTTCGTCTTCTCTCCCAGGGATAGTTGATAGTAATGGGTCCATTTTGTTAGCAAACAAAGACAAGGCAACTGCCTTCTCTAGATTCTTTTCTAAAGTTCAAACAACTCCCATGGTCGCCCCTCTTCCTCTCTCAGTCCCTTCTACCTCATCTTTCGATCTTCCTTTTATCACTATTGCTCAAATCCTTTCAGCCATTTCTCAACTAGTATTTAAAATAAATGGCTCTCTTGACAACATTCCTAATTTTGTTTACACCAAATGCAAATTTTCAATTGTTTCACCTCTTTCTCTCATTTTTTGTATCTCTCCTTCCTCTTGTGTTGCCCCTTCCTAATGGAAAACAGCTCATGCTAAACCTATCCTAAAAAAGCCGGTAATGCTGATATCACAAATCATCGTCCCATTTCACTTACTGTAACTGCTTCCAAACTTTTCGAGAAAATTATTATCAATGAGCTGGTTTCCTACCTAGACCAACATTTCTCAATAAGGAATAGGGAAAAAACGCAAATAATGTAAAAATTCCGCAAAAGATGTCTGCACCGGCGGGGCATTGAACCCGCGTAGTATGGGTGCTGGCCAAAATTTCTCCGCACTTTCCCACGGTTTCGTCTCTGTTTACAGGTCGCGCCTAAAAAGCTTAAAATGGCCATCGCGCTTCAGCGCACACAAATAAACCATATGAACAGCATATCATTCGATTCGTCTCGTCGAGCCTGATCGATTGAAGGTTGGCGACGCTTTGGCCCGAAATTGTGGTGAAAGTTATTCAAAAAAATCGATTTACGAAAAAATGAAAATCAATATCAATGGGCCATTTGTGCAGGCATATTCTCCTTGTCATTTGGAACATTTTATCTGTTGGACTTATCTCTCTAGCGTTACTCCAAAAGAAACTACAGGTCTCTCAAAAAGGCACTTTTCAGAATTTTTAAAAGTTGACGACGTCTGTCACCGCTGAAATCGTGAATTTGGAACAAAGCTCTTGTGAGAGACCATATGGAGTGTCAAAATCCGGCTTAAACCCAATTTCGAGTTTTTCAATGTACTAGAGTTTATTCGAATCTTAGGTGACACGCGTGATAAACCAGATAACAAGGAAAGCGAGGTCTATGTGCAATCTAATGCTACGCTCTTTCCTCACCACTACTCCGAGTAATTTATTGAAAGCGTACAAGATTTACATTCGTCCCCTTCTTGAATCTTCGACTATTATCTGGAACCCCACAGCTATTGGTTTAACAAACAAGCTAGAATCGGTACAGCGAGAGTTTACTAAACGTGTACTAAAGCGCTCAGGTTTACCATACTTATCTTATCCAGACCGGCTCGAGTGTTTCCTCCTGGAGACATTAGAGTATCGTCGTGCGACGAATGATATGTTCTTCGTTTATGATTCTGTGCACGGATTCGTTCACCTTGACACATCTGATCTCTACTCGATCTCTCCTCTTACTCGTAGTCTCCGCTCCGCTCACTGTTTTTGCCTCGCTCTTTCCTATGCCATGCCAGTTTCTTTCTCTTGTGCCTCCCGATCCCTAACACTCTGGAACTCCCTTCCCAGCCCAGTAGTGACCATGCCCCGTCTTTCTTACCGTAACATCATAAAGAAAAACCCTTCTTATACTGTCGACTCCTCCCTTATCAAATTGTAACACGCAACTGCCACACAATTTCAGCCCTACCTGCTCACCCGAGCTTCCATAATACCACCTACCCTACCCTACACACCTGCGGGCGGGAGTCGAACCTACCTGCGTCGGCATGCCAGTCAGACACCATGCCCATTAGGCCAGGGCGGCCTACCGCAGGGAAGGTCTCAAAAAGAACACACGCGAACCTGCCTGCGTCGGCATGCCAGTCAGACACCATGCCCATTGTTCTCTACCTCTTGCAAAACATCACCTGCGGGCGGGAGTCGAACCATGCCGACGCAGGCAGGTTCGACTCCCGCCCGCAGGTGATGTTTTGCAAGAGGTAGAGAAAGGCGCGCGCCCCAACCCTGGCTCCTCTTTGGGCATGGTGTCTGACATACCAATCGATTACGATAGTATATCAATCGCGTTAGGAACCAAAGCCCTCGCTGCTATAGAACGAATTACGCATTATCTGACTAAAGATATGATTTTGGTGGTTTGTGTGGTGGCATTGTAATGGTGCTGTCAGTGTCACTTCTAGTCTCATTTGCTAGTGAGCCAAATCGAGTCAACGAGTCTCTATAGTAGAGAATGAATGACACCAAAGCTATTATTTTTTTCAAATTCCTTCACATCTAATTTTTGGTGACACTCAGAGAACCATAACACACTCTTTATTTTGCAGGGCTACCTTACATATATCTATCCAAGTATTTGACTAGTGTCGCCACACAGAAAGTATCTTATTACAGACCATAAAAAATAGTGATTTCATTTTTCTTAGATGAGATGTCTACGTACACATATTCCTATGCTCATTCTACCCGTATAAAGTATTGCAAGAAAATAAACCGTCTCACTTGTTATTACGAACGGTCCAATCTACTGTGTTTAGCAATCATTAATAAGGGATTCTAGGGTTCAGTGTTTATATTTAATCAGTGCATTTTGCGTCCAGGATCACATAGGAGAAAGATCGGGAATATTGGAAAACTAAATAAATAATTAGCGAATATTTTGTTCCGCTCATCATGCCTAATGTATGCTAAACATTCCATGACTCTTACTGAGTTTTTTTTTTATCTTACAATATATATACTCGCCATAACTTTCTCTTGACATCTCATTTTACTCAAAGATCTAAAAAAAAATTCAACGTTTTCATCGTTTTGCAAATGCCTCAAAACGATATCTCATTGCTAGAATGAAGTTATGGAACCAGTGAGAGTGAAACTTATTGTTCTTGTACAATTGTTTCTCGTTGGATGATCACTATTCTATTTGTTGCAATTTTTAAAGTACATCTGATAAATGTAGTGTTGACTCGTATTTCTCTATTCACCAAGTTGAAATAAATACCATAAACTTGTAAATAATTAGTGTCCAGTTCATCTTGGGATGCAGTGAATTATCTATGTGTGAATGGTGAACGGTGAATGTGAACGGTGAACGGTGAACGGTGAACCTGTGAATGGTGAATCGATGAACTTTACAATTTGCCACGACACCCCTACCAGTTGGTCCAGCCCGTTGGTCCCACCACGATTTCCCTATGTTGCCACGCCAACTACCGTAATATGTGCCCCTCGCTATTTCACAGCACAGCACGGCAACCGGGCCGCCGAGATAAGGATAAATAAAACGTCCGAAAACATCAGGAGAAATCAGGCAAACTCGCCCGGGAAAGTCAAATCATACAGTAGAAAGTTCATCCTGAATCACGATCATGCGGTGCAGTGCCTGAGCACCGGTAATATTACCCTGAAGGCCAAGCTCACTTTGCGATTCGTTGTTCCGGGACGTTAAAATCAGGAATTTCTAACCGCGCGATCGTGATTATCAGGCATTTTACACTGCGCGATCGTGATTCAGGCAACGGTGCTTGTCTAATTTTGTAGTTTGTAGCTCTGGACGTTTTCTTTCTTCCTATGTCGGCGCTCAGGTTGCCGTGTCACAGCGAGGACGCACATTGTGTGATTCTTCTCTTCCAATCGATAAAGCAATTGTTTTACTTCTCTTCCTCTACCATCTCCGGTTTTTCAACGCAACATGCGCGCGCGATTCTTGGACATTTTTCTCAACATGCGTTTCACAGCACCCGGAGCGAAGACAAAGGCCAGGCTGAAAGCGTACCCGCAGGGTCAAATCATGAACCGCCCGCGAATCCAAAACTCGTACAGTATTTTCAGGTTGCCTGATTATCAATTTAAACGTTTGTCTCATAGCGATGTACCCTGATTTCAGATTTCAGTTCGCGATTCCCAGCTTTGCGCGGTGCAAACATCCTGATTTTCAATTAGTTTTTCTATGTTTAGCGACCGAATCGAGAACTGAGATTGAGAATCAGGGATTACCGTTTTCGGCAATGTCAACCAAATTGCTAGTCAGGCAACTCCAACTGTTGTTTTCGTGGTTTGTAGTTTGTAGTTTTGCACGTTTTCGGTCGCCCTATATCTTCTCTCCGGGTGCCGTGCTCCCGTTTCACAGTCAAGAATCTGGCACATTGTGTTTTGGATTACTGTAAGAAAAATCGTTCCTTCGTTTCTCCTTCAATTTTCTTTGTTTATTTTTGTGTATTTCGTTCTACAGTGGGAGCAGTTCTTCCTTTATTGATATAACAAGAAAATGCAAATTTTGACACAAAAAATTACAATTAAAGCGAATCGAATCTTCTTTTGAGTCGCAATCTTGTATGCCTGCATAGAGATCAAGGACGTTGCCTGACTGACCTGATAGCAGTAATTTAAATCATGTCTATAATTAGAGACCGCGGAGTGCGGGCGTTGAGAGATTTTGTGCTGTTTCTTCGAAAATGTCGCCCAACCACACCACCCACCTCAAAAACGCGCTTCAGTTTTATCGATTTTTCGCATCTTTCTCAAGTTTTAAACTATTTTTCAATGATTGCAATGCATATTTCAGATCTCTGTTAGCACGGCACGATACTTTGTTTGCTTCAGATGCGCTCGCAGTGCTCGGAAATGCAGCTTAAAATTTGAAGCTGCATTTTGACCTATCAGTTGCTTATATGGAATGTCGCCGCCTAGGTTTATATTCCCAATTATTCTGAACACACGAGCGATACTTTCGATACTATGTACGGCTCTAGAAGTTAACCCGCAACTGATTTACAGGGCAAAATTGGTCGAAAACGTTTTATTTTTGATCTACTTTGACCTGGATTCCTTTATATCGAATGTCGCCGCTTAAAGAAGTACTGTCAGCAATGGTTGATGGCGACTCCCACCACGATTAGCCGGGGATCATTACTCTGTTTAGCACTCGCTAAACGAAGTGTGAGGGGGCGGGGCCATTCCCTTGTGAGAGAGGAATTCTCCCTTGATCTACCCGTCTCTGCCCGCCTCACTTGACCTTTGGCACCCTCTCCCTACGGTCACTGGTCTCTCTTCCACTCTAGCGGGGGGGGATTACAGGGAAGGGCCGAATAGTGGCGGAGAGAGGGAGTGCGCTGCGCAAACATTTAGCAGCCTTTTCCCTGGGATTCACGGGCGGGAATTCTGTTTCAAGGGACCAATCGGGCTATCGTCTCAGCTTCCCCGACCAAATATTGCTGCCACTCCTCCTTTAAGTTTATTTCTTATATTATTCTAGGGAACCTATCGGTTGTTTTGATGCGAAACATGATTCTTGAGAATTCCCCGCAAGAAAGTTCTATAGCTTCGAAGTCAGAGAACTCAAAAACTCTAAGCAATCGACATACATCCAAAAGCAAAAATGATATTGAGACCCTGACGGTCATGTTGAGCCTACTTTGGACCCGATTCCGAGAATTCGGCTCTCATGCTTGCGGCCCCTAACTGTGGGTCCGTTCAAGCCGCTAATTTCTTAATTGCTTCAGTTTGTTTATTTAATAATTTTAAAATTTATTTTTGTTTCTATTCGATTCAGCAGCAACGAATCCATAGGTGAAAATCAACGGGATGATCCTAGCATTTTTCTGAAGATACCCCTCTGCGGTCTCTATCTATAATTTACAAATCACACCTCGTACAATTAGTCCGTCGCAACGATTGGTTAGTCATAGCATACATTAAGAATCTAAAACTGCAAGATCATTACGTATGGACTTACTTTAGATTACTCATTTCTGCATAGCACAATCCTATGCCAATTCAGATAGTTGATTGAGGTGAGACCAGCTGAACTGAAACAAACGGAGTGAGGTTGCAAGTTAAGGTATTGAGCGCGACAAAACGATCGATCTTGGAGGACATACTGATGATAGCTCACCAATTATTTTCGAACAACGGAAGATAGACAATGGAACGTATAACATATTGAAATGAGCAAGGGCAAAAAGCAGCAACTTTCAATTAATTGCGAAACGGACTATTTGAATGTTTCTCGAACGGAAGTGATTCAGTGCATTCTTTTGCATGTTGCATGCAAGTTTATCGCGCATGCACGATCAAAAATCGCGTTCGTAACGAGAAGTGGAAAAAGCGGCCAGTAATCGCGCGCGCATGTTGCGTTGAAAAACCGGAGCACAAGACAACTGCGTACACTCACCACTCCATTCTACAAGGAATAATACACAATTCTACTGGTGGAGAGGACTCTCCTCATTCCCTCTACTCTCTCTCATCAGACAGAAAAGAGAGAGTGTGGGAGACGAAGAGAGCGCTCTCCACCAGTAGTCCGCCTGCAGGTATTATAAACGCACGTCAGAATGTCCTACACTAGGAATAAAAGTTCCGTTCCGCGACAGTGGTGAGTGCTCCGCGAGCGCGCACGTGCACTTTCAATGTGTTTTCCACTTGTTTATATTATTTATTTCTTATTTTTAAGTTGATAACTTGGCATAGAATCAGCAAGAGAATTGAATAAAACAATGAGTGAAGAGTGAAATGCAATTTCGCATGCAGTCGCGTATTTTTCACTGCGGCGCGGCTCTCGTCACAGTACTGTATTATGACCGGAACGTTTTATTTATGGGTGGGAAAAGGTGGCCCAGCCATTGTGAAACACAAGGGGGTGATGATCTAGCATGGACCTATTATCATTCAGCTTAAATTACTGATTTCGTCATCAATACGCAACATTGCGTAATATCTGGTCTTTCGCTTGTAATTCACTCCGGACTCGGCGAAAAAAGAGCGTTAGAGGTATCATTCGATGTGCACAGATCTCAGGATCAATAGTGATTGAGTTCGAAAATCGATCTTAGAAAACCGTATGTCCAAACCCAAATTCCCTGTGGCACTCTTTACCGTGCCAGCGGGTAAATGCTATCTCATGATCGGCGCTTCGTAGACCCCTCAAATTATATAAAGTTTCGAACATCTCGACGAGATAAGACTTTTTGTAATTGGTAGTGAGGAGCTAGCTCATCTGTTATAAAAGTTATGACCTCCAAAAGTTTTGAAATTGACGATCTGAGGATTGTTTTTACGCCCATGACGCAACATTCATGATGAAATTAGTATTCACTATTGATCCTGAGATCTGCGCACATCGCATGATACCTCTAACGATCTTTTTCGCCGAGTCCGGAGTGAATTATATGCGAAAGACCAGACATTACGTAAGGATGATGCAATGTTGCGTATTGATGACGAAATCAGTAATTCAAGTTCAATGATAATAGGTCCATGCTAGATCATCACCCCGTTGTGTTTCCTAATGGCTGGGCGACCTTTCCTCCCCTATTGGCCTCAGAGTTCCGACTTGGTTCCGGCTTTAAGCCGGAATTCCGCCTTGAAGTAGGCGCGAGGGCCTCCCAAGCCGGAACTGGGGAGAGGGGGCGATTCCAGCTTGAGTTCCGGCTTGAAACTGCTCTCAAGCCGGCTCCGAAGGAAAATTGATGTATTTCCGCCTTGATTCCGAGTTCTGATTTGTCATCCCTAGGGTGCACCAAAAGTGGGCGGGGCTTGCGGGCCCTACCTATAAGGGTTCGTTTTCTTGAGATAAAGCGCAAAGTATACTGTCAAAATCTTCAACTCGAATGTGACAGTTAGATCATTCTGCGTCCCTTCTCCCCATTCCAGATCTCTCTCCCCCCCCCCTCTCTCCCTTCTATTCCTCATTCCAGATCTCTCTCGTCCCCCCTCTCTCCCTTCTATTCCTCATTCCAGATCTCTCTCGTCCCCCCCTCTCTCCCTTCTATTCCTCATTCCAGATTTCTCTCGTCCCCCTCTCTCCCTTCTATTCCTCATTCCAGATTTCTCTCGTCCCCCCCTCTCTCCCTTCTATTCCTCATTCCAGATTTCTCTCCCCCCCCCTCTCTCCCTTCTATTCCTCATTCCAGATCTCTCTCGTCCCCCTCTCTCCCTTCTATTCCTCATTCCAGATCTCTCTCGTGCCCCCCCCCCTCTCTCCCTTCTATTCCTCATTCCAGATTTCTCTCGTCCCCCTCTCTCCCTTCTATTCCTCATTCCAGATTTCTCTCGTCCCCCTCTCTCCCTTCTATTCCTCATTCCAGATTTCTCTCGTCCCCCCTCTCTCCCTTCTATTCCTCATTCCAGATCTCTCTCGTCCCCCCTCTCTCCCTTCTATTCCTCATTCCAGATCTCTCTCGTCCCCCTCTCTCCCTTCTATTCCTCATTCCAGATCTATCTCTTCCCCCCCCCTCTCTCCCATCTATTCCTCATTCCAGATTTCTCTCGTCCCCTTCTCTCTCTTCTATTCCTCATTCCAGATTTCTCTCGTCCCACCTCTCTCCCTTCTATTCCTCATTCCAGATCTCTCTCGTCCCCCTCTCTCCCTTCTATTCCTCATTCCAGATCTCTCTCGTCCCCCTCTCTCCCTTCTATTCCTCATTCCAGATCTCTCTCGTCCCCCTCTCTCCCTTCTATTCCTCATTCCAGATCTATCTCTTCCCCCCCCCTCTCTCCCATCTATTCCTCATTCCAGATTTCTCTCGTCCCCTTCTCTCTCTTCTATTCCTCATTCCAGATCTCTCTCGTCCCCCTCTCTCCCTTCTATTCCTCATTCCAGATCTATCTCTTCCCCCCCCTCTCTCCCATCTATTCCTCATTCCAGATTTCTCTCGTCCCCTTCTCTCTCTTCTATTCCTCATTCCAGATTTCTCTCGTCCCACCTCTCTCCCTTCTATTCCTCATTCCAGATCTCTCTCGTCCCCCCTCTCTCCCTTCTATTCCTCATTCCAGATCTCTCTCGTCCCCCTCTCTCCCTTCTATTCCTCATTCCAGATCTCTCTCGTCCCCCTCTCTCCCTTCTATTCCTCATTCCAGATCTCTCTCGTCCCCCTCTCTCCCTTCTATTCCTCATTCCAGATCTATCTCTTCCCCCCCCCCCCCTCTCTCCCATCTATTCCTCATTCCAGATTTCTCTCGTCCCCTTCTCTCTCTTCTATTCCTCATTCCAGATTTCTCTCGTCCCACCTCTCTCCCTTCTATTCCTCATTCCAGATCTCTCTCGTCCCCCCTCTCTCCCTTCTATTCCTCATTCCAGATCTCTCTCGTCCCCCCTCTCTCCCTTCTATTCCTCATTCCAGATCTCTCTCGTCCCCCTCTCTCCCTTCTATTCCTCATTCCAGATCTCTCTCGTCCCCCTCTCTCCCTTCTATTCCTCATTCCAGATCTATCTCTTCCCCCCCCCCTCTCTCCCATCTATTCCTCATTCCAGATTTCTCTCGTCCCCTTCTCTCTCTTCTATTCCTCATTCCAGATTTCTCTCGTCCCACCTCTCTCCCTTCTATTCCTCATTCCAGATTTCTCTCGTCCCCCCTCTCTCCCTTCTATTCCTCATTCCAGATCTCTCTCGTCCCCCCTCTCTCCCTTCTATTCCTCATTCCAGATCTCTCTCGTCCCCCTCTCTCCCTTCTATTCCTCATTCCAGATCTCTCTCGTCCCCCTCTCTCCCATCTATTCCTCATTCCAGATTTCTCTCGTCCCACCTCTCTCCCTTCTATTCCTCATTCCAGATCTCTCTCGTCCCCCCTCTCTCCCTTCTATTCCTCATTCCAGATCTCTCTCGTCCCCCTCTCTCCCTTCTATTCCTCATTCCAGATCTCTCTCGTCCCCCTCTCTCCCTTCTATTCCTCATTCCAGATCTCTCTCGTCCCCCTCTCTCCCTTCTATTCCTCATTCCAGATCTATCTCTTCCCCCCCCCCTCTCTCCCATCTATTCCTCATTCCAGATTTCTCTCGTCCCCTTCTCTCTCTTCTATTCCTCATTCCAGATTTCTCTCGTCCCACCTCTCTCCCTTCTATTCCTCATTCCAGATCTCTCTCGTCCCCCCTCTCTCCCTTCTATTCCTCATTCCAGATCTCTCTCGTCCCCCTCTCTCCCATCTATTCCTCATTCCAGATTTCTCTCGTCCCACCTCTCTCCCTTCTATTCCTCATTCCAGATCTCTCTCGTCCCCCTCTCTCCCTTCTATTCCTCATTCCAGATCTATCTCTTCCCCCCCCCCCCTCTCTCCCATCTATTCCTCATTCCAGATTTCTCTCGTCCCCTTCTCTCTCTTCTATTCCTCATTCCAGATTTCTCTCGTCCCACCTCTCTCCCTTCTATTCCTCATTCCAGATCTCTCTCGTCCCCCTCTCTCCCTTCTATTCCTCATTCCAGATCTCTCTCGTCCCCCTCTCTCCCTTCTATTCCTCATTCCAGATCTCTCTCGTCCCCCTCTCTCCCTTCTATTCCTCATTCCAGATCTATCTCTTCCCCCCCCCCTCTCTCCCATCTATTCCTCATTCCAGATTTCTCTCGTCCCCTTCTCTCTCTTCTATTCCTCATTCCAGATCTCTCTCGTCCCCCTCTCTCCCTTCTATTCCTCATTCCAGATCTATCTCTTCCCCCCCCTCTCTCCCATCTATTCCTCATTCCAGATTTCTCTCGTCCCCTTCTCTCTCTTCTATTCCTCATTCCAGATTTCTCTCGTCCCACCTCTCTCCCTTCTATTCCTCATTCCAGATCTCTCTCGTCCCCCCTCTCTCCCTTCTATTCCTCATTCCAGATCTCTCTCGTCCCCCTCTCTCCCTTCTATTCCTCATTCCAGATCTCTCTCGTCCCCCTCTCTCCCTTCTATTCCTCATTCCAGATCTCTCTCGTCCCCCTCTCTCCCTTCTATTCCTCATTCCAGATCTATCTCTTCCCCCCCCCCCCCTCTCTCCCATCTATTCCTCATTCCAGATTTCTCTCGTCCCCTTCTCTCTCTTCTATTCCTCATTCCAGATTTCTCTCGTCCCACCTCTCTCCCTTCTATTCCTCATTCCAGATCTCTCTCGTCCCCCCTCTCTCCCTTCTATTCCTCATTCCAGATCTCTCTCGTCCCCCCTCTCTCCCTTCTATTCCTCATTCCAGATCTCTCTCGTCCCCCTCTCTCCCTTCTATTCCTCATTCCAGATCTCTCTCGTCCCCCTCTCTCCCTTCTATTCCTCATTCCAGATCTATCTCTTCCCCCCCCCCCTCTCTCCCATCTATTCCTCATTCCAGATTTCTCTCGTCCCCTTCTCTCTCTTCTATTCCTCATTCCACATTTCTCTCGTCCCACCTCTCTCCCTTCTATTCCTCATTCCAGATTTCTCTCGTCCCCCCTCTCTCCCTTCTATTCCTCATTCCAGATCTCTCTCGTCCCCCCTCTCTCCCTTCTATTCCTCATTCCAGATCTCTCTCGTCCCCCTCTCTCCCTTCTATTCCTCATTCCAGATCTCTCTCGTCCCCCTCTCTCCCATCTATTCCTCATTCCAGATTTCTCTCGTCCCACCTCTCTCCCTTCTATTCCTCATTCCAGATCTCTCTCGTCCCCCCTCTCTCCCTTCTATTCCTCATTCCAGATCTCTCTCGTCCCCCTCTCTCCCTTCTATTCCTCATTCCAGATCTCTCTCGTCCCCCTCTCTCCCTTCTATTCCTCATTCCAGATCTCTCTCGTCCCCCTCTCTCCCTTCTATTCCTCATTCCAGATCTATCTCTTCCCCCCCCCTCTCTCCCATCTATTCCTCATTCCAGATTTCTCTCGTCCCCTTCTCTCTCTTCTATTCCTCATTCCAGATTTCTCTCGTCCCACCTCTCTCCCTTCTATTCCTCATTCCAGATCTCTCTCGTCCCCCCTCTCTCCCTTCTATTCCTCATTCCAGATCTCTCTCGTCCCCCTCTCTCCCATCTATTCCTCATTCCAGATTTCTCTCGTCCCACCTCTCTCCCTTCTATTCCTCATTCCAGATCTCTCTCGTCCCCCTCTCTCTCTTCTATTCCTCATTCCAGATCTCTCTCGTCCCACCTCTCTCCCTTCTATTCCTCATTCCAGATCTCTCTCGTCCCCCTCTCTCTCTTCTATTCCTCATTCCAGATCTCTCTCGTCCCCCCTCTCTCCCTTCTATTCCTCATTCCAGATCTCTCTCGTCCCACCTCTCTCCATTCTATTCCTCATTCCAGATCTCTCTCGTCCCCCCTCTCTCCCTTCTATTCCTCATTCCAGATCTCTCTCGTCCCACCTCTCTCTCTTCTATTCCTCATTCCAGATCTCTCTCGTCCCCCTCTCTCCCTTCTATTCCTCATTCCAGATCTCTCTCGTCCCCCTCTCTCCCTTCTATTCCTCATTCCAGATCTATCTCTTCCCCCCCCCCCCCCTCTCCCATCTATTCCTCATTCCAGATTTCTCTCGTCCCCTTCTCTCTCTTCTATTCCTCATTCCAGATTTCTCTCGTCCCACCTCTCTCCCTTCTATTCCTCATTCCAGATCTCTCTCGTCCCCCTCTCTCCCTTCTATTCCTCATTCCAGATCTCTCTCGTCCCCCTCTCTCCCTTCTATTCCTCATTCCAGATCTCTCTCGTCCCACCTCTCTCCCTTCTATTCCTCATTCCAGATCTCTCTCGTCCCCCCTCTCTCTCTTCTATTCCTCATTCCAGATCTCTCTCGTCCCCCTCTCTCCCTTCTATTCCTCATTCCAGATCTCTCTCGTCCCCCCTCTCTCCCTTCTATTCCTCATTCCAGATCTCTCTCGTCCCCCCTCTCTCCCTTCTATTCCTCATTCCAGATCTCTCTCGTCCCACCTCTCTCCCTTCTATTCCTCATTCCAGATCTCTCTCGTCCCACCTCTCTCCCTTCTATTCCTCATTCCAGATCTCTCTCGTCCCCCCTCTCTCCCTTCTATTCCTCATTCCAGATCTCTCTCGTCCCCCTCTCTCCCTTCTATTCCTCATTCCAGATCTCTCTCGTCCCCCTCTCTCCCTTCTATTCCTCATTCCAGATCTCTCTCGTCCCCCCTCTCTCCCATCTATTCCTCATTCCAGATTTCTCTCGTCCCACCTCTCTCCCTTCTATTCCTCATTCCAGATCTCTCTCGTCCCCCCTCTCTCCCTTCTATTCCTCATTCCAGATCTCTCTCGTCCCCCTCTCTCCCTTCTATTCCTCATTCCAGATCTCTCTCGTCCCCCTCTCTCCCTTCTATTCCTCATTCCAGATCTCTCTCGTCCCCCTCTCTCCCTTCTATTCCTCATTCCAGATCTATCTCTTCCCCCCCCCTCTCTCCCATCTATTCCTCATTCCAGATTTCTCTCGTCCCCTTCTCTCTCTTCTATTCCTCATTCCAGATTTCTCTCGTCCCACCTCTCTCCCTTCTATTCCTCATTCCAGATCTCTCTCGTCCCCCCTCTCTCCCTTCTATTCCTCATTCCAGATCTCTCTCGTCCCCCTCTCTCCCATCTATTCCTCATTCCAGATTTCTCTCGTCCCACCTCTCTCCCTTCTATTCCTCATTCCAGATCTCTCTCGTCCCCCTCTCTCTCTTCTATTCCTCATTCCAGATCTCTCTCGTCCCACCTCTCTCCCTTCTATTCCTCATTCCAGATCTCTCTCGTCCCCCCTCTCTCTCTTCTATTCCTCATTCCAGATCTCTCTCGTCCCCCCTCTCTCCCTTCTATTCCTCATTCCAGATCTCTCTCGTCCCACCTCTCTCCATTCTATTCCTCATTCCAGATCTCTCTCGTCCCCCCTCTCTCCCTTCTATTCCTCATTCCAGATCTCTCTCGTCCCACCTCTCTCTCTTCTATTCCTCATTCCAGATCTCTCTCGTCCCCCCTCTCTCCCTTCTATTCCTCATTCCAGATCTCTCTCGTCCCCCTCTCTCCCTTCTATTCCTCATTCCAGATCTATCTCTTCCCCCCCCCCCCTCTCCCATCTATTCCTCATTCCAGATTTCTCTCGTCCCCTTCTCTCTCTTCTATTCCTCATTCCAGATTTCTCTCGTCCCACCTCTCTCCCTTCTATTCCTCATTCCAGATCTCTCTCGTCCCCCTCTCTCCCTTCTATTCCTCATTCCAGATCTCTCTCGTCCCCCTCTCTCCCTTCTATTCCTCATTCCAGATCTCTCTCGTCCCACCTCTCTCCCTTCTATTCCTCATTCCAGATCTCTCTCGTCCCCCTCTCTCTCTTCTATTCCTCATTCCAGATCTCTCTCGTCCCCCTCTCTCCCTTCTATTCCTCATTCCAGATCTCTCTCGTCCCCCCTCTCTCCCTTCTATTCCTCATTCCAGATCTCTCTCGTCCCCCCTCTCTCCCTTCTATTCCTCATTCCAGATCTCTCTCGTCCCACCTCTCTCCCTTCTATTCCTCATTCCAGATCTCTCTCGTCCCACCTCTCTCCCTTCTATTCCTCATTCCAGATCTCTCTCGTCCCCCCTCTCTCCCTTCTATTCCTCATTCCAGATCTCTCTCGTCCCCCCTCTCTCCCTTCTATTCCTCATTCCAGATCTCTCTCGTCCCCCCTCTCTCCCTTCTATTCCTCATTCCAGATCTCTCTCGTCCCACCTCTCTCCCTTCTATTCCTCATTCCAGATCTCTCTCGTCCCACCTCTCTCCCTTCTATTCCTCATTCCAGATCTCTCTCGTCCCCCCTCTCTCCCTTCTATTCCTCATTCCAGATCTCTCTCGTCCCCCCTCTCTCCCTTCTATTCCTCATTCCAGATTTCTCTCGTCCCACCTCTCTCCCTTCTATTCCTCATTCCAGATCTCTCTCGTCCCACCTCTCTCCCTTCTATTCCTCATTCCAGATTTCTCTCGTCCCCCCTCTCTCCCTTCTATTCCTCATTCCAGATCTCTCTCGTCCCCCCTCTCTCCCTTCTATTCCTCATTCCAGATCTCTCTCGTCCCACCTCTCTCCCTTCTATTCCTCATTCCAGATCTCTCTCGTCCCCCCTCTCTCCCTTCTATTCCTCATTCCAGATCTCTCTCGTCCCCCCTCTCTCCCTTCTATTCCTCATTCCAGATCTCTCTCGTCCCCCCTCTCTCCCTTCTATTCCTCATTCCAGATTTCTCTCGTCCCACCTCTCTCCCTTCTATTCCTCATTCCAGATCTCTCTCGTCCCACCTCTCTCCCTTCTATTCCTCATTCCAGATTTCTCTCGTCCCCCCTCTCTCCCTTCTATTCCTCATTCCAGATCTCTCTCGTCCCCCCTCTCTCCCTTCTATTCCTCATTCCAGATCTCTCTCGTCCCCCCTCTCTCCCTTCTATTCCTCATTCCAGATCTCTCTCGTCCCCCCCCCTCTCTCCCTTCTATTCCTCATTCCAGATTTCTCTCGTCCCCCTCTCTCCTTTCTATTCCTCATTCCAGATCTCTCTCGTCCCCCTCTCTCCCTTCTATTCCTCATTCCAGATCTCTCTCGTCCCCCTCTCTCCCTTCTATTCCTCATTCCAGATTTCTCTCGTCCCCTTCTCTCTCTTCTATTCCTCATTCCAGATTTCTCTCGTCCCCCCTCTCTCCCTTCTATTCCTCATTCCAGATTTCTCTCGTCCCCTTCTCTCTCTTCTATTCCTCATTCCAGATTTCTCTCGTCCCCCCTCTCTCCCTTCTATTCCTCATTCCAGATTTCTCTCGCCCCCCTTCTCTCCCTTCTATTCCTCATTCCAGATCTCTCGTCCTCCCTCTCTCCCTTCTATTCCTCATTCCAGATCTCTCTCGTCCCCCCTCTCTCCCTTCTATTCCTCATTCCAGATCTCTCTCGTCCCCCTCTCTCCCTTCTATTCCTCATTCCAGATCTCTCTCGTCCCCCTCTCTCCCTTCTATTCCTCATTCCAGATCTCTCTCGTCCCACCTCTCTCCCTTCTATTCCTCATTCCAGATCTCTCTCGTCCCCCCTCTCTCCCTTCTATTCCTCATTCCAGATCTCTCTCGTCCCCCCTCTCTCCCTTCTATTCCTCATTCCAGATCTCTCTCGTCCCCCCCCCCCTCTCTCCCTTCTATTCCTCATTCCAGATTTCTCTCGTCCCCCTCTCTCCTTTCTATTCCTCATTCCAGATCTCTCTCGTCCCCCTCTCTCCCTTCTATTCCTCATTCCAGATCTCTCTCGTCCCCCTCTCTCCCTTCTATTCCTCATTCCAGATTTCTCTCGTCCCCTTCTCTCTCTTCTATTCCTCATTCCAGATTTCTCTCGTCCCCCCTCTCTCCCTTCTATTCCTCATTCCAGATTTCTCTCGTCCCCTTCTCTCTCTTCTATTCCTCATTCCAGATTTCTCTCGTCCCCCCTCTCTCCCTTCTATTCCTCATTCCAGATTTCTCTCGCCCCCCTTCTCTCCCTTCTATTCCTCATTCCAGATCTCTCGTCCTCCCTCTCTCCCTTCTATTCCTCATTCCAGATCTCTCTCGTCCCCCCTCTCTCCCTTCTATTCCTCATTCCAGATCTCTCTCGTCCCCCTCTCTCCCTTCTATTCCTCATTCCAGATCTCTCTCGTCCCCCTCTCTCCCTTCTATTCCTCATTCCAGATCTCTCTCGTCCCCCTCTCTCCCTTCTATTCCTCATTCCAGATCTCTCTCGTCCCCCTCTCTCCCTTCTATTCCTCATTCCAGATCTCTCTCGTCCCCCTCTCTCCCTTCTATTCCTCATTCCAGATCTATCTCGTCCCCCCCCTCTCTCCCATCTATTCCTCATTCCAGATTTCTCTCGTCCCCTTCTCTCTCTTCTATTCCTCATTCCAGATTTCTCTCGTCCCCCCTCTCTCCCTTCTATTCCTCATTCCAGATCTATCTCGTCCCCCCCCCTCTCTCCCATCTATTCCTCATTCCAGATTTCTCTCGTCCCCTTCTCTCTCTTCTATTCCTCATTCCAGATTTCTCTCGTCCCCCCTCTCTCCCTTCTATTCCTCATTCCAGATCTCTCTCGTCCCCCCTCTCTCCCTTCTATTCCTCATTCCAGATCTCTCTCGTCCCCCTCTCTCCCTTCTATTCCTCATTCCAGATCTATCTCGTCCCCCCCCTCTCTCCCATCTATTCCTCATTCCAGATTTCTCTCGTCCCCTTCTCTCTCTTCTATTCCTCATTCCAGATTTCTCTCGTCCCCCCTCTCTCCCTTCTATTCCTCATTCCAGATTTCTCTCGTCCCCCCTCTCTCCCATCTATTCCTCATTCCAGATTTCTCTCGTCCCCTTCTCTCTCTTCTATTCCTCATTCCAGATTTCTCTCGTCCCCCCTCTCTCCCTTCTATTCCTCATTCCAGATTTCTCTCGTCCCCTTCTCTCTCTTCTATTCCTCATTCCAGATTTCTCTCGTCCCCCCTCTCTCCCTTCTATTCCTCATTCCAGATTTCTCTCGTCCCCTTCTCTCTCTTCTATTCCTCATTCCAGATTTCTCTCGTCCCCCCTCTCTCCCATCTATTCCTCATTCCAGATTTCTCTCGTCCCCTTCTCTCTCTTCTATTCCTCATTCCAGATTTCTCTCGTCCCCCCTCTCTCCCTTCTATTCCTCATTCCAGATTTCTCTCGTCCCCTTCTCTCTCTTCTATTCCTCATTCCAGATTTCTCTCGTCCCCCCTCTCTCCCATCTATTCCTCATTCCAGATTTCTCTCGTCCCCTTCTCTCTCTTCTATTCCTCATTCCAGATTTCTCTCGTCCCCCCTCTCTCCCTTCTATTCCTCATTCCAGATTTCTCTCGTCCCCCCTCTCTCCCTTCTATTCCTCATTCCAGATCTATCTCGTCCCCCCCTCTCTCCCATCTATTCCTCATTCCAGATTTCTCTCGTCCCCTTCTCTCTCTTCTATTCCTCATTCCAGATTTCTCTCGTCCCCCCTCTCTCCCTTCTATTCCTCATTCCAGATTTCTCTCGTCCCCCCTCTCTCCCATCTATTCCTCATTCCAGATTTCTCTCGTCCCCTTCTCTCTCTTCTATTCCTCATTCCAGATTTCTCTCGTCCCCCCTCTCTCCCTTCTATTCCTCATTCCAGATTTCTCTCGTCCCCTTCTCTCTCTTCTATTCCTCATTCCAGATTTCTCTCGTCCCCCCTCTCTCCCTTCTATTCCTCATTCCAGATTTCTCTCGTCCCCTTCTCTCTCTTCTATTCCTCATTCCAGATTTCTCTCGTCCCCCCTCTCTCCCTTCTATTCCTCATTCCAGATTTCTCTCGTCCCCTTCTCTCTCTTCTATTCCTCATTCCAGATTTCTCTCGTCCCCCCTCTCTCCCATCTATTCCTCATTCCAGATTTCTCTCGTCCCCTTCTCTCTCTTCTATTCCTCATTCCAGATTTCTCTCGTCCCCCCTCTCTCCCATCTATTCCTCATTCCAGATTTCTCTCGTCCCCTTCTCTCTCTTCTATTCCTCATTCCAGATTTCTCTCGTCCCCTTCTCTCTCTTCTATTCCTCATTCCAGATTTCTCTCGCCCCCCTTCTCTCCCTTCTATTCCTCATTCCAGATCTCTCTCGTCCCCCCTCTCTCCCTTCTATTCATTATTCCAGATCTCTCTCGTCCCCCTCTCTCCCTTCTATTCCTCATTCCAGATCTCTCTCGTCCCCCTCTCTCCCTTCTATTCCTCATTCCAAATCTCTCTCGTCCCCCCCCCCTCTCTCCCTTCTATTCCTCATTCCAGATTTCTCTCGTCCCCCTCTCTCCTTTCTATTCCTCATTCCAGATCTCTCTCGTCCCCCTCTCTCCCTTCTATTCCTCATTCCAGATCTCTCTCGTCCCCCTCTCTCCCTTCTATTCCTCATTCCAGATCTCTCTCGTCCCCCTCTCTCCCTTCTATTCCTCATTCCAGATCTCTCTCGTCCCCCCCCTCTCTCCCTTCTATTCCTCATTCCAGATTTCTCTCGTCCCCCTCTCTCCCTTCTATTCCTCATTCCAGATTTCTCTCGTCCCCCTCTCTCCCTTCTATTCCTATCCCATCCCCTCGCAGTCCGGGGCTGATATGAGAAGCGGGGCAGACTCCCTAAGAGGGGATCAAAGGGGAGGGTTTACATTGATTCAACACCCGATCTCTATATCCTCCCTCTTCTTTATTCTCTTCTTCGTCACTAACTCTTGCATTACAATTACAATTAGACTCTCCCCGCACCACCCCTTCCCCTATCCCTCCCCCATCCTTCCCGTCCCCTCAGACTCGCTCACATTTGACTTACGATCTTTCCGTTTAATTACATTCCAGATCATGTGCATAGCCTGTAACTAGGGATGTAATTTCAGTTTTGGCTCTCTCCATTCCACACATTCTATCGCTGGTCAGAGAAGCGAGAGAGTGTGGAGATTGAAGAGAGCTACTGGAAGTTTGTATTATCTCAGCACATTCAACAATTCAGGTGCCTCGTTTTACATTCCGCTATCTTAGCATCTTAGTTTTTTCATGTCAATTCCAGATTCGTTTGATATTGACTTCTCCTTTCCAGTTGACTTCTCTTCATGCCCTGCGACCTGCAAGGAAAGAAGAGGAGATGGAGAAGGAATGAAGAATGAAGAATGGTAATAACCCATGATGAGACCCCCCCCTTCTCCCTATTCCCCCGTGAGAGAGCACGAGACTAGCCCCACTAGTCTACTTGGCTTTCTAACATGGTTTATTTAACCTTGTTTCCCAATGATAAAATTAATATTTTCAATACCTATGATACATTCTCGTACTTACTAATAGTCGCGTGTAGTCTCTCTCCATTTCTTTGTGCTTTAGTGTCCTTGTGAATGATGGCAGACAAGATATTTGCGTTTTATCGGGATGAACAGGGTATGATACGGGGATGAACAGTGGGATATACGGGGATGAAAACAGACCAAGCTCAGTATTGGCTTAATATGCGAACAGATCATGTAAAACGTAATAATAAATCATGTGGAAATCAATATAAATAAATAAGGACAATTATGGTAATCAACATAATGAAACGATTACAGTATCTACTCCTTAGGCGGGAATACCCTCCACCTCATCCACTCTAGCCTTCTTCAATGGAGTGTCGTGCCTATCCAGCGTCTTGCGCTTCTTACCGATCGTCTGAAGATATTAGATAATAGATATTTATTACTTATATACTTCACAATCCAGCAATCACCAGTCCCCTCTCTTCCTACATTGGAATGGATAAATCCTACTGTGATGCATCTATCTTCCCATTCGTCAATATAAATAGTGCCTACCGTATCCTCCATCTGATCGGCCATCTTCTCCTCCTCTCCTTCTCCTTCTTTCTCTTCCTCCTCCTTCTTCTCTGGCTTCTCATCAGATACTATTTCGAAGGTGAACTCATCGAAGGCAGCAGCCTGTAGAGAGAGAGAGAGAGAGATCAACATATCCATTATTCATAAATTGTCCAATCCATTATCCCACCACGATCTCAAAAGGGTGAATTGTCCGGGCTGCCCCGAAATTTTCGAGAAAAATAGGGTCGGGCTGCTTCGAAATCTGTCGGTTAGCCTGTGCTAGCCGCAAAATCGCCCTCCAAACGTCCGGGCTCCCCCGAAATGGAAACGTAGACCTTTCCATGCTCACCAGTGTATCCCACACATAGCTCCCCCCCTCACCTGCAACACGACCACTCTCATCTCATCTCCAGTATCGAAATCCTCGACGAGAAGTCTTCCTCCCATCGCCAATCCATGCGTAGATAGAGTGTCATCCATCAGACCTGACACTATTCAAATTGAGCAATATCGCTACAACTAGCTCATTTCAACCACTTGAAATATGCTCCTTCTTCGATAAATTCTAATCTCCCATTTCTTTCACAACTCTTAAATGGTACCTCTTCCCCCCCCCCCCTCCCCCTACCGTGCTCAACTGACCATCAGTCTCTCCTTCCTCACTGGACACTATGACCTTGTTGGTGGTTGCCTCCATCACATCGGGTGCTCCCACTCCCAGAGAAGATATGAGCACCTGAGAAATGAGAGAGAGAGAGAGATAGAGATGGAGAGATATTGCGAGTCTACTACAGATTTAGCCTCACACGAACACACAAATCGAAATAGCCCAACTAATAAAAAAAATAATGATATCAAGGTATGGGTCTAACCTTGTCTCTGAGTGTCTCGACAGTCATTCTCTCCACATTGACCCTCACAGTCACTTCTCTCTTCGATGAACAAGTGTAGCACGAGGGATTCGGCTTAGCGTGCTCCTAAGCGAGATTATCGATTGAGAATGAAGGACAGTGGGAACAAGGGATCAACCTCATTTTGACTTGGTTAGAAATGCACAGATAAAGAAGTTTATTTTGAACAGGGCGTTTTTGTGCCACTATTACCACTGGAAAGTGGGAAGCAACACTTAATACAACACTCTACCCTCTTCTGATATCTCTAAACCTCCAATTATCACTCTTCTCTCTCTCTCCTACCTGTGGAATGACGGCCATTCCTTTCCAATTGGGAGCAGTGAGCAAGATGGACGAGACGACCTTGTCCATTTTCCCACCAGCAATCTGTAGATTCAATCAATCAATTACATCATTATCCTTTTAAATTAAACTTATTATTACAGTAACCCTCCCTCCCCTCTCCTCATCCCTATCGTATACCATGAGTGCATCGACAGTCATAATTCCGGCGATGATTGCATTGGTGGTGGCGATGGCAGGGATGATGTTACCAGCCATCGCTGAACATTAAATCAGCGTCAATGTATCCCTCT
Organism: Pristionchus entomophagus; assembly: GCA_036245825.1. NCBI lineage: Eukaryota > Metazoa > Nematoda > Chromadorea > Rhabditida > Neodiplogasteridae > Pristionchus > Pristionchus entomophagus. Next base: position 14,307,318 of record BTSX01000006.1, read on the forward strand.
ACCCTCCCCCCACTTACACTTGATCTCGAAGAGACTCTTGGGCTGGATTCCGAAGATGACTGCCCTGATATTGGCACACGCGGCCACGAATCTCATGGCGTCCTCGTTGTCCTTGTCCCACGTCAGAATTCCATCCGACGTCGCTGCCTACAATCCACAACGTCATCGCCCTCGTTTCACTCCTCATTCAAACCACTCGCAAACAATCCCTCCCTATCCCTGTCTCGCATTCTGTCCCCCCCCCCCTCCCCACCCCTCTGATACCTTTCTGACTCTCAATGACTCGACTGCCTTTCTGAATTCCTCTCCATTCTCGGCGGGACTCCACACTCTCTGGAGAGGATCCATCTGGGCGGCAGTTCGAACGGCAGAAGTACCCGGGTTATCTGAGAGGGAGGAAGACCATTATGATGAGAAGGAGATGCTAGAAGGGGTACTCCCCCTCCTTCTTCCAATCATGCATTCTCTATCCATTACCATTGGCTAGTTCTCCGAATGGTTGGGGTACGGGAGGGCGACGTTCCTTCCACAGATTGGTCATCAAGAGCAGATAGTGGATGTCGTCCACGAAGAGCTGAGAGACAGAGAGAGATCACTACATTGATTGATAAAGTAATGGGACAAATATTAGTCTTCGATTCGCAAAAGGAATCAATGGCCAATGAAACCCTTGAAGGATCTCTAACATGTGATACATTCCTTCCTCCTACTTTATTCCCCATTCTCACCTTATTGAATATCTTCTCAGCATCATATCCACTCTCTTCTGCCATTACTCTCGTGTTCTTTGGCTTCTCTTTCTCCTTAACACTCTCCTCCTCCTTCTCTTCTTCTTTCTTATCCTCTTCAGTCTCCATTCCTTCCTCTTCTCCGTTCTTCTTTTTCTGGAATGGTCATCATTAGTCAATAAACTACATACTGGGTATACATATCTATTGAAGCGTACACGGCATTATTTTTCCCGGCGACACGAAAAGAAGTGGTCACCCCAAAAAGCGAAAACTACGGTAGTGCGGTGCAAATGTGCGCCTGAGCAACTGTACTTTTTCCCTGAGAGATTGTAGATTCTTAAGGTAATCAATGACTCTCACCATACTGTATCTGGGTTTTGTAATTGATTCCCCGGATACAGTATGCTGTATAAATTTTTGTAATTAAATTTCCGGATACTGTATGCTGTTTCTATGTTTAGCGGTTCGCGATTTACGGTAGCAATGAAACTCATACTCTGTTTAGCAATTCATTATGTGTTTATTTTGTTCTCGATAGGGCCCTTTTCGCTCAACGGGGTGTTGGGAAAAATAATGCCGTGGCGTATCTATTCCCAGATTCCTCCCCCCTCTTCTTCTTCCATCTACCTCATTGGCCTCTTCATCATCCATATCGGGAGAGACGTCATCGTCGATATCGAGCTCGCCAAAGAGCTGCAATGCATACATACAAATTACATTCTAAAAACCACCAAGATCATCTTTCTCTTACCTTGCTCCTATATATCCTCATGAACCAGGATGCTCGTTATCAGGAATGGTTCAAATATTGGTACAAAAATAACCTGATTGAAGACGTGCTTGCTCCAGACCGTACAGTGGATGTGCTCGGAGGGAGTGTTGCTACAATATCTCCCTTTGTTCCACTGTTCGTGTGTGTGGCGCCCTTACCGGCTCGTCTTGCGAATACAAATTGTTGGGTATGTGACCATTTCGTTTAAATTAGAGCTAATGAATACATAGACTCCTCCTTCTCCACTAACCGAATGGTGCATCCAGGGAAAGTCTTCTTGTTCTCGTCCTTGAGCACACACTCGTAGCATTCAGTCGATCCACGGATCATCGTATGCACCTTCAAAGCCATTCCATTTCTATCACTACTTGTCTTCACTCAAATGAAACTAACATGGAATATACTGCTTTCGTCCTTGAATTAGACCCCTTACTCTCCTTCTCATCTCTCTCTCTCTCTTCAGCTCACCTGTCCCAGATATCCGGCTGTTCCTCCATCGATCAATGGCACTCTCGTTGCCATGCACATACGATTCACGTGGTTTCGAGCGGCTGAACGGATAAAATAAATTATCAACATATTTGGGAGTATTACGGTTTCACAAACGACATAATTGGCGTTTCGCACTTTCGACCACACGAATGATAGCTTATACAAGCTTCTGTATGAAACTCGCCCTTATTATCGAGGGCATTGAGCACGAAGGCGAACTGCTTGAAGAACTCGTAGTTGAACTTCTCGCTGTAAAATACAACTATTTAATAATCACCGGGGAAGCGCTATCGGGTATCATTCGTTATTATTGCACGCAGTAAGAGTTTGAGAGCGAGGCAATCATCCGAAATGAATCCAAGTAGCCACAAGTTTAATATGAACGCAGTCTCACCTGAATATGGAGTCGTGGTCGAAGACGATCTTGACCTCGGCATCGGGGGCCATGCGGAGACCGGCAGCAGTCGCCACTTCAGCCTATAAACCATTTATTAAGAATGATACGCTTTATGAAGCAAGAAGCATCGAGAGAATTCGCGACCAAACCATCGATAGGATGGCGATAGCTACCTTGGACTTGCCGACGTGCTCCCTGCGGAAGAGGAACTGACGATTGAGATTGGACACGTCGATTGTATCCAGATCGATCTGAGTGAGCAAGCGATTAGCGATCACAGTAAAATAGAGCTTACATTAAGAGAAATAGAGTGGAAGTAAAGAGACTAAACTCACGACGTGAATGTCTCTGAATCCGGCCAAGACTATGTTTTTGAGCAGCTCGCAGCCGATGCCACCCGCGCCCACCATCAGCACCTATGAAGCACAGCACTGTCAATGTCAAGGGCTACGTATTTAATTCGAATTACATAAATGAAATATTATTGAAAACAAATTTCCGATCGTTTACCTTCTTTCCGGCGAGTTTCGCAGCTTCCTTCTCACGCCAGCCCATTGTGTTCGATTATCTGATCAGAATTCGATAATTGCCAACAGTTAAAAGACGCAATAAAAAGAGAAATCCAATAAATACTGCGAAATTCGTTTGAGATTTCGAAAATTGCCGAAACGATTTAAAATGGCAGGCGCGTTTACGCGCACCAAGGCTGCAGCCGACTTTTCATTTTCCGGCTCAGGCTCTGATCTTTGAACTTTCATTGTTTCATTGCGAAAATTAAATAATTAAAAATTAAATAGTGTTAATATTTCATCAAAATGACTATCCCTTTCTCAAAGCATGCGGTAAATGCCACATCTTTCACACACGTGTAAAAACTATCAGCAAATCGTTATATGATATTTCCAGCCGATCGCACGTGCTTCGACTGGCGTATGTCGGGTTATGTCAGAAAGGCGATTTTAAACATTTCTTATTTTTCAGCCCTCATGATTGTTATCGCTTTTAACTGTCAACACAAAAAATGTTTCATCTTCTATGCTAATTATGTTTGTCTTTTAGGTTTAAAGAAGTACTGTCAGCAATGACAACCAGCGACTCCCACCACGATTTGCCGGATCATACTACTGCGCTTAGCAAGGACACGACCATGTCCATGCTAAACATAGTACTGAAGAGGGCGGGTCCATTCCCTAGTGAGAGAGGAATCCTCCCTTGATCTACCCGTCTCTTCCCTCTGACCTGACCTTTGCCCCCCCCCCCCCCTCTCCCTACGGACTCTGGTCTCTCTGCCGCTCTAGCCTCTCGCAAAAGGATGACAGGGAAGGGCCGAAAAGTGGCGGAGGGAGAGAGGGTGCGCTGCGCAAACTCTCGGAGACATTTAGCAGCCCTTTCCCTGATCATCTTGCAAACTGCGCGCGCCCATAACTCGGTCCAAAATAGACCTACGACCTTCAAATTTTGGATTTCCATCATGGTTCAAGGGATCAATCAGGCTATCGTGTCAGCTTCCCTGAATAAATATTGCTGCCACTCCTCCTTTAAAATTTAGATCCGTATAAGTCGGGTATTTGTGGTCAAACAGATGCATTCACACCTCTCAATAACAAAACAAAGAAATTTCATCGATTTCTGAGAGTTTTGGCTGAATTGGTTGAAAAAATATTTTCGGCTCAAATGGCTGAAAAGCTCAAAAAGTTGAAAGTTGATAAAAGTACGAGATTTTGAGTCATAAAATCCGCTCATTGACCACAAATACCCGACTTATACGGAGCTAAATTTTAAATATTTCTGAAAGGCGATTTTAAACATTTCTTATTTTTCAGCTCTCATTATTGTTATTGCTTTTCACTGTCAACACAAAAAATGTTTTATCTTCTATGCTAATTATGTTTGTCTTTTAGGCTCACTGTTTAGATGACCTGGAAGGACTTTTATGGCATTTCAAGTACCTAACTCCGAGTATGCTCTATTTGACCGATCAGTTCGATATCTGCGCACTGAAAATGTCGTGATTTCAATATTTCATGTTGTTCACGGATAAAAACTGCACATTATATCATATATCTGGAGGGCGGACACCACTGTAAAGATGTGAGCCAGATCGATTTTTAGACAAATGGACTAAAAAATACAGGTTTTGTGATGTTTCTCTGAGGTGATCAATTCTAGCCCCCTTTCAGATTCTAACATAACTTTTTATGATCTTTCGAATGATATATGACTCGATGCCAAAATCAGAAATTCGAAAAAATCGATAAAGTAGGTCAAAACTGAAATTTTTTTCAAAAAAAGTTATTAGCTTCTATAATGGTTATACTGCCAAAATATGAATAGTGTACGATGATTTTGAACGAGTTGTGCACTTATCGCCTTGAAACCCTGCACTAGTACGGAGAACGCGTTTTAAGACTCTCAAGCATTCTCTCATCTCCCATCCACACGGTATCTGGGAGCCCACATAGAGTGGCGACGAGTGAATGAAGGGGAGGGGAGGGAGAGGAGGGAAAGGCGGGGGCGGGAACTACTGTCTACTCATTCTATGCTCCAGATGAAATATAGTTGAAATCGCATTTTTACGTATCTACTAATCGGCCTACGGATAAATGGATTTCAAATTCCACGTGGATTTCACACTCTTAAAAAAAACCGACTACAATTGGCTAATGATAGAAGACAAATATTTGAACTGCAAATGATCAAAACCTTTTCCGCGCCACTTTTAAAAAAGAATTTTGTAACACAAAGATGATAAATGGCGATGCGGTCGGGAAGATGAATGAGTTTACATGAATTCATTTTCTGACTCCGCCCCAGAAAACAGCCACCAAATCATTATATCTCTGATAATATTCGTGAGAACTAGAGGCCTGTTGTCCTCTCGCAAATGCGACTTTCGCTCTCCATTCTGCACACTGATTATCCGCTTAGATAGAAAAGAAAGAGTGTGCAGAATGGAGAGATCGTGCTAACCAGGTACCCACTCGTACAGTATCGATAATAAGTCTAAGCCCAGCATTTCAAAGTTCTGTACCTTTGAACCAGATGAGATTTTTTTTGATATTGTGGCAGGTGGTAGTACACTTACTCATACATTTGCTCTGTATGTTGTAGCTTGGTAGGATTTCGCAATATTGCATAGTGATGACGCAACAGTTACATGGTAATTCATGGCGTATTTTAAACTCTGTGAATTTTTTTCTTAGTCGTTAAATTTCCTGTGGTGATAGAAGACCTTTGTACCTCTCAGATAAAAGTAAGTACTCCCTGGAGGTTTCCGTGCAACAGCTTTAGACTGGCTCAAAAATGGGTCCTGAAAAAAAATGAATTTTCGTTCAAAAGCTCAAAATGATCGTTACCACAATTCCTGAGGATCCCCAAAGTTTGATAACGATAGCTCTTAAATTGCCTTCATGGCACGAATTTTTCACTTTTTCACTTAATTTTTTTCTCCCTATTCCGGATGATTATCGTACATGTCGCAGAAATCAGAACGCTCACCGGGCGTCACGGTACAATCTGCGTGTTTTCCGATCTTTGCTCATACACAAAATTAAGACTTGTGGTTGTTCTCATATTTTTTCTCATGGCCCCTTTGCCGGAATCGACCCGGACATGCCCGGTAAAATACTCCTATAAATCGATATTTGAAATACATCTCTTTTATGGTGCGAGTTACGGTAGCTCTGTCGAGGTTAATCATTTTTGCTCGCTATAGCGCATTGAAGCCTTTCCTTTAATTTTCTCATGTTATTTGTCACTTTTTCGAAGTTTAGAGCCGAAAAAATAATCACAAAGTTAAAAACAAAACCGTTGAACAACTGAAACAACTGAGCGCAATCGCAGCCCAAAATGATAAACCTTGACCGAGCTATCGTAACCCGCACCATATAAGATACCTGCTTGAAATATCGATTTCTAGGAATATTTTACCGGGCATATCCGGGTCGATTCCGGCAAAGTGACCATGAGAAAAAATATGAGCACAACCACAAATCTTAATTTTGTGTGTTAGCAAAGATCGGATAACCCGCAGATTGTACTGTGACGCCTAGTGAGCGTTCTGATTTCTGCGACATGTACGATACAGTTCCAAGGCCGATTTTTGTTCAAATGTCTTTCTTCGACAGGCAAGTTGCAAATCCATGGAATATACGATTCTCAACTTTTTAGAGCATTTGGATAACTTTCCCGACCGCGGCAACCGAAAATCCGAGGTCAATCGATTTTAAAAATCTGCTATTTTTCGACATAATTAATTTAAACTTTTTTTCATTAATGATATCATGGGCTCATATATGGAAATTCGACTTCAGCACACATAGATATACCAGAAAAAAATAGTCAGGAAGTTCTGAGAGAAAATTTTTTTTCGACTATCGTACTTCGTAAACATTTCCGAACAAATTTACATTTTGTAAATTATTTACATTTTTTTTGCATTTTGCTGGTTCGAAACTAAAAATTATAATTATTGTTTCTTATTTTCTATCCACGCGGAATTCCGGAACGGTGAAATATTCCTTGAAATACGATTAAAAAGAGAGCAGAATAGTAAAGATTACGGTAGTATCGATTAAAACCCTCGTCCCTACAGTAATCTCAGTTTCTTTTCAATTTACATAATAATTGCTCTTTTTTTAATCGTATTTCGAGGAATATTTCACCTTCAGATTTTTGTATCTGCCTGGAATTCGGGGTGGATAAAAAATAAGAAACAATAATAATAATTTTTAGTTGTGAACTGGCAAAATGCAAAAATGGAAATAATCTACAAAGTACGATAATGATGGGGGTATCATGGTCATTTTTGGCTTGAAAATCGATTGACCTCGGATTTTCGGTTGCCACAGGCAGGAAAGTTATCCAAATGCTCTAAAAAGTTAAGAATCGTATTTATATTCCATGGATTTGCAACTAACCTGTTGAGGACACATTTGAACAAAAATCGGCCTTGGAACTGTGATCATCCAAAATAGGGAGAAAAAATCAAATAAAAAGGTTTAAAAAATCGTGCCCTGAGGGTAAATTAAGAGCTATCATCATCAAACTTTGGGGATCATCGTGAATTGTGGTAACGATCATTTTGAGCTTTTGAATGAGTCTCTAGCATGTCTGTGAACGAGAATCCCTTTTTGAGACCCATTTTTGAGCCAGTCTAAAGCTGCTGCACGGAAATCTCCAGGGAGTACTTACTTTTATCTGAGAGGTACAAAGGTCTTCTATCACCACAGGAAATTTAACGACTAAGAAAAAAATTCACAGAGTTTAAAGTACGCCATGAATTACCATGTAACTGTTGCGTCATCACTATGCAATATTGCGAAATCCTACCAAGCTACAACATACAGAGCAAATGTATGAGTAAGTGTACTACCACCTGCCACAATCTCATCTGGTTCAAAAGTTACAGAACTTTGAAATTTTGGGCTTAGACTTATTATCGATACTGTATGTTAGAGAAACCAGAGTGTGCAAGACGAGTTGAGTCTAATTCAATAGGAGATACCACTCCACGATTCCCACGACCTCAACTAAATGGAATGAAAATTCGAGTCGTTTTCTCAAGTTCACGCAATGCAAAAAAAAGGTATCACTATTGAGATTGCGTCATTGCAATTGCAAAAAAAAGAACACCTTAGAATACTAAGAATATTCAAAATGTATATTTTTTCTGGCAATTTGTTTCACGCAACACCTCATTTTCGAGAACTCGCGTGATTTTTCCTCTCGAGAATTCTCTTCGCTAATTCGTGAACTCATGATATAAACACCTGTTTACTAAAATGGAACAGGAAAGAATATAGTTAGTCACACTAGAGACTCACTGATACCCCGGAAAGAAGGAAGGTACTTTCAATTGTTGTCCTCTGTTCTTTTCCTTTGTCCACTCTCTTTGTTTACCACTTCACGTCATTCCTTCTCATTCAATGAGATACTTTGCAAGGATCGCAAGAAGATTTCACGAAATATATTTCTAACTGCCTCTAAAAGTCCCTAATTGCTTTGAGTCTGGATCTGTCTTATGGAATGAGAATGACTGGTCATTCTCTGCTTCAGAGTGGCCATCTCTGATAATAATGATAATCGTCACGAGAGGCTATGATTATTGCCGATGATAAGATCTTTTTTTGCAATCAGCGAGAAAAAAAGAGAGCGCCCATAAAACAATCGAAACAAGGAGATTGGTGCTGATATGATCATTCCGTGGTTCCGGAAACTATCCAATCCCTTCTCCCCCCCCCCCCCCCCCCCTCTCCCTCCTTCCTTCCCTTCTCCGATCGTTCAATTGGATTGTATGGGAGGAGCGTCAACTCTCTCTTCATTTCACACTTCTCTTTGTCTCTTCCCGAGTTCTCTCCATTTCCATTCTTCTCTCGCAATTCAATATGTTGGAGGAATGACCCAATGGAAATCTTCTTCGTTGTAGACAAATGCCATATCCTGAGTATTCCGGAATAGCTCTTGCCTGTCTTGATTATCTTAAACTTGATCTCACATTTCGCGACTTGTTCAAATCTAGGGTATCAGAATATGGTTTCAATGAATTCGTCATAATAATTCACAACATTCCATGATTTCTCCTCAGACCATGGGTACTTCTCCCACCGACCCTCCTGCTTCAGTCCCTCGTGAAACGATTATCCCCATCGACGTGAATCAGAAGACAGTTAGCTCTCTGGTGAGTGTTCATCCTCATCGTTGACCTCATGGATGGATTCAGATGGACTTGACGGGGGCTTCAACGCCGACGAGGGACTTCGAGGCTGCCATCAATGGGACGGCACTAGCTAGACCTCCGATGAACCAGGTTCAATATTCGATATCTCTTCTCTAAATTAGCTTTTGAGGAGCAATTCGATGCTCAATTCGCTTACATCCCGGGTGAATCCGAGATGAAAAGAAGACTGAAAAAGACTGGGCAAAGGCTAGTGAATCTCTCCTTCGACTGAGAATGAACCATTATAGATACATTAATCCCTTCACTTCTTGTGCTGCCTTCAAGCACTCGCTGTTCGGATTCATTCCCATTTTGGACTGGCTTCCCAACTATGCCTTCAAGTCCTTCATCATCGATGATATTCTGGGAGGAATCACAGTTGGAGTAATGCACGTACCTCAAGGTATTCCATCTCTCCAGAGCCATTTCATTTGTTGCTCGTTTGACCTCGCTGGATGCAGAGGTTGAGCAAACTCGGCGTGGGTTTCATTAGATTCTTCATTTTGTTCTGGTAGAGAACGTATTACTTCGACGTCATTCCAAATGTGTCCATTGACCACGAGAGAGAAGAGAGAGAAAGAGCGGGGGTGATAGCAAGAGACCCTCATCTGCATAAGCATCCTTTTCCCTTCTCAACAACTCGGTCCAATACCACCGGCCTAATCCTGACCTATATAAATCAATCCGTGTATTGCCACGTAGATCTGTGATCTTGTGATGGTTTGATTCCTCGTCTAGAATTCCCCTTGTCATGGTCCTCTATCTCTAAGAAAGGGATCTGTTTGAGAAGGACCATCAACGAACAGCCAAGAAGAAGCGTGGCTACAAAAACGGCTTTTACGAGCAGCGAAATGTAAATAGTGCCGGACTGGGACATTTCCTGCATCTGAGTGGAACGAGAACGAAATTATAGAGAGGGATGTTGAATGAGAAGGAATTCATTGCAGGAATTGCGTATGCCATCCTTGCCCAAGTATCTCCTATCAACGGTCTCTACACATCCTTCCTTCCACCTCTAATCTACACAATATTTGGAACGAGTCGTCACAATTCAATAGGCGAGTTTGATTCTTTCTATGAAATTCTGACAATTTCTGATGCACTGAAAGGTGATTCACTGAAATTGTGACTACCGGACGTCATCCATTCGACTCCGTAACGTTTGCTCTGGAGATATTTGAAAATAGTGACATGGGGTTAAACTAAATATGAAAAATAGAGAGCAATAGATTGTGATCCTTGCTCATATGTTAATAATCTATTATCAGGTTCATTCGCAGTAGTTTCTCTCATGTGTGGAATGGCAGTCAATCGATTCACCGATCCAACGAATCCAAAGTATAATGATACGGTGAGAATACGTCTCTTTCTAGATTGAATTATTGATTTAGATTGCCTTCATTCAAGATCCTGAAATGCGCCCATCTCAAGATCAAGTGGCCTCATCTCTCACCTTCCTCATCGCTGTCATTAATGTTTATTTTGAATACATAATAATCTATATTTATAATATGATAGATTCCTAATAATATCCATATAGTTGTTTATGTTCAGTTCGCGATGGCCCTTCTCCGTCTGGACTTTCTCACTACGTATTTCTCTGACCAGGCGAGTGCGATTATTCCAATGAGACTATCGCCCTTGTGAAGTATTCACTCACGTGTGGTCATAGTCCAAATAACCAGAAATACTACTTTGAATTAATAGGGGATTGGACTGAATGGAGGATTGGACTGTTTGGGGAAATGGATTGGACTGATTGGGGATGGATGGGATGAAGGGGATTGGACTGACTGGGAATGGATGGGATTGGACTGATTGCAGGTTGTGGCTGGTTTCACCACTGCAGCCTCCATCCATGTGTTGGTCTCTCAGCTGAAAGATGCACTCGGAATTAGAAATCTGACGAAACATGATGGACAAGTCGGATATCTCGTCATGGTTTGTACTTCGAGATTATTAGTATAGTTCACTTACGTATAATTTATTATTGTTATGATTTTCCCAAACACAGAGTCCAAGAACAATCGAAATCAAACGAAAATTGGCGCAACTAAGTGAATTTCATGCAAACAAAAGTATCCAGAACCTCTATGAAATGGCTCTTCGAATCGCCGATGTCAACATCTATGCATGTGGAATCTCCCTATTCTGCATCGTCTTTCTCGTAGTTGGCAAGGTGAGAGAGAAAAGACCTGAATGGGAGGAGTATTGATCATTCAGGAGGTCATATCAGTGCAATTGAAGAAGAGATGCAACTTCAAGTACACGATCCCCTATGAATTGCTTCTGGTTGGTTATCTCCTCTTCACTTGATCATCCATCAATCACAGATGATAATCACGACAGTATGCAGTTACTGCTTCAATTTTCAAGAAACATTGAATGTAAAGATCGTGGGAGATCTCCCAAATAGGTCAGTCTTATATTATTTTTTTCCATTTGACAATGATATTTGAGTCCACCGACTCCCGCTGTTCCTCGATTCGATCTCATGCCTTCTCTCATCATGGATGCACTTGCGATTACGGTGAGCAGGGAGGCACCATCTATCTAGGAAAATGGAGTAATTCATATATTCGAAATGTTCAAAGTGACAGATGTGTTATTATATCTATCCATCCCTGTATCTAGATCGTCGTATACGCCGTGCATATCTCACTAGCCAAGATGTTCGCCAAGAAGCAGAATTATGAGATCGATGCTAATCAGGTAGACAATCTACATTGACCATATTAATGGAGTATATTCAGGAATTGATCGCCCTCGGCATCACTTCAGTCGCCTCTTCCTTCTTTCCAATCTATCCAGTTGCATGCTCATTGGGTAGAACTTTACTCAATTTTCAAGTAGGAACCAAGACTCTGGTGAGATTATCATCATTCATCATAATGAATACTTATCGATTCTCAGTTATCCAATGTCTTCTCTTCGATTCTCTTGCTCTCCATCATCTTATATCTAGGAAAATTCTTCGGACCACTGCCAATGGTGAGTGGATTCTCAATGAGAAGGAGTGATAAGGATAAGTGATCGATATTCCCTCCAGCCCGTTCTCTCTTGCATTGTAATCGTTGCTCTCACTGGGATCTTCAACAAATTCAAGGAGCTTCGACTCCTTTGGCCCGTGTCCAAAATAGACTTCGTCAGTTGTCTTTGTTTTCAACTTGCATTCGATGAATCGCTTTGCATCTTATCTTCTTGTATGCATCATAACTCGACCAATCACATTGGGTGATGGTTGCTCTCCTCTCAGAGTATCTGGATGGTTTCTTTCCTCTCCACTGTATTCATCGACGTCACTCCTGGTCTAGCCATCTCCATCTGCTATGCTCTATTCACTACCATTGCCAGGGAGCAGTGGTTAGTTGTCATTCAAACCATTGATTGATGGCAAATCGATCTCGAGAGGCGAAAAGAGAAGTAGCCGTTGATGAATAGTGAGAGCACTCTGTAGGCCACGTTGGCATCTACTCGGAAATGTTCATGGAACACTCGATTTCAAGGATTCTGAGAGATACGAAGACGTTTTCTTCTTCCATGTAAGTCCACTTGAAGATCACTTGGTAGTATATGAAGCGAAGGCAAAATGAAATGCGTCTTTTGTTCCGATGATATGGTGATCCTCCCAGGCAATTTGTATCTTCCGCTTCGATTCTCCTCTTCTGTTCACTAATGTTGATCGATTCAAGAAGTGCATCTCAAAGGTATTATCAGTAGAGAGAATATGATATTTGAATGAATATTAAGGCGATGTCTCAATGGGAACGATCTCATGAGTATTATGTATTCCGAGTAGAACGAACCAAAGTACTCACTGATTTAAGAGACGGAGTCATCAAGGAAGAGGTACAGTACATATTTGTCCCACTATTCAACATTTACCTCCGTGGTCAAATCTGAAAAGACGAATCGATGTTCATTTTCTCCAGGAGGTTGATGAGGGAGAGGCTCTCTCTCGTCATTTCATCATTGACTGTTCTGGATTCACTTTTGTAGACTACATGGGAGTATCGGCACTCAAGGAGGTAAGATGTTGTTTATTTGAAAATCAGAGTGAAGTTATCATCATTTCTTCATCTCTTATTCATTCTAGGTGTACGTGGAAATGCGCAATCGTGGTGTCCTTGTCTACTTCGCTGCAGCTAAAGGTGAGAGATCCCTCCATCAATCGATCCCTTCCATCTCCTCTTCAGCTCCTGTGAGAGATCTCTTCTCCAAGTGTGGATTCTATGACTACGTGGCCAAAGAGAACTTCTATCCCACCATCAGAGATGGAGTCGCCATTGCAAGATTGAGACAGAAAGCGTGAGTGATTCATTCTCACTTGTACGTTCGATGGGGAAGAGTCCAGTGAACCAAATCCACACTTTGCCGATGTATCCCATAAGAAACTAATGGCAATAATGAAATGGTTTTATATGGGTTTCCATTGCAGAAGAGGCCAACAAGACGTGCAGTACTCATTGGAACACGATAGATTATCAGAGATAATGTCGGCTGTTCCGATGCATTAAAGAAGGAGAGACTAGAAGAGGAGATTCATTGTCTCATAGACCGCATAATTAACTCTTAGTCAATAGGAACTGCTATGATTCGTGCACGTTGCATGTACTCCAATACCGGTGACCATTCAACCCCGCTTTGAAGATATGTATCATTTGGCTCGTCCCATCTTCCAAAATATGGAAGAGTATCATAAAATATTTATTCTTGTGATGTATGACTTATGGTATACCAGGATAGTTTCTGAGAGTACCGAGCAAACAATAAGTTATGACGAATGGAAAAATAATGTACCAAAAATGGATTGTGTAAAGAAACAAATGGCGATTTTTCTTACTTTTCCTGGTTCGCTTGCACCTGCATCCTTGAAAAAAAAGTTGAATTTTTTGTCTCGTAACAAGCCCGCCATCTCCCTCTCGCTTTAAAGTCAGACTCGCCGGTGAATTGGCTCCTGCAAACATGGCCATCAGCGTTCTGACAAGACGGGAACTGTGTAAATTATTGGGCTTTGCAGTCCCCTTCAAGAAATCCCTGGTATTATTTATTTCCAAAGCCCTCTATCGCATTCAACACGCCACAATTCAACGGTCCATGATCGTAGCTTTTGTTTACCTTCTTAATCTCTCCTTATCGTAGGTGTAATCTACCTCACTCCTCTCCTCCTTATCACATTTCCTCTCTGTTTGTCATCACTCACGCCACGCTGGAAACCTTCTTCTTCCTCGTTATATTTTATTCTTGATCATTGTTTTTATCCACCCCCTCTCAACTTCAACAAGGGTTACAGGGTATCTTAGAATACTGTGAAACTTGGCAGTTGACGGTCGCTGAAAAGAAGTGCACCGCCCTTTACATAGGCAAAAACAATCCCCTCTTCCAATACTCTCTCAACTCCATACCCCTCTCTCTTCCTTCCATTGTGTCTCCCCCCGAACCTATTCGGGACCTTGGAGTCTATATCGACTCAACTCTCTCTTTCCTTCCACACACTGATCTCATTTGTAAAAAAGCACTAAAGCTAATTTATCTGCTTTTTCGATCTGTATCATGTACGTCCAGTGATCCCTACATTAGAGCTTATCGTTCATTCATTGTACCCATTCTCGAATACGCCTCACCAGTCTGGTCCCCTTCCGCTAAAGGCCCCATTAGACAATTAGAGAAATGCCAGCATCTCTTCACGCGACTGTTGCACTATCGTACATCTCCTCATATTTCATTCCCGCCTTCTTATGATCAGAGACTAGCCCAGTCACACTTAAAATCTTTGTACCTTCGCCGTGTAGTAGCTGATATTGTATTCTCTCTAAAGATTGTTAATGGGATTGTAAATCTTCCTATGTCTAGTTTCTATTCATTTCGTAATGTGTCTTCTAGAAATAATGCTTTCTCTCTTCATATTCCCATTGCTCGAAGAGAGAATTTGCGATCTTCCTTTTCTCACCGTTCTATTCGCTTTCTTTGTAAGATCCATAAAATTGTTGATCCCAAGTTATCTCTGTCTACTATCAAACTTCGCCTGTTGTCTAACCCCGACACTACCCACATTCTCCAGATAGAGATTCCAAAACTGTAGCTTCATTCCTCCCTTCCCTCCCTTGCTCTGATCCATACGATATACATGGATCGAACGGTCTCCTCCCGTTCCGAGGCTTCGTCCACCTCGTCAATCAAGAGCAACTCTGGGAATGTGCAATATACGAAGTTCCCTCCCCCCTCCCTCCCCTCATCTACATCGATCCCTGTCCCTTCCTCCTTCCCTCAACTCTTCTTATTACTGTATATGTTAATTCACATGCTGTCACACCCTTTGGGGCGTATCAAATAAAATAAAAAATTGTTTCTACCAGATCGAACATCTCTTTCCCTTATTCTGTCTCTTTGGAAATTTAATTGTCTTATTGTCCTATGCACCTCTCGTGAATAAAATAGCTATACAAGATTTATTCAGAATTGTACACATTCTCATCGATGCGGCAGCTACAAGGTCGAACATATATCGCTATCATGTAAAGTAAGCATAATTTATTCGATGTTATTCGATATCATGGATAATATTAGCAGATACCGCGTCATCAGTGTGACGAATTAGGAAATTCGGTATCATTTTGTTCTTACATTTGTTAGGTATTTGTTCGAAGACTACAAGACTCGAAGAGGAAGAGGACACCATCCAGTCGACGAGGAAAATCATCATCTGGCCTGCCTTCACATTCATCTTCCATCCTCATCATCATGATGTGAGTGTGAAGGTAGACAGTGAGATCACAGATCGTGATATTCAAGTTCATGAGATCAAAGATCATGAGAGCAGTGACAGATCATCTGTCAGAGAAACAAGAAGATTGCGAAATGGTTCTATTTGGGAACTATCGTACTTCATAAACATTCCTGAACAGATTTTTTCTTACATTATTTACTTTATTTATTTATTACTTTCCGCCATTTTGTAATTAAAAAATTCCAAATTTACTTTCTTCTTTTTTGTCCACTCCGATAAGCGGGCAAATACAAAAATCACACGGTGAAATATTCCTAGAAACACGGCATTTCGAGCCTACACAAAGCCGGCACTCACTAAACAGAGTAAGTTTGAAGCCTGAGCCGTTACCGTAACAGTATCATAACCAGAGCCGGCAAAAACGCAACCATTTTCGTTAAACCACCACAATCCGCCTGAAAATCAATCAAAATTACGGTATTAGTTTTTGGAGGGAATTTTAAATTTAGGTCGTTCTCTGGATATCTCTGGATATGCAATGCCCTGGTGAAATGCCGTTAGGAATACAATAAAAACTATGGCAATTTGAAAAGAAACTAGGGATTACGGTAGGAACGAAAATAATAATCAATCGTCCCTACCGTAAACTCAATTTATTTTCAATTTTCATTATAAGTGCTCTCTTTTTAATCGTATTTCGAGGAATATTTCACCGTCAGATTTCTGCATTTACCCGAAATTCGGGGTGGACAAAAAATAAGAAACACTAATTATAATTTTTAGTATCGAACAAGCAAAATGCAAAAAAAAAATTTAAATTATTTACAAAATGTAAATTTGTTCGGGAATGTTTACGAAGTACGATACTACAAAAAATCTCTACTAATCTCTTCTTTTCTACCCTCGCTTTTATAGTGTCTTTCTAGGAATATTTGACCATGTGATTTTTGTATTTACCCGCTTATCGTGGTGGACAAAAAATAAGAAAGTAAATTTTTAATTGCGAAATGGCCAAAGTAAAAATAGTAAATAATGAAAGAAAAGTAAATCTGTCCGGGAATGTTTATGAAGTACGATACTGATTCAAACATCCCAACAACCTTCTATCGTTTCAGCTATTCGTCATCTCATTGTGGGGCAAGGGGTTCCAGATCGGCACCCATCAACGACACCATACGACACCATAAAAAATATGTCTACAGGATTTTCTGGTGTATTTTTGCATGCGGATTCCGAATTTTGATATGAGAGCTCATGAAAACATGAATGAAAAAAGTTATGCTTAAAAAACTTCGAAAATTTGTAAAAATCGACCCAGCACTTTGACCCAGCACTTAGACCAGGAATAACATCATTAACATAACAAATTTTACCCTCTGTCTCCTCAGTCGAACGCTTGTTTGGGAAATTCACTACCATAATTTTGAAGCGAGTTATGATCATTTTCGTGAGTCGAATTTGGCCTAAAATTTCATAGTGTAACAACTTTGACCTGAGAATACTCGGAGATGTGACTAGATATCAAAATTCCGCAAAAATGTACTTACGTTTTACTTTTCAGCAGGATCGGTGATACAAATTCCTACCGCCGCTGTATGGTCAATTCTCTCGAATCTTTCGCGATTCCTCTCATATGTAATCCTTACAAGAAGAGTGTTGTTAGAGTTTGCTATCTTGCTTTCCACTCAAATTGTTCGCTTTCGTACTTTCGTAGTTTAGCAGTGTACTTGTAGAAAACAATTAGTCACTATTTTTATAATCCGTAGCTTTTCCATCATTAGAAATATGATAATACACGTAATCTCGGATGTTATTAGCATTATCTTTATTATCGTACCTCTAGTTTTCATGTCGCATCATTGTCTCGATAGAATCCAGCAATTTGTGTACAGTATTCCTGATGAATTATGTGGTGTTAAAATCTTGGAAAAGTAAACGGAAAAGTAAAAAGATTTTTTCGCCGTTAATTTTCGCCTGGAAAAGTAAATGAAAAGTAGAAAGATTTGAATTCGCGCCGGAAAAGTACTGAGATTTGAATTCCCGCAATTTCTATATCTCTGTTCCCAGTGCAGCTAGCGACTTGAAAATCGGTTCTAGAGGTTAAAAGGTTCGAAAAAGCCTACAAACCGACTTTCAAGTAAAATTACAAAAATTAACACCCTTTTTACTTTTCCGTTTACTTTTCCGGTATTTTAACACCACATTAGAGTAAATATATAAATTGAATCTTTCAATAGCCCAGCAAGCACAAAGTACAGCAAAGAAATCAATCGACTCTTGCCTCTCTAATCAACAAGATTCGCGAGATCCAGCTTTTTTTTCTGAGAACAGTTTTAAAAGGCGTCATCGGCTCCTCGGATTGGTTAACAACGGAGAAAGAACATTTTTTTCACTTATTGCCCCAAGCTGGAAGTACTCAAGAGAGCCCTGAGGTGCGACCGAATCAGTCATTCGAGTGCGCGGCTCAGTTGCCTGGCGGTCGGTTTGCATTTCCTTCCGATTTTTCTTGTATTTTTTTCTCTCGTTCCTTTCTCTCACTGGTTACCCCCTGTTGCCGCTCTTTGAAAAAGAAGGTCCGTGCTGCTTTTTGATACCAACAAACCCTTGTCGCTCAGCAGCTAACACTGTCTTGAGTCCTGCCTTAATGCGCCCTGTCTCACAATGACTCCAATCGATACAACTCCTTCTCGTCTTTCTGGCACTTTAGCCACTCCTCGTATCAATAAGTGCATTCAGCTGATAGAGGATTGCATCAGTGGTTCAGCGGCAGAAATGTCCGAACTGTGGAGTGCAGTAAAGACACTACAAGCTAAGGAGAAACAGACTAATGTGGAGATTCAACTGCTAAAGGCTAAGTCGATTTCTCTTGACCAGGAAAACCAAGACCTGCGTAGTACGGTAGCTCATCTGAAATCTGAATTGATAACTCTTAGATCTAATCCCAACGTTCTCTCAAGCAAACAGATTGATGTTCACTTGCTCAATGATCGTGAACTGAATCACTCATCTCTCGATTCTACTCGTGATCGCGTGCACCCACCGAGTCATGACGTGTCTCGAGGTGAGAATAAGAGGGAGAACTCGAATGTGGTGATGACGGAGCGACACGTGCTCGATCTAGTGGAGAATGTTGAGAGAAATAGGGCAATCGTTATCTACGGTATCCCTGAGTTCCCTCATCTATCGGGTTGAGGAATAAGTAACGCTCGTTTTTGAATTTTTTTTCACTTTATCATAAAAACTTTACAAAGCACGATAGAATCTAAAAATATTCTCCATGCGCATCGATGACCTTCTGCCATCTACCAGGCAGGTTGTGGATGCCCTCGTGATAGAAGGACTGGGGCTGGTTCTTGAAATAGTTGGTCAGTACGGTCTGGATAGTGGCTCGGTCTTTGAAGCTCTGTCCCTTGAGGAAACGCTGGAGATCTGAGAAGAGGTGGTAATCGGAGGGGGCAAGGTCGGGTGAGTAGAGAGGGTGGGGGAGGACAGTCCAGCCATAGCCCGCCAGCTCAGCCTTGGTCTTTCTTGCGACATGCGGGCGGGCGTTGTCGTGCTGAAAGTAAATTCGAGCGTCCTTCGCGCGTGTTTGTTTGACAGCGAGTCTCAGCTTCCGTAGCTGAAGAGTGTAGACCTCTGCCGTGATAGTCGTCCCCTCGGGTAGGAGTTCCCAGAACTCCACTCCCCGCACTGACCACCAGATGCACAACATCACTTTTTTGGGGTGCAAATCGGGTTTGGGGACATCTGCTGGCTTTTGGTCCTCTCCGACCTACTGTCTCATGCGCTCATGGTTGTCGTAGAGCACCCACTTTTCATCCCCTGTGATGACATTGTCCAGCCAATCAAACCGGCGATGCAGAGTGAGAAGAGTCGAAGCCATGTCCACTCGGCGATCCTTGTCATAGTCGGTCAGGTCATGGGGGATCCATCTCCCGAGTTTCCACTTCTTTCCAATCGCGTGAAGTCCATTCACGGCAGTTTTTTGGTCGACCCCAAGGAAGTCAGCAAGATCGCGCGTAGTGAGATACGGGTCAGCCTCCACCTCAGAACGCAATCGATCGAGGTCCAACTCCATGGGGCGACCGGGTCGGTCTTCATCTTCGAGGGAAAAGTCGTGTTTCTCGAATTTGACTACCCACTTTCTCACGGTGGTTACATGCGGGGTATGTGTGGGGTAAACCTGCTCCAGTTGTTCATGAATGGCGGGCGGTTTCAAGCCAGATAGAAAGAGAAAGAGCATCACGTTGCGAATGTGAATTCGGTCGGGGACGAAATTGTGCGGTATTCTCGCCTGGGAGACTAGGGAGAACTAATTCGAAAACATGTGTGGAATGCCCGAGGGGCCCTCTCTCCAGTGTAAACAGGGTGGCAGACGGCAACAACAAAAGAGCGAGCACGAGGGTTCTAAAGTCAGAGAGAAAAAACGAGCGTTACTTATTCCTCAACCCAATAAAAGCAGCTCAGAGAGATGATAGCGATTGGGCAGCAGTAGCCACCATTATGAATCATATCAATGTTTCGGGAAAACCGACTCATGTATTCCGAATGGGTAATGAGTTTAAGGATGGACCTAGAAATGGAAGACTGTTGAAAGTTATACTTCCGAGTTCCAGAATACAGGGACAGGTAATGTCGAGAAGACACCAGTTGTCCAATCTCAAAGATCAACTCGGTGAGGGTGTACGCGTGTGGCTGCGAGCATCGCTTACGAAAGAGGAAAGACAAGTGAGCAAGGAGAGACCATTCACTTATGGTCCTCCTCCTTCCCGTTCCTATCGTAAGCAATACTACGGTAGAAACGCGCATCCTCCAGTCAACACCCAGACTGAGAACTACTATTATCCTCTTGACGTGACCCAGCCATGCTCTCCCATCCCTCAATACGGCCAGCCCCCTCTTCCCAATCTTCATTCATACGATCACTCTCTTCACTCGCATCCACCCTCTCCCTCTCACCATACCGGTGTCCAGTTTACTCCCAATAAGCCTAACAATTTCTTCTACTCTTTAAAAAAAGGGGTGAATGTCCGGGCAAGGAATCCCCAAAAATTCACGTTTTATATTCAAATATTCCTTCTATTTTAAATGCTAACAACCAAAATCACATTAAACTAATACTCGATGAACAAAAATACTCGATTCTTTCCTTTTCTGAAACATGGTTGACAACTAACATTCCTGATGGTATCACCCTAGGTGATAATGCGAAAACATACCAAATTCTTCGATGCGATAGGAAAAGAAAAAGAGGTGGAGGAGTATGTGCTATAGTTCATTGCAGTATTGAAACTAAACTTGTTTTTGAAGAATCTGTAAACGACTCATATGAATTGCTTATTTTTGATGCAAACATAAGTTCAATCCTAATGCGTATTTTTGTGGTCTATCGAATCCCTGCTCTTTCACAAGGTGAAAGTGAAAAACTGTGGCAAACAATGAAGATTTCATGGTTTGCCAGCATTCGAGTGTGATAATGGGAGACTTCAATATACCTTCTTTGAAGTGGCCATTAGATGACCAAATTGAATACAAAGGAGTTGATGGAGATTTTAAAGATCTAATTGATGTTTGTAACCTGCAACAAGTTGTTTATATTCCAACACGCGATGCAAACTTTCTTGACTTAGTTCTAACAAACGATAATAAACTAATAGACAATATTCAAGTTACACCTGCGCTAGGGAACTCTGATCATCAAACGTTGACGTTTGAACTACTGATCGATCACAAACCTCCAAAATTTCAATCTAGGAAAAACTTCTCAAAAGGAAATTACGAGCTGATAAATTCAGCTCTTGCTAGAGTTAACTGGCTTTCAATATTTCGACCAGAGGACAGTGTGAATATTATGTACGAGAAGCTTCTTATCATTTTAGAACAAATGATAGAGTTTCATGTTCCGATCACACGAGTAAACTTGAACGGAATCCCTATTCCATCCTATATCGAGAAAAGGATGAAATTTAGGTTCCTCTATTGGCAAAAATGGATAAACTCAAATGATCCAATCTACAAGTTTGAATTTGAAAGGGCTCATAAAATATGTACGAAAAGTCTCCAAAAATACGCACAAAATCGGGAGAAAGTATTACTAGCGATTGCTGACAAAAAAGGATTTTATCGATACATAAAGTCAAAGTTACATGACACCAAGGGAAATAAGATCAATGCCTTGATCGACACTCAAGGTGTTTTGTGTGATTCTAATCCTGGAAAGTCAAATGCACTTGCCGAAGCATTTTCGAGTGTTTTTCCCAAAGGATAATGGAAATACTCCTCATTTCAATCACAAGAGAGAGTTGATTACGGAACTAGAATACGATGAACTTTTCAATAGATACGAAATATGTAATATGATAGAAAAGTGGAAAAATTCATCGTGTAGAACACCAGATAACATAAACATTTACTTCATAAAGAAAGTCGCAGTCCCTCTATCGATACCTCTTGAAATGATTTTCAATAAGGCTTATGATAACAGCGAGGTTCCTAGACGGTGGAAGCATTCAATTATAACTCCTTTACGGAAGAGACCACCGTATGGTAACCCTCTGAACTACCGACCCATTTCTATTACAAGTTTTTTCTGCAGAGTTTTTGAAAAATGCCTCTCCAAGAGAATAATAGAAGACTGTGAGATGTTTGATATTTTCAAGCAATCCCAATATGGATTTAGGGAAAATAGAAGTGTTGAAACTCAAATGCTCGAGGTTTTCAACTGTTGGACTTTCAACGGCTCGACGGAGACTAGTGGTTGGGGCGCGCGCCTTTCTCTACCTCTTGCGAAACATCACCTGCGGGCGGGAGTCGAGCCTGCCTGCGTCGGCATGCCAGTCAGTCACCATGTCCATTAGGCCAGGGCGGCCTACCGCAGGGAACGCTTGACCGGGGCCATGGTCATTTTTGGGTCAGAAAGTCGAAATCACAGAACGGCGTAAACATCCGTTGTCTAAAGGTTTACGAGATTTTTTTTCTCTGTGCGGCCTACCGCAGGGAACGCTTTGAGCGCAGCGTGTGAGAAGTAGAGAGAGGTTGAAACACGAATCGTACTAGTGGTTGGGGCGCGCGCCTTTCTCTACCTCTTGCAAAACATCGGGCGGGAGTCGAACCTGCCTGCGTCGGCATGCCAGTCAAACACCATGCCCATTAGGGATCACTAATGGACATGGTGTCACTAATGGGCGGAATCACTAATGGGCATGGTCTCTGACCGGCATGCCGACGCAGGCAGGTTCGACTCCCGCCCGCAGGTGATGTTTTGCAAGAGGTAGAGAAAGGCGCGCGCCCCCAAACACTAGTCTCCGTCAAGCGTTCCCTGCGGTAGGCCGCCCTGGCATGGTGTCTGTATAGTGGGAGTCTCGAGACCACCTTTCCAATTGTTTCTCGACAAAGTGTTGACTTATCGAAAAACGGCCGAAAGTATGATGTTATTGAGTCCCAGAGGGGTTCTTTGGCACTACCTTTCGATTGAGTTCCCTGCGGTAGGCCGCCCTGGACAGAGGTGAAAATATCGATGTCATTTATTTTGACTATGCGAAAGAATTTGACACTGTCAGTCACCCAAAACTGATACATAAAATGTCCAAAATGGGCATTCCAGACAAGACTATAAAATGGATAAAAGAATATCTCACTGGAAGAACGTTTCAAGTACGAGTTGAAAATAATCTTTCTGAATGCAAAAATGTAACGAGTGGTGTTCCTCAGGGGTCTGTGTTGGGACCAATTCTTTTCAATCTGTACATATCGGATCTCCCTCGGATATTTATTGAAAATAATTGTCACAATTACTCATTTGCTGATGATTTAAAAATATTCAAATGCTTCTCAAAAGAGATAGACACGGTGAATTTGCAAAAAAGTATTGACGAAATATTGGAATGGAGTAAAACTTGGCAGCTAAACATTGCAAATCAGAAATGCAGTTATCCATTTAGGTAAGAAAAAACCAAAGAAAATATATTTCGTGGGCAACCAAAAATTGGATCACGAAAATTCTGTTAGGGACCTTGGGATAATGGTTGATGAGAACCTCTCAATGAGAGAACACACCAAAACAATTTGTAAAAATGCTGAAACTAAAGCTAACCTTGTTTTTCGAGCTTTACAAACAAACGATGTTAAGACGCTTGTAAATGCATACTGTGTTTACGTGCGCCCCTCTCTTGAGTTCAGTTCTAGTGTTTCACGCCCGATCAAATCAACTGATCGTGATAAGATTGAAAAAGTTCAAAATTCAGTGACTCGGCGGATTTTTTACAGAGCGCTTAACTACACCTATCATAATAGACCGAGTCATTATGAGAGGAATAAGGAATTACAATTGCATTCCCTTGAGTACAGAAGAATGTCAAATGATGCAAGACTACCTTACCAGATGCTCTTCGGTAACGGAAAGCTCGCAGAATCTATGCGTGACTTTTTCACACTTATTAAAACAAGAACCCGTGGTGTTGGTTATAAAGTTGTCGTAGATTCTGCGCGTTTAAAACTGAGAGAAAATTCATTTGCATATAGAATTACTAACCGTCTAATATCAATTTTGCAGAAAGGTAATCTTCCTACATCTCATTCAGAATTCATGATGGCGCTTGACGAGAAGAAATGAATCAACGAAGAAACTTCGACCACATTTCCTTATTTACTTACCCCCATATTCCATGTGACCACACATGATAAATCTATTCTATTCTATTCTATTCAGTCACCTTTGGATGCAGGAATTATCCTGTTTGGATTGCTTATTTTGCACGGTCGCTCTGAAGCCTATCGCCGATTTGGTGAGAGCAGTAAGTAAGAGAAACCGGAGAGTTCATTGAGGGATCGGCACCTATTTCCCTCAATATTCTCGCATCTGGCTAATTGCCAGCTATGAGTGCGGGTGGAATCGGGTCTGCTTATCTTCTCATTAATTATGGGATCCGATAGCCTGTCTTTCCAAGGAGATCTTCCTCTCTCTCTCTCACTCCCTCTCTCTTCCATTCATTAATCGAAATCTTCTCGCAGTTTTGTTCTAGCCCGAGTAGTCAGTCAACCCACGTCAACCCTTGGTCGTTCATAAGCTGGAGAAACGAAGATGAATGTATTCTTGTTCATTCTTGCTCGGCTGAAATTCTGGCGCGCCGTCCGTCCTGACGATAATCACGAACTCGCGGAAATCCGCCAACAGCAACCCCAGTCTCCAGATGAGGACATGATTGGAGAGCTGGTGCATCCGTCTGAGGACCTCTTCTGCGACCATAACTGCCCGCTCACTTTGCCAATCCAGGAACCGAACCAGCCCCTGGGCAATAGTCGACTGGAGCTGGTGCCATCTGATCTACTGCGTGAGATTGTTCAATTGACCGACGCGAGAACATACAATAACCTCATCGCTTCATCGAGAGCGATGTCCCAGCGAATCAGCAGTGAGTCTTCGTTCTTCCATTCCCTTCCCCGATTAAATATCTATATCGAATACAAATCCTTTTCATAGTTTGTACGCATTTTCGGCCGTTCGCCTAGCGAGAGACAGTTATAAATTAAATAACGGTGATCATATTCTGCATTATTTTAGGTGCTGCAGTCCAGAGGCCCGAACAGAAACTAAAGAATTTCGTTCTTAGCCTGAAGCAGAGTGATAGAGTGAGGTTTCTATGTTCCATTCCACTACATCGCTCAGCGAAATCTGAAGGGGGGGGGGGGGTATCGCGGAGCTGAACTGGCTCTCCTCGCTCATTTCTAGTCTCGGCTGTCCCAGAATAGTGCCAATAGTCAGAATATCTTCTCGCCATGGTGACTCAGAAAAAATCAAGATTCTGGCAGAGATTTCACCTTCTAATATGGAACGAACAAAGAAAGTGATGGACGATTGGACGATCGTTGAAATTCCAGAAGACTTGCCCTCTCTCACACAATTCGCTCTGTCGCATTCAAGCTGAAGTCGACGGAAAGAACATCGACGTGAGTTCAATTACGATTTTGAGACAATAATTTCCTTGAAAAAAAAACAGCAAAGTTTGTTTTTCAGTCGCATTTCCACAGTGACTTCATAGTGGTCAGGAAGCATGGATTCTCCTTCACGAAAGAATGCTCTTCCTTCGAGGTAAAACAAACCCTAAAATCGAAGGTTTAAAAAAATCCACATATCCACAGAAACACGGCATTTCAACGTGGAATTGTGTGGTTTAGTATCCGAAACCTCGTCGTGGCGGGAATTGTGATTTTTTTCAAACGTTTCCGCACTTTCTAGGCTGGCGCGCAGTAAAATACAGTATATTCAGCTTGATTTTCAGGCACATCCAGAGACCGAACAAAATTTGAAATTCCCTCCAAAAAAAAATACCGTAATTTTCGATTGATATTCAGGCGGATCGTGATGGGGTGACGAAAATTTTCGAATTTTCGAGTTGCCGTCTCTGGTTTTGATACGGTTACGGTAACGGCTCCGGCTTCAGACTTACTCTGTTTAGTGAGTTCCGGCTTTGTGTGGGGACGAAATGCCGTGAGAAATGTATAATAATATGATCAATTCACGGCTTGTCCATGAATGGTATCTATTTTAAAGTGAGCCCTGTTCAAACGCGGATTTCGGCATCCATTGTAAAAAAAATAGTTGTCGCCATTCCCAAATGTCCATTTAATTTCAAAGTCCAGATATTTATTAGAGGAATTCTTCCACAAACTCATGAAGGATGTGAATGGTCCTCATTCACCCTAAGAGGATTCAAGCACTATGACCACGTTCTCTTCGTCTACCGAGGCTCGCAAGTGACCATCCTCGGCAAAAACTTTGATGATTGAGTCGAGAAAGTCAACAAACCTAGCGTCAAATCCAGCCATGCTCGAAATATTTTGTAAAAACTTTCTTCAATTGACATATGAATTTAAAACTTCAGAAAAAAACTTAAAACGATGTGGTACTTTTTCAGATACGCGAGCTGCTCAACAGGTCTTCGTTCTACGAAAGCATTCTTCCCCCATTCAACCTCGATCGCAACTTCTATTTCGTGATTATGGGCGTGAATCGAGTTTAGAACCCCATTAGGTCAATGTATTTTTGGGCCCACGACTTAGCTAAGGATGCATTTTGAACATATTTTCAATATTGCTGCTCAGGCCCAAGAGAGAGAGGATTTCGATTTCTCATACATGTTTTCCTTCGGACGAATATCGATTCTATCGAGTATCGAGCCAAATGTTCTCTACCAGGTAGAAACCTTTATCGTATTTATGGCTCTCTAAAACACGAGACATGTAGTGATTCTCCAGAAAATATCACACAAGGGTGATCAGGTAGAAACCTTTATCGTATTTATGGCTCTCTAAAACACGAGACATGTAGTGATTCTCCAGAAAATATCACACAAGGGTGATCTGGATTCCGAAAAGTCAAGCTTGCTTGTTCTTACTTAGGGGATTTTTGATCTATGAAGCTTAATTTAATTTGATTTCCGTGGTATTTTACCAATCGCGTAGTCATTACGATTATTGGTGATGATATTCTCATCCGATCGCATTCAATGAAGAGAGCAGCGCTAAACAGATGGTTGGTGGATGGAGTCAGCTCGTCATTGTTCTATCGAACTGCTGTTAATGTTCCTCGAACGGACAATGGAGAAGCTGACAGATGGACTGAAGATGTAAGAAGGAGGTTTGATCATTTCAATCATGGAACCTTTCAGTACAATGCCATCGTAGAGGAGAGCCGCGGAGTGCGACTCACAGTGACTCACCATCATGTGACTTATCGCCGTTAAAGAAAGGGAGGCACGAACTTGTATGCAACTCGCAGAGCCCGCCGATTTGCATGCGCGCTTTCTCCATTATCCCCTCTCTTTCTCCATCTCAGTAATAGTCACATTATCTGGTTAAATTATTCTGAAATCGCACTTTCTCAAAAGCCACATTATAAAATGACTTTTCTAGGTTCTAATTTCTGAGATTTTTAAATATATTTTCTGAGAATTTATTTTTCTGAAATATTTTATTTCAGCAGCAGTTTTAATACACATTTCGACTCAATTAGTCGATACAATTAGTGGTAGAGATGAATTATAAAAGGAGCACTAGAGTTAGCATGACGATGAGACGAAACGGAGAGATCGAATCAGAAGAGAGATAGGCGGGGTATGGTTTCTGAAATCAATTTTATCTTTTTTTTAAACTCTTTTTTCCTATTCGTGGTGCCATCTACACAGATGAAGTGCAAAAACTAGAGAAACTGTTTCGCCAATTCTAGCTGTGAATTGGTGTAATTACTCAGAAAAAGAAACATTTGTGAAAATGATAAAAGTGGTTCTTTAGTGCTGCACTTCGGAAACAGCTCGAGATTCCAATTCCGTATATATATGCAGTGTCTCGGTCTTCAGATGAGATAAAGAGTTTATAAATAGCGGAAATTGACTAACACCTTTTTCCATTTTCCCAAGTGCCTTTTTCGAATTTCAAACACCACATAAGAATTATTACTGATTATCGCGTAATTTCCGTTCTCGTTTGCATGATTTTTTTTCTCCTCACCCCAATTACTGTCCACGCTTTGTCGAAATTCTCATTACAGTCGGTATCCTTGCAGCTAATGGTGGTGCTGTCCATGTAGTGGTCCACTCCGGCTACAATATAATTTCGAAAATAAGAATGTGGAATAAATTCACTCTTTAAGATAGGAGTCGTCACTTTCATCTAACCATCAATCGACTTACCTGCATTGAGGAGCCACGATTTCGGTGCTACAAAGCCATACACATAGAAGCAACCTCGTTTAAGACTGGAAACGAGTAACTGAGGAATGAACAATAATCACAGAAGCGTTATATCCGAAACCTCGTCGTGGCGGGAATTATGAAAATTTTAAAACGCTCCCGCATTTTTCTGGCTGGCGCGCAGTAAAATACCGTAATTTCAGCTTGATTTTCAGAAGGATCGTGGTGGGGTGACGAAAATGGTCTAGTTTTTGCCGGCTCTGGTTATGAAACGGGTACGGTAACGGCTCCGGCTTCAAACTTACTCTGTTTAGTGAGTGCCGACTTTGTGTAGGCACGAAATGCCGTGCAATCCAAATTCCTCACTTGTCTCGGTGGAGCACGGATTTGGTCGTATTTCGGCAAAAAAACTTCTCCACGTTGCTAAATAACATGGAACAGGTCGATCCCACGCACTCAGTGGTCGTCTGAAAGACGATAATCTTTGAACTTTAATGGAGATTAGTGAATATTGCAGACGATACTTGGTGCTTTTCTCATCCAACATTGACATATATTTTGAAGCTATTCTATCACGATTAGAGTTTGACCAGCAATGATACAATAAAACACATAAAAGGTAGAATTATAAATTCTAATAAATCGAAAATAACTCGCCCCTTTAAAGCAACGATTAGCGCTGAGAGTCATCACCGTTGAAGAATTCGCAATAGAAATCACGTTGCAGAAATAAGTTTTTCTGATCGAAATAATCATTGTGTTTATTAATAAGGGGTTACAAACGTGCAATAACACTCGACGACGTCTCCGTCTCTCATGCATTTGCCATTGTTTTGTATCTTATGCCGATGGCACAACCCTGTGATTAATAGATTGAAACCTCCTCCGAATAATACGCCTTCGTTTCCACTTATTTCACAATCCCAGGATGCGCGTACGTGGAGGTTGAAGAGAGGCAAAATGCAAATAATCAAATGTGAATTTTACCTGCGCTAGCAAAGTACTACCGCGATAGCGCACAACGCACCCGTCACCACCGCAGATCCTGGCGATTTTTTCAATATATTTTTATAATGAATTAAAATCTGATCTGACCCCACACTCCCGTCGGCGAGAGGATGGTGGCACTGTAGTGATTGTGATGAGTAAATTGAGTAAGAGAGCAAGAAAAGAAACAGCCGATGCATCACGAAACTTTGTCGATACCTAACCGACTGAGGTGTAAAAAAACAGAAAACTCGCTAAAGTAGCCGCTGAAATTGCCGGTTTGCACAGAATCTGGCAAATTTGAGGTTCAGCTACCTTGGCGTTAGAGTGAATGTCAGAAAGACGTCAGATGAATCAGAGCTGAAAACAGAAAGGACTTTTCAATTTCATAGATAGATGTCATCTAGATTACCATTAGCCTTCAAGCTTTACATATTTATCCGCCCTTTCCTTTCTGTTCTCAATTCTCAACATTGCGTGAAATTGTTTTTATCTGATATGGAGAAGCTAGTGACAAAAATAGGCTATAATTCCCGCATCGAGCAACAAAGTGTTTGGTTGATAAAGCTTCTTCTGCCGCACTTGTCTATGGTTCATCGGGAGGACGGAAGGAGAGGGGCGGGGAGGGGAAGGGGGAGACATATTATGGGAGGAGAGGGGCTTATTAGGGGAAGGGAGGGGGATCAGTAGGAGGAGTAGCTCTGCTGCTGATAGGAAGGAGCGGGGGAATATCCGTACGTGGGTCCTCCACACTGGGGCATACGAGAGGGATGGTCACACACAACTCGCTCCTGAATTATTCGTGATAGAGAGTGCAAGGAGAAGATTCAAGTCAAAGATGAACAGATGAAGGCTTACCCTGTTGAAGATGAAATCAGCGGAGCATTGATAGGAGTATGTGGCACCACCAGAGCAAATCACGTAGCTGAAATGTACCGTAATCTATCGTTTATCGATTGTCAAGTTGCTACCGTAACCATTCTAACTACAGTACCTCCTCTGGCAAGTGTTGCCGAAGATACCGTCGCCCTTGCCGTAGCAGAACTGATTGGGATCAGCGTAGATGTCAGACGCTGCAAATTATGACTATTGAATGGGCGTTTCTACTGATTTTTCATCTTAAATTAATAATGCCGAATGGTATTTTTTTTTAGAGGTATGTAAATAAGGAACACTTACCGTAGGTGGCCGAGTACGAGGGTGCATACTGCTGAGTGTACGTCTGCTGCGGCTGCTGCATCTGCTGCTGGTATCCGTACTTCTGTTGCTGCTGCTGGTAGCCATACTGCGACTGCGACTGCTGCTGCTGGTAGATTGGCTGCTGCTGTTGCTGCTGAGCCGGTTGCACGCCGTAGTTAGGCTGCACAGAGACGTTACTCAGTTGCAAAGTGGTCTGAGTAACCTGGACAGGGGCGAGCGCAGGGGCCTGAGTGGCGATGGGTGTAATGGGGGAAGGAAGAGGGGCAGAGCACGAAGAGACGGATGATCTGCAATGGAAGGAGTCAATGGGGAGAAGTTAATCTATCCAGTGGTCTTGAGTTTGCAATTCATTCAATGCTATTTCTTCTCACCTCTCTACGCATTTGAATCCACTGGGCGAGAAGAAGAGGTTTTTGGGGCAAGTTCCACGGGCAGTCAGACGACCATCCTGCAATATCCATTGAGGGGATGTCTATAGACAAACTGAACAATTGGTCTATGTAGTTATGCGATCATTGTTTCGATGGTAACTCACAGTGCATCGTGAGTAGAAGGGACTGCATCTGTGCACTGCGTACACACCGTCAGCGACCCTGAAAATACAGAAGGTCGTTTCACTAAATGCACGCTCTCAATGATCACCAGTTTTTCTTGTGATTCCACTCACTGTGAGCAGTCGATGTTGAGTCCCATAGGCAGAGTGGGTCGGTTCAGTCTCTCTCCCACGGGGCGAACCACGGGGGAAGCAGTCGTAGGCTAAAAATCATTTCCTCTCTTTTGCTTGTTTTATTTAGTTACTGTCCCATGCATCATATCTATCTAATGGTTTATCATTTTCCTTGTTTAGCTACTTCCAATCAACGGTGTATGAATTTTGCCGCGATCTTTGCCTTGACTGACCAGGGGAGTGGGCACGGAACGAGGAATGATGGGAGTAGGACGGACGAGGATAGTGCAGGCCGAGTTCTGAAAGCAATCAGTGACCGGAAATTTAAAATGAGTGTTGTCAATTATGAATAAACCAATGACCCTCTCCTTCCAGTCGCACATTCCACTGGCAGAGTTGTAGTGGAGATCGTCAGAGCAGATGCCGATCTGAAGGAACGAATAATCATCTTCGATGGACCTTATGCCTCTAAGACAACGCAACAGACACTCACGGTGGCCTTCTCGTCCACACAGGCGATGTAATTCTGACTGCAGGGAGCAAGGGCATAAATGCCATCTGATCGACCAGCACAACGGGGATGGACGTCCTTCTGAATGAGATCAAGATCGTCTTAGTGATATCGATAGTTCAATTTGTGAAAGAGAAATAGGACTTACCACAGGTGCCTGAGTGGCGACGGGGAGCTTGTTGTAGGGAGTGATGGGGACCACTGGGCGAGGAGAGATGAGAGGTTGTCTGCAATTGAGAGATAGTTATTCAATCGGGAGTATGATGGTTACTCACTCCTTTCCAATGACGGGGGCTGATCCTCCACACTCGGGGACGTTGTCAGGGTAATCACACATCTGGGTCGATGCAGAGTACTTCAATCCAGAGGGGCAGTGCATCTGTAACAATTCGTCTACGGTGATCTCACCCACTTCACGGTCCCGATCCTTGATCACTCACGGCCATCGACTGTCCGTGGACGCAGGCAGTGTAGTCAGAAGAACATCCGTTGGAGTAGTATCCGTCGGCCTGGTCGCCGCACGTCGCCCCTGAAGAAACACCATGATGAGGATATGGTAGCCAGACGATACACAGCACTCACACGACAATGCGCACCTACACGAGGGTTAGTGGATGCGGCCCTTCTGCGAGAGTGACGACGGCTGTTACGAGAAGCGACTGAGATTCACGCGGTTAGTCGGCTTGGCACACTCTCAGGTTAGCATAACACGGCTCTTGAGAGCCGGAGATTAGTCAAACACGGCTCACATATCTGTTCCAGTGTACAGAGAGGCTTGGAGAATGTGATGGTGGAGAGGGCAGCGAGGGCTTGGCAGATAGGGGCTGCCACGAGAATAAGGGCCATAGCTTTCCCCGCTCCCATTCGATGAGGAGGAGGAGAATGAGATGATGGTGGGAGAGTGGGAGGGGGAGAGTTGAAGGGATCAGGAGGGGCATGATGAGGAGAATCGGAGAAATGCTCTCGACTCTCCGAGGTTGAGAACATCGATTGTCGAGGGGTACGACGGAGGAGTTTGATTGTGATGAGAGGAAAATCTGGATTAGATAGTTAGATTCCCCCCATGCTTCGCCCATGCCAGTAGTTATCCAATCTCTCCCACAGTCAGGAACAAGAAGGTTAGGATCGAATGAGGAATGGATTATCGATTGATTTAGGAAGAGGTAGGTCACAGTCGGGGTACCTGAGGGAGCGAGAGCAGGCTTCACCCTCTTCTGTTGCTCTTCCTTGTGAGCATCGTACTGAAATGTTTCGTTGATATTGCAAAGGATGGATTGAAATATACCTTGATGGGACGACTGGTGACTCTTCCATACTCGGCGACTGCGGGTACAGCAGTCGCGTATCGGGCACGGGTCGGGAGGGTGTCACTGTGATTAATTTTCGTGTTTCATGTCCAGTACTCTGAATTCTCACCGGGCACTGCACTTGGCGACGTTCTCGCGGTAGTCACACATTCCATTGGCCTGGATTAGTCATGATTTTATTGAATTATGTAGAAACACCGTCTTCTTGCTTTTTCACTATTCTAAACATAAACTCATCAAAGGAACGTGGATGAGGTACCTCATTGAAGAAGAGTCCGGGCTGGCAGGCCTCCTTCCTCACGAGTCCCGATTGGCAGAAGATGATGTACCTGTGACGATGGTTTCAATTTCTTTCGTTTTTTCCAATTCTTACGACGGTATGGCATAAACATCAAGGAACTAAACTGACTGAGAGCAATCGGCAGCTGCGTACGTTCCATCAACCTTTCCATTGCACTGGGCATTACTGATGGGAGCAGGAGGGAGGGAATCGAGAACGGGAGAGGGAGTTGCACTGAAACCGTATTATTTAGATATCATTCTCTAATGAGTGGAAAAAAGAAAAAAATGATTGATAGCTTACGCGACATCGGGTCTTCTTCCGCCACAGTTGGGAACGGTATCCTTGTACTGGCATGATTCCAACTCGAGATCGTAGAAGAGACCAGTGGGGCAAGCCATCTGAGAAGTGAATCATTATCTACTTCTAGATAGCACCTATAACCATTACCCCGAGCACAATCAATACATATACGTAGGAGGGGATACCTTATATGCTGCTCCGTTGAGGCAGGAGTAGAAGAAGGCATTGCATCCTTCTCCAAAGAAGCCGTTCTAGAAGAATCGATCGTTTCAATGACAGGAAGTTTTCAGTACCTTCTGTCCGGTGCACGACCTGTCATTCACATTTTTCAGCACGGGCTTGTCCTGGGCGGGAGCGACGGGCTTGGCGTAAGCGGCCGGCTGGGAGTAGGCGGGTGCGGCAGGGGCAGCAGCAGGAGTGGGAACGGGCTGGACAGATCCGCCACAGGCGACGACCTTCTCGGGGTAGTCGCACTGCTTGGTCGTGAGATCGAAGAAGAGACCAGTGGCACAATCCATCTGCAAAGAGATAGCCATTAATTTAGAAATTCTCTTAGCATATTGTTTGATTCGAGACAGACCGGTTGGTATGCTTAAAGATCATACATATTTATGTCAATTAAGGCCAACCTTGAAGGTGTTCCCGGTGTTGCAATAGTAGAAGAATGGCTGGCATCCGTTTCCGTACGATCCTTCTACCTTTCCGGAGCAGAAGTTGTTGGCCGGGGCTGAGTCTCTGACGGGGACAATGGGGGCAGGGTGGTACTGACTGAAAATAGTGTTGAGATGGTCATCACAGCTCCTCAAGAAGACTTACGTCTGAGAGTAGGCGGGGGCTGCAGGGGCTGCAGCGACCCCACCACAGGCGACAATCTTCTCCCTCACGTCGCATCCCTTGGAGGAGATGTCGAAGAAGAGACCAGTGGGGCACGCCATCTGATACAATATGCTATTGATTTTAATCATCTAAGAGATAGCACCTCAATATGAACTGAAAAATGTAAAAGATTATAAACCTTGTGGGTGTATCCATTCGTGCATGAGTAGTAGAAGCCTTCACATCCCATAGGGTAGATACCGTCGGCCTTGCCAGAGCAGAACTTGTCAGACTGAGCGACAGGGGCGGGGACAGGAGGGACGACAGCAGCAGGAGCGGCGGCGGGTGCAGCGTAAGCAGAAGGGGCTGCAGGGGCTGCAGCGACTCCTCCACAGGCGACAATTTTCTCCCTCGCGTCGCATCCCTTGGAGGAGATGTCGAAGAAGAGACCAGTGGGGCACGCCATCTGATACAGTATGCAATTGATTTTAATCATGTAAGAGATAGCACCTCAATATGAACTGAAAAATGTAAAAGATTATAAACCTTGTGGGTGTATCCATTCGTGCATGAGTAGTAGAAGCCAGCACATCCCATAGGGTAGATACCGTCGGCCTTGCCAGAGCAGAACTTGTCAGACTGAGCGACAGGAGCGGGGACAGGAGGGACGACAGCAGCAGGAGCGGCGGCGGGTGCAGCGTAAGCAGAAGGGGCTGCAGGGGCTGCAGCGACTCCTCCACAGGCGACAATCTTCTCCCTCGCGTCGCATCCCTTGGAGGAGATGTCGAAGAAGAGACCAGTGGGGCACGCCATCTGAAAGAGTATGCTATTTATTATAATCATCTAAGAGATAGCACCTCAATTTGAATTGAAAAATGTAAAAGATTATGAACTTTGTGGGTGTATCCATTCGTGCATGAGTAGTAGAAGCCTTCACATCCCATAGGGTAGATACCGTCGGTCTTGCCAGAGCAGAACTTGTCAGACTGAGCGACAGGAGCGGGGACAGGAGGGACGACAGCAGCAGGAGCGGCGGCGGGTGCAGCGTAAGCAGAAGGGGCTGCAGGGGCTGCAGCGACTCCTCCACAGGCGACAATCTTCTCCCTCACGTCGCATCCCTTGGAGGAGATGTCGAAGAAGAGACCAGTGGGGCACGCCATCTGAAAGAGTATGCTATTTATTATAATCATCTAAGAGATAGCACCTCAATTTGAATTGAAAAATGTAAAAGATTATGAACTTTGTGGGTATATCCATTCGTGCATGAGTAGTAGAAGCCTTCACATCCCATAGGGTAGATACCGTCGGCCTTGCCAGAGCAGAACTTGTCAGACTGAGCGACAGGAGCGGGGACAGGAGGGACGATAGCAGCAGGAGCTGCGGCGGGTGCAGCGTAAGCAGAAGGGGCTGCAGGGGCTGCAGCGACTCCTCCACAGGCGACAATCTTCTCCCTCACGTCGCATCCCTTGGAGGAGATGTCGAAGAAGAGACCAGTGGGGCACGCCATCTGAAAGAGTATGCTATTTATTATAATCATCTAAGAGATAGCACCTCAATTTGAATTAAGAAATGTAAAAGATTATGAACTTTGTGGGTGTATCCATTCGTGCATGAGTAGTAGAAGCCTTCACATCCCATAGGGTAGATACCGTCGGCCTTGCCAGAGCAGAACTTGTCAGACTGAGCGACAGGAGCGGGGACAGGAGGGACGACAGCAGCAGGAGCGGCGGCGGGTGCAGCGTAAGCAGAAGGGGCTGCAGGGGCTGCAGCGACTCCTCCACAGGCGACAATCTTCTCCCTCACGTCGCATCCCTTGGAGGAGATGTCGAAGAAGAGACCAGTGGGGCACGCCATCTGAAAGAGTATGCTATTTATTATAATCATCTAAGAGATAGCACCTCAATTTGAATTGAGAAATGTAAAAGATTATGAACTTTGTGGGTGTATCCATTCGTGCATGAGTAGTAGAAGCCTTCACATCCCATAGGGTAGATACCGTCGGCCTTGCCAGAGCAGAACTTGTCAGACTGAGCGACAGGAGCGGGGACAGGAGGGACGACAGCAGCAGGAGCGGCGGCGGGTGCAGCGTAAGCAGAAGGGGCTGCAGGGGCTGCAGCGACTCCTCCACAGGCGACAATCTTCTCCCTCGCGTCGCATCCCTTGGAGGAGATGTCGAAGAAGAGACCAGTGGGGCACGCCATCTGATACAATATGCTATTGATTTTAATCATCTAAGAGATAGCACCTCAATATGAACTGAAAAATGTAAAAGATTATAAACCTTGTGGGTGTATCCATTCGTGCATGAGTAGTAGAAGCCTTCACATCCCATAGGGTAGATACCGTCGGCCTTGCCAGAGCAGAACTTGTCAGACTGAGCGACAGGGGCGGGGACAGGAGGGACGACAGCAGCAGGAGCGGCGGCGGGTGCAGCGTAAGCAGAAGGGGCTGCAGGGGCTGCAGCGACTCCTCCACAGGCGACAATCTTCTCCCTCGCGTCGCATCCCTTGGAGGAGATGTCGAAGAAGAGACCAGTGGGGCACGCCATCTGAAAGAGTATGCTATTTATTATAATCATCTAAGAGATAGCACCTCAATTTGAATTGAAAAATGTAAAAGATTATGAACTTTGTGGGTGTATCCATTCGTGCATGAGTAGTAGAAGCCTTCACATCCCATAGGGTAGATACCGTCGGCCTTGCCAGAGCAGAACTTGTCAGACTGAGCGACAGGAGCGGGGACAGGAGGGACGATAGCAGCAGGAGCTGCGGCGGGTGCAGCGTAAGCAGAAGGGGCTGCAGGGGCTGCAGCGACTCCTCCACAGGCGACAATCTTCTCCCTCACGTCGCATCCCTTGGAGGAGATGTCGAAGAAGAGACCAGTGGGGCACGCCATCTGAAAGAGTATGCTATTTATTATAATCATCTAAGAGATAGCACCTCAATTTGAATTAAGAAATGTAAAAGATTATGAACTTTGTGGGTGTATCCATTCGTGCATGAGTAGTAGAAGCCTTCACATCCCATAGGGTAGATACCGTCGGCCTTGCCAGAGCAGAACTTGTCAGACTGAGCGACAGGAGCGGGGACAGGAGGGACGACAGCAGCAGGAGCGGCGGCGGGTGCAGCGTAAGCAGAAGGGGCTGCAGGGGCTGCAGCGACTCCTCCACAGGCGACAATCTTCTCCCTCACGTCGCATCCCTTGGAGGAGATGTCGAAGAAGAGACCAGTGGGGCACGCCATCTGAAAGAGTATGCTATTTATTATAATCATCTAAGAGA
The DNA here is from genome assembly GCA_036245825.1 of Pristionchus entomophagus. NCBI lineage: Eukaryota > Metazoa > Nematoda > Chromadorea > Rhabditida > Neodiplogasteridae > Pristionchus > Pristionchus entomophagus. The sequence goes on from BTSX01000006.1 coordinate 14,345,192, forward strand.
TAGCACCTCAATTTGAATTGAGAAATGTAAAAGATTATGAACTTTGTGGGTGTATCCATTCGTGCATGAGTAGTAGAAGCCTTCACATCCCATAGGGTAGATACCGTCGGCCTTGCCAGAGCAGAACTTGTCAGACTGAGCGACAGGAGCGGGGACAGGAGGGACGACAGCAGCAGGAGCGGCGGCGGGTGCAGCGTAAGCAGAAGGGGCTGCAGGGGCTGCAGCGACTCCTCCACAGGCGACAATCTTCTCCCTCACGTCGCATCCCTTGGAGGAGATGTCGAAGAAGAGACCAGTGGGGCACGCCATCTGATACAATATGCTATTGATTTTAATCATCTAAGAGATAACACCTCAATTTGAATTGAAAAATGTAAAAGATTATGAACTTTGTGGGTATATCCATTCGTGCATGAGTAGTAGAAGCCTTCACATCCCATAGGGTAGATACCGTCGGCCTTGCCAGAGCAGAACTTGTCAGACTGAGCGACAGGAGCGGGGACAGGAGGGACGACAGCAGCAGGAGCTGCGGCGGGTGCAGCGTAAGCAGAATGGGCTGCAGGGGCTGCAGCGACCCCTCCACAGGCGACAATCTTCTCCCTCACGTCACATCCCTTGGAGGAGATGTCGAAGAAGAGACCAGTTGGGCACGCCATCTGATACAATATGCTATTGATTTTAATCATCTAAGAGATAACACCTCAATATGAACTGAAAAATGTAAAAGATTATAAACCTTGTGGGTGTATCCATTCGTGCATGAGTAGTAGAAGCCAGCACATCCCATAGGGTAGATACCGTCGGCCTTGCCAGAGCAGAACTTGTCAGACTGAGCGACAGGGGCTGGGACAGGAGAGACGACAGCAGCAGGAGCGGCGGCGGGTGCAGCGTAAGCAGAAGGGGCTGCAGGGGCTGCAGCGACTCCTCCACAGGCGACAATCTTCTCCCTCGCGTCGCATCCCTTGGAGGAGATGTCGAAGAAGAGACCAGTGGGGCACGCCATCTGATACAATATGCTATTGATTTTAATCATCTAAGAGATAGCACCTCAATATGAACTGAAAAATGTAAAAGATTATAAACCTTGTGGGTGTATCCATTCGTGCATGAGTAGTAGAAGCCAGCACATCCCATAGGGTAGATACCGTCGGCCTTGCCAGAGCAGAACTTGTCTGACTGAGCGACAGAGGCGGGGACAGGAGGGACGACAGCAGCAGGAGCGGCGGCGGGTGCAGCGTAAGAAGAAGAGGCTACAGGGGCTGCAGCGACTCCTCCACAGGCGACAATCTTCTCCCTCACGTCGCATCCCTTGGAGGAGATGTCGAAGAAGAGACCAGTGGGGCACGCCATCTGATACAATATGCTATTGATTTTAATCATCTAAGAGATAGCACCTCAATATGAACTGAAAAATGTAAAAGATTATAAACCTTGTGGGTGTATCCATTCGTGCATGAGTAGTAGAAGCCAGCACATCCCATAGGGTAGATACCGTCGGCCTTGCCAGAGCAGAACTTGTCAGACTGCGCGACAGGGGCAGGGACAGGAGGGACGACAGCAGCAGGAGCGGCGGCGGGTGCAGCGTAAGCAGAAGGGGCTGCAGGGGCCGCAGCGACTCCTCCACAGGCGACAATCTTCTCCCTCGCGTCGCATCCCTTGGAGGAGATGTCGAAGAAGAGACCAGTGGGGCACGCCATCTGATACAGTATGCTATTGATTTTAATCATCTAAGAGATAGCACCTCAATATGAATTGAAAAATGTAAAAGATTATGAACTTTGTGGGTGTATCCATTCGTGCATGAGTAGTAGAAGCCTTCACATCCCATAGGGTAGATACCGTCGGCCTTGCCAGAGCAGAACTTGTCAGACTGAGCGACAGGGGCGGGGACAGGAGGGACGACAGCAGCAGGAGCGGCGGCGGGTGCAGCGTAAGAAGAAGGGGCTACAGGGGCTGCAGCGACTCCTCCACAGGCGACAATCTTCTCCCTCGCGTCGCATCCCTTGGAGGAGATGTCGAAGAAGAGACCAGTGGGGCACGCCATCTGATACAGTATGCTATTGATTTTAATCATCTAAGAGATAGCACCTCAATATGAATTGAAAAATGTAAAAGATTATGAACTTTGTGGGTGTATCCATTCGTGCATGAGTAGTAGAAGCCTTCACATCCCATAGGGTAGATACCGTCGGCCTTGCCAGAGCAGAACTTGTCAGACTGAGCGACAGGGGCGGGGACAGGAGGGACGACAGCAGCAGGAGCGGCGGCGGGTGCAGCGTAAGAAGAAGGGGCTACAGGGGCTGCAGCGACTCCTCCACAGGCGACAATCTTCTCCCTCGCGTCGCATCCCTTGGAGGAGATGTCGAAGAAGAGACCAGTGGGGCACGCCATCTGATACAGTATGCTATTGATTTTAATCATCTAAGAGATAGCACCTCAATATGAATTGAAAAATGTAAAAGATTATGAACTTTGTGGGTGTATCCATTCGTGCATGAGTAGTAGAAGCCTTCACATCCCATAGGGTAGATACCGTCGGCCTTGCCAGAGCAGAACTTGTCAGACTGAGCGACAGGGGCGGGGACAGGAGGGACGACAGCAGCAGGAGCGGCGGCGGGTGCAGCGTAAGAAGAAGGGGCTACAGGGGCTGCAGCGACTCCTCCACAGGCGACAATCTTCTCCCTCGCGTCGCATCCCTTGGAGGAGATGTCGAAGAAGAGACCAGTGGGGCACGCCATCTGATACAGTATGCTATTGATTTTAATCATCTAAGAGATAGCACCTCAATATGAATTGAAAAATGTAAAAGATTATGAACTTTGTGGGTGTATCCATTCGTGCATGAGTAGTAGAAGCCTTCACATCCCATAGGGTAGATACCGTCGGCCTTGCCAGAGCAGAACTTGTCAGACTGAGCGACAGGGGCGGGGACAGGAGGGACGACAGCAGCAGGAGCGGCGGCGGGTGCAGCGTAAGAAGAAGGGGCTACAGGGGCTGCAGCGACTCCTCCACAGGCGACAATCTTCTCCCTCGCGTCGCATCCCTTGGAGGAGATGTCGAAGAAGAGACCAGTGGGGCACGCCATCTGATACAGTATGCTATTGATTTTAATCATCTAAGAGATAGCACCTCAATATGAATTGAAAAATGTAAAAGATTATGAACTTTGTGGGTGTATCCATTCGTGCATGAGTAGTAGAAGCCTTCACATCCCATAGGGTAGATACCGTCGGCCTTGCCAGAGCAGAACTTGTCAGACTGAGCGACAGGGGCGGGGACAGGAGGGACGACAGCAGCAGGAGCGGCGGCGGGTGCAGCAGGTGCGGCATACGCAGCAGGGGCTGCAGCAACAGCACCGCAGCTGACGGCCTCCTCGCGACGGACGCAGCCGGTCTTGGTGGATTCGTAGAAGAGACCAGTGGGGCACGCCATCTGAAGGAATTGAATAGTCGAAAATATAATGGTTATTTAGTAAAACCAAGCACGACCTAGCTACACAACCCCCATATAGTACTGATGCAAAAAAAATCGTGCCTTGTGAGTGTATCCATTCGAGCAGGAGTAGTAGAAGTCGGAGCATCCCACGGTATAGATTCCATCGGCCTTCTCAGAGCAGAAGGTGTCAGGCTGAACGACCTGTCCGACCGGAGCAACAGGCGCAGATTTAGGGACGGAGGGAGGAGAGGCGGGAGCAGAGGAGTCTGAAAGGAACGACTCAATCCATTATCTTTGAGTCAACAGGATTGATAACTCACACTGAGAAACGGCTGCAGCGGGAGTGGCAGGTGCAGCAGGGGCTGCAGCGACTCCTCCACAGGCGACAATCTTCTCCCTCATGTCGCATCCCTTGGAGGAGATGTCGAAGAACAGACCAGAGGGGCATGCCATCTGAAGATTTATTTGCGTGTTTAGAGCTTCTAAATGTGATATGTCATGGGTTTTTAATTGATAGTGTCACAATCCCAGTTTAAAACGAATAACGGAGTAATGAGTTATGAATAACCTTATACGTGTATCCATTAGCGCATGAGTAGTAGAAGTCGGAGCATCCCTCAGTGTAGATTCCATCGGCCTTGCCAGAGCAGAACTTGTCAGATTGAGCGACAGGAGCAGGAACAGCGGGGACGGCAGAAGCAGGAGCGACAGGTGCAACGGGTGCTGAATACGCTGAAGAGGCGGCAGGAGACGCCGCAGCACAGCTGGGAACCTCCTCGCGACGGTTGCAGGCCTTCTTGGTGGCATCGTAGAAGAGATCAGCGGGGCAGAGCATCTGAGAGAGAATAAGCATATATATTGGCGCGGGGGGGGGGGGGGGGTTAAGATGCTCAAGTCCAGATTCTTTATTGCAGATGTAGTAGTACGTTGATTTCATAATCGGGTTAGTTTACCTTGTAAGTGGTTCCAGCCATGCAGGAGTACCAGTAAGTCTCGCAGCCGACTCCGTGGAAGCCGTCGGTCTAAAATTTCACAATGCTCTTACTACGATGGGAGGGTAGCAATTAGTTTAGCTACTTTTTTCAATTGTTACCTTTCTATTGCAGAATTTCTCGAGTTGAGGCTTGGACTGATCACGGGCAAGGGGAGCGACGGAGCTGAAAGGGAACCATGCAGCAACATCCGTTCATTGACTGACTCACACAGGCTTCTTTCCTCCACAAGCAGGGACGAACTCCTTCATGTTGCACAGTTTGGAGGGAACATCGTAGAAGAGATTAGAGGGGCAAGACATCTGAAGAGGGGGAATGAATTGAGGGAATGGATGAAGCCGACCTTGTAAGTGGTTCCGTAGACACACTTGGTGAAGAATGACTCACAGCCATTGGAGTAGATGCCATCGGCCTGTAATTGTCACTCTTTCCATTATAGTAGCTCGAACCGCCATAAGAAGGAATTATTTCGCAGTGTCTAGACGAGAAACATATGAGTGATCTTACCTTTCCGGAGCAGAAGTTCTCGACGGGCACGACAGGGACGACGTCACGGACAGGGGCAATGGTGGCCACTGGCTGCAAGTACTGAGAGGGAGCAGCAGGAGCAGCAGCGGGAGTGACAGGAGTGACACTGAAGAAGGAAATGATAGTTGGCCATGGAAGTGAATGATGAAAGTATGAATCGACTGACGGTCTGACTCCTCCACACTCGGAAATATTGCTTCTGTGATCACAGGCCTTGGATGGGGCATCGTAGAAGAGGCCAGAAGGGCAGATCATCTGCCAATGAGAGATTTTGATAGAGAACTGTGTAAGAAGAACAGATCATGAAAATTCAGTACTGAAAACTGCTTATGATTCCAACCTTGTACGTATTTCCGTCCTGGCAGGAGAAGAAGTGCTTTCCGCAGCCATTTCCGTAGAAACCATCGACCTAGAAGGACGGCCTTATCTAAGCTCAAAGGCGAGTAACACGAACCTTTCCATTGCAGAAGTTCTCGACGTCACGACGAGGGGCAGCAGTAGTCTGAGGCTGCGCAGGCTGCCTGTACTGAGAAGGTGCGGCAGGCGCAGCAGCGGGAGTGACGGGAGTGGGGCTGAAGAGAAACAAAGTTAATTGGCAAGGAACAATGTGAAGAGCTGAATTCGTGTCCACATTAAGCACCTACCATTCTGTCTACTCTAATTGAATGATGGAGAGTATCAGATGGGAAAGCCAATGAATAGACTGACGGTCTAACTCCTCCGCATTCGACGATTTCTTCCTTGCGGTCACAAGCCTTGGAATGAGCATCGTAGAAGAGACCAGCGGGACAGGACATCTGCAGGGAGAGCGTCATTAAGAAGAACGATGGAATAACTGCGAGATTACACTGTTCGCAGACCGATCAGTGCGAATCAAGAAAGTAACCTTGTCGGTGTTTCCACTCTGGCAAGAGAAGAAGTGGTTGGCGCAACCATTACCGTAGAATCCATCGGCCTACAATGAACCGTTATCCCCATTCCCTGCATCTAGACCTCACCTTTCCGGTGCAGAAGTTCTCGGGAGTGACGAGAGTGATGGCAGGCGTGTGACGAGAAGGAGTCACGACATGGGAGGAGTACGGAGGAGAGGAGTAGGAGGGAGAGGAAGGAGCGTGTGAGATGGAGGGAATGCTCAAGTGGAATCGTCGATATAGGAGAGCGAAGGCATAACTCTGCTCATATGTTGTATCTCTTCTCGTAAGAAAGAGTCAAGGAATGAGTGGTACCTCGTGGGGGCGAATCCGCACTGAGTGATATCCTCCTTGCGATCGCACTTCTTGTTCGTCAGATCATAGTAGAGACCAGAGGGACACATCATCTGCAACCATCACTTGTGAAGATAGGAATAATTATCATCGTTGTAAACTTCGTGTGATCAATTCTAACTTATGACCCCAACCTTGTAAGTGGCTCCACCCTGGCAGGAGTAGAAGAAAGTCTGGCAGCCATCTCCATAGAATCCATCCTCCTGCAATGGAATAATGTGTCAATCGATTTGGCCCTTCTACTGTACCTTAGCGAGGCAGAAGGTTTCGACGGCGACCACGGGCTTGTCGAGGGCTGGAGAGACAGGGGAGGTACTGCAATCAATGTAAGGTCTAAAGGATTTTCGATAATAATATTTTAATGCATGATCACCCCTACAATCAATGTTTGCCCAAGGGAGTCAACTCACGTGGCGAGTTCGATCTCCTTCTTTCCTCCGCAGGCAACGATGACTTCTCTGTAGTTGCACTGCTTGGTATCCACGTCGAAGAAGAGGCCAGAGGAGCACGTCGTCTAAATGAGATTGGCTTATTCCTTTCTTTTATCAATAGAGTATGAATGAAGAAGAATCTTCGGTCTGCCATTGATTAAGAACTGCGTGATCTTCATCGCACTCCTCCGCGCAAAATGTAGTGATATCACCGACCTTGTAGGAGACTCCACTCTGGCAAGTGTAGAAGAAGTTCTGGCATCCAGCGCCGTAAGTGTCATCGGCCTGAGATATGAAATTGGGCAACGTTGTGACCTCTCTCTCCTTACCTTTCCTGCACAGAAGTTGGCAGTGACTGTGACGGGAGGGTCGGCGGCCTTGGTCGTATAGGGGACACTGGAATAGACAACGATTATTGTTTGGAGGATTTTCAAAGTGCGAATTAAATTGAAAGACGACGATAACTCACGGAGCCTGGGTGGTCTGGGAGGGAGCCGCGGCACTAAAACATCAACAGTTTTCCCTGTTGATCAATTTTCTACTGTTATGTAATGAATATGAACTGACGGTGTGGTGGGGACTCCGCAGACGGAGATCTCGTCCTTGTTGTTGCATCTCTTTTGAGCGACGTCGTAGAAGAGACCGGAAGGACACGTCATCTGAGAGCAGATTGGTCCCCAAAGTGCAAAACAATATCAGTAGGAGTGTTCTTCACGTCGTCAAACGAACCTTGTAAGTTGCTCCGGACTGGCATGAGTAGAAGAAGGACTGGCAACCGTTGGAGTAGAAGCCATCGGTCTAAACAGAGGGAATCCAAGGAGGCAATGAGAAACACTCTTACCCTTCCATCACAGAAGTTCTCAACGACGACGGATGGGACATCAGCAGCCTTGATGACGCTGAATGAGATGGTGATGACAGAGCAGGCTGGAATATTCCCTTCCCAATTCAATCACTCACGGTGTCTGAGTGGCCGTGCCTCCGCAAGCGACAATCTCCTCCTTGTTGTCGCATTTCTTGTGGTCAGCATCGTAAAAGAGACCAGAGGGACAGGCCATCTCAAATGGAGACAATGTGGTCAATAGAGTACAACCAGATGATACTCATCGTGTCCAGTATTAAAACGTGATAATCCATGAAGTAATAAATAGATTACTTTGTGGGTGGTTCCACTCTGGCAGGAGTAGAAGAAAGACTGGCATCCACTGCCGTAGAAGGCATCCTCCTTTCCCACGCAGAACTCGATGGGGATGACAGGGATATCCTGGAATGGATTGGCTGGAACTTAGTAAAAGAACGAGAAGGCAAGCATATGATGATAGTCATTCCAAAATAACTGAGCACCATGCAAGTATCTGTACCTGGAAGGTAACGACGGGATGGACGTGGTAGGAAGAGGGAGCAGCAGCAGGGGAAGTCGTGCTGTAGAATATCACTTATCGATTATCAACCGCGAATATCAACAAAAAAACGCGAATATCTTCCAAGCATCTCTTTAGGGAAATATGTTCATGTGTGTACTCAAGGTGCCAGAATAAACATACACAGGAGCCCTGGTGGTGGCGGGGACTCTATCGTAGTCTGAATATACAGGGGCAGAGGAGGTCGGAGAGGCTGCAGGAGTGGGCGTCGCTCCACAAGCGACGATCTCCTCCTTGTTGTTGCACTTCTTGCCGATGGTATCGTAGAAGAGACCAGTGGGACAAGCCATCTGAACAACCAGGTGTTCGATTCGATTCAGATATATTTCACACAGTACGATTCACACTCGGGGTGTGGTCTACATTGTAAGTGGACTAACTACGGTCAATTCCTTTCATACTAAACTTGTACCTTGTGTGCTTCTCCGTTGGCGCAAGAATAGAAGAAGGACTGGCACCCATTGGAATAGAATCCATCCTCCTTTCCGACGCAGAACTTATCGATGACAGAGGCCGGAATATCCTGGAAGGGAGGAATGAAAATGAATTATTGATACTTTTACATAATGCGCAAAAGTATCTTTTTGCCGTCTGTTCAGATTGCGAAATCCCACATGTAAACAACTCCTCCCTCCCTCTCCCTCCCCCTCGATTGCGAAATACTTCCTCGGGGACGCCGCTAGTAAACAAAACCCTAGGATTGCTCTTTTACATACCACTACCGTACCTTGACAGGGGCGACAGGCTGGACATGGTAGGCAGAAGGGGGAGCCGCGGCAGGAGTAGTTGTGCTCCTATAAAAAGAAATTGTATCACAGCCAGACTAGATGCGAAAAGTTGATCTAAATAGAAGATCTAAACAGTTAATCCATGTTTCAATGTCACTCACGGCGCCTGGGTAGTAGAGGGAGTTGCTCCGCAAGCGACGATATCTTCCTTCTTGTCGCACTTCTTGTGATCGGAATCGTAGAAGAGACCAGAGGGGCAAGGCATCTTCAATAAATAGATTACTCCAGTCGTAAAAAAAAAAAAAAAAAAAAAAAAAAAAAAAAAGTCTATTTCGTCGGGAAATCAAACGAACTTTGTAGGTGAAACCATTCATGCAAGAGTAGAAGAAGGTCTGGCAGCCATTCTGGAAGAAGCCGTCCTCCTTTCCAACACAGAATTTGTCAACGGGAGGAGCGGGGATGTCCTGAGTGGATGATATCGATTAGTGAGTACGGTAGATACAGTAGTACCTTGAGGGGAACGACGGGCTGAATGGGGAGATACGAAGAGGGAACTGCTGCAGTAGGAGTCGTGCTGGAATGAGCATTGATCTCTTCTGTCCATTGATTTGGGATAGACTCTCACCTCTCCTTCTTTCCCCCACAGGCAACGATGATCTCTCTCATGTCACATGTCTTCGAATCAGCATCGTAGTGGAGACCAACGGGGCAGAACATCTACAGGAGATATTCAGAAGCCCATTTAGGGGGAATGCCCATTTGCTTTCAGTGAAAAACGCATTTAAGTGAATCTGTTTCCATCTCTAGGTTGTAATGGCTATGGAATGACCACATACCTTGGTAGTTGCTCCGTTGTGACAGGAGTAGAAGAAGGACTGGCATCCCGATCCGAAGTGGCCATCTTCACGTCCCTCACAGAAGAGATCAGGAGAGGCAGTGGTGGAGGGAGGAGAGGGAGGGGCCGCTGAAGAGACGAGATAACATCCATCTCTCACCTAGCCAGGGAACAAATCTCTGCATCTCTCCCTCTCTAGTAACGCGTGAGAACAGGCAACGAGAGCACCCTTACTGATCCGTGCTAGAGTGCTCTTTCTCGTCGGCCAAGTGGTCTAGTGGTATGATTCTCGCTTTGGGTGCGAGAGGTCCCGGTTTCGATCACCGGCTTGGCCCCAACTTTTGCATTTATTTTTATCATTGGGATTTCAAGGTCAGCAGTAAGCTGGTGGTATTCCTTCTCTCTAGCGACTCACGCTGTCCGGGGGGCGCAGTGGTCGCATCTGCTGCAGGGCCACACTCAATGACATTGGAACGGTAGTCGCACTGGGAGTTGATAGGGTTGAAGACCAGACCGTCGTTGCATCTGCATAGAATATCATCAAGGATTCCCCTTCACCCCTTCATTTTGGAATCCTCTAAGATCATTCCGACCTATTCCAATCCTTGAATGGTAGAATGATTCTTACTTGCTGAAGGAAACATCTCCACTCCAGCAAAGGAAGAAGTCAATTCCACAACGAGTCAACGCATGGGCTCCGTCCTATACTTGCATTGATTAGCAAAATTTCTCATCATCATTCTCTATTGAATTCACCTCGAGGTTGGCGCAGTTCGGCTTGTCGAAAGTGGGCGGAGCACTGCAAAATATTTAATGAATAAATAAAACTTGAAAACAAAAATATGAATAAATCATACACAGGAGCCTTGGTGGTGGCGGGGACTCTATAGTAGTCTGAATAGACAGGGGCAGAGGAGGTCGGAGAGGCTGCAGGAGCTGCAGGGGGAGTAGTGGGAGCTGCAGTTGTGGAGGGAGGGCTGCAAGATTTGAGTTATCACTGATATGAGACATTTCTAGTGAGGCTTTTTTCTGATGTGATCTCAAAAGATGATGCTATCTCGGAATTAAAGTGGATCTTACTTCATGCAGGTTTGCTTGTAGTCGCAGGCCTGGTTGAAGGGAGTGAACACCAGTCCGGCAGGGCATTCCTTAGCGAAGGTACGGCCATTCGTGCATTGGACGTATCTGAATAGGAAATTAATCAGTTGTCGTTCCCCCTACTACAGTAATCCTTCGGAATTTTACTTACTGCTTGTGGCACTTCTTCTCTGCGTAGAGCCCATCAGCCTTAGAGGAACAGTCGAAGGAGGTGGTGGGTCCGACCTGGAAAGAAGTATTACCTTATGAGAGTACGGTATCGAGATGGATGGGATGTTAAGTAGAGGAAGCGTTTACGGGTTTCTGGCTGATATCTCCATGGTCGAGGGTGGAAGGAGGAGATGAAGGAGTGGTCGTGGCGGGAAGATCGGCACTACAAGTACCATGTTCGTCACCTTCATCATGTATGTTCTACTCTATTCCTTCCTACTCCAGACTGCCTATGAACATCCAATTATCTCACCCGCAAGCGAGGGGATACTGGCACAGCTGCACTCGCCCGTCGTAGACGAGTCCCTCGGGACAATCGATTTGGAAGGACTTCCCATCCTGAAAGATGACGTCATTGATGAGAGATCAAAGATGAACTCACAGCGCAGTTCCAGAACTTCTTCTCGCACTTGCCCGTCTCGTGGTATCCATTGTCCTTGTTGGAACAGTCGAAGGCAGGAGGGATGGCATCGGAAGAGGGACTGCAAGGGGGGAAATATCCATTGGTCCAATGGAAAGGAAAAGAAGTAATTCCCTCTGGCACTCATCATGATCTTTCGTCAAACTGTCAATTCAGGAGTATTCCCCACATGAGTTCCTTGGGTGGTTGGGTGGCATCCTTCTTCATTCCTCCACAGGCAACATTCACTTCCTTGTAGTCACACTTGAGAGTATCCACATCGAAGAAGAGACCCTGATGAGGAAAAGATCAGAGCTCATCGATTTATATCCGTCATCAAAAGAAGTAAGTATGGTCTCTCTCCTATCGACTAAATAGTCTCCACCACTCACAGCGGGGCAAGTGTACAGGAAAGCATCATCATGGGCGCAATTCCAGAAGTAGGAAGTGCACTTCTCGGGATGGGCAGAGTACGATCCGTCCTTCTTTCCCGCACACTCGAACTCTGCAAAGATCAATCTCCTTTGAAAGAGCCGTCACCTAGACTACAGTCATCTAGTAAAAGGCGTACTGGGCGTGGTGCAGTGCACTGCCTCGGGCGTGATCTGCTCCTCGCCGTTGAACCACTGGCCGTTCTTGCACCTGGAAAGGGGGCGACTACCGTACTTGCACTCGGTACACCACAGAGAGTAGGGGGGACGTACTGGATGCCATTGGGGGCCTGTCTCCATTGGTCGATGTTGGCCTTGGGCCCGAAGGAGAGAGTGTAGGGAGTAGAGCAGAAGTACCGAGAATCAAATGGATAAAGGACAGTAGGAATATAATCCTGTCAAAACTGTGTTCTATTGTTGGCTAATTCGATTGCGATTCATTATCTGACCTCCCCCCCCATCCCTCTCCCCCCCCCCCTCTCCTCTCACTTTTGGTTGACGGGATCGACGGGGGCGACGCAAACCTCTCCATTCTTGCAGGGAAGAGTGGAGTCTACGAGGACAGAGGGACAGTCATTCTCTGGAATAATCGATGATGAGTGATTGTGTGTGAGAGAGAGCTCACTCTTGACGGGATCAGCAGCGGGAGGAGAGAGAGTAGTGGTAGTGGCAGAGGAGGGAGAACGACGGACACCCCCACACGATTCAACCACCTGATGGAGGAGAGAGGATAGAGGGGGAGAGAAAGGAGGAGAGGATACCTCCTTGAAGTCGCACGTCTTAGTGAAGTCATCGAAGAAGAGACCGGGAGGGCAGGGGTAGAGATAGGCCTGAGGGGATGAATCATCCACCCATTCTCTCTTTCTTACCCTTCTCTCTCCTATCAACTATCCCCTTCATCCCTCACTTGTTCATTGGAGCACTGCCAGAAGTGGGTGGAGCATCGGCCGGGCTCTCCATTGTACGTTCCATCACCCAGCTTCGAGCAGTCGATCTCTGCAATGAGACTCCGCCCATCCACAAGCTCCGCCCCTCTCTCCGCCCCCTCCTCCACTCACTCCTCTACTCACTCTTCACAGTGCAGTCAACAGCAGTGGCGTCGATCTTGACGTCGCCGTCGAACCATGAGCCAGACTTGCAGCTGAAAGAAGGAGAATCAGACGGATGTCTAGAGCCGTGAATTAGGTAATGGGAAAGGGCGTACATGAGGACATCTTTGGCCTGCTTCCATGCCGATTCTGCGCCCCCTCGGGGACCATACCACACACGGTAGGGAGTGGGACAAGCGTATCTGAAGAAGAGAACAGCCTCAATCCAAGACCAGCCTTTTTACTCGTACAATTACGTAAATAAGCGTTTTGTGATCATGATACACAAGTCAAGAACAGAAACATTTCATACTTTCCAGCCACAGCCTTGAGGATTGGCTGGCAGACGTCCTCATCTCCAGTGCATGGAATCTCCCGTTCGTTGGTGGAGAGAGAGGGACAGTCCTCTGCAAATAATCTCTTTATCTCTTTCGATGATATCATGACGATAATTCAAATATATTTCTCGTACTTTCGAGTTTTCGTCATTTAGTGTTCGTGGGAGGAATAGAAATTGAAACTCACTGATCTCATCATCATTCTTCTGGAAATCGGTCTTCTTCGCAGAGCAATCGATTCCAGTTGCATCCACTTTCACCCCAGAATCATACCAGAAACCATCGGCACCACACCTGCAGAGAGATATTCGAGAGAGAATAGACGAGGTCTCAAAGGAATAATCGGAGGGAAAGATGGGCTGCTTACATGAGTCCTTCTCTGGCCAGTTTCCATTGGTCACTGGGTCCTCTCACTGGTCCATACCACACAGCGAACGGAGCCTCGCACGAATATCTCAATATATCAAATATTCAAGTTGATAGATCAGATGGATGATAGGGAAAAGACTCGGATATAGATCTCCAGGAGATAAAAGGGAATTCCTACTCACCGTCCATTCTTGGGTCTCTCAATTCCCTGGCAGACCTCATCGTCATCACACGGAATTCCCTCTGAGTGCTTTCCAGTCAGCAGACCGGGACAGGCATTCACTGAACATGCTGGATATGCCATCCTCCGGACATCGCTAGACCCTTCCAGTCCCTCCCCACTCACGTTGGGCAGCCTTGGCGTTGAGAGATGTCGTAGCGGGAGATTGCTGAGGAGGGTCAGGGGCACTACCGTAACCTGTAAATATCGATTAGTGGGAGGATGAACTACCCTTGACTCCTAAGCCTGAATCTGACCTCCGATGGATCCTCCGATCTTGGATCCGCTGGTCTTGAGACAACCGGGGACATTATCCTTGTAGTCGCAAGCCTTGAATGGCATCCCTCATCTCCTTCTTCCTCTCCTCTCTAATCGTACCTTATTCGCCTCATGGAAGTACTGGCCATAGGGACAAGCCTGCTCCGCTGCCATTCCATGGAAGCAACTGGAATCAATCAATATTGAGGATGGGAAGAATCAGCTGATGGATCAATGGGGAAACGTACGTGATGAAGGTGTTCGAGCATGCGATGTCTCTCGGTTTGTACGGTCCATCCTCGAGGGAAGTGCAGTTGAACTCGGCACTGCAAGGAATCATTGGAGGGGGAGGGGGGGAGAAGGTAGAAGGAAGAAGGAAGAAGGAAACTGACGAAGCCTTGATGACGTTCTTCGAATCGACCTTCACTCTGCAATATTGTCTGTTTTTCATCCATTTTTCTTTTTTTTTCTGAAACGTCATCTTAAAAATGCCACAACTCCATGTTGGCATCACAACCAAATCCGCAACCGTCCATTCTACACACTGGATGACAATAGAGTAAGTAGCCTTGAGGAGATTTGTGTTTGCTAAACCTCCTTTTTTCTCACACGCGGATTCTTGACCCCTGGGACACGATGGAATTCCGTTTGAGTATTAATATCCAATGTGAACTAACCCTTCAGTGCAGATGGGAACATCAGACTTGTACTCGCATTTCCTCTTGAGGGGATTGAAGTAGAGACCACGAGGGCAATCGTAGCTGTACAACTGAAATGACACTTTTCCATTCACGGATTCATAGGTTCAAGATTGGACATGGCCACAAGTAAGTCATTTCGAGTACTGTAGAAAAACGAAGTTTCTGATTCACTAGGAATGAATGGGAATGAGCAGTAGGCCATTATCAAAATTACCTACTCCATAAGTCTGATAGTGAATTGAGAAAGTGAGAGACAAACCCGATCATTGACACATCTCCAGAACTTGGCACTGCATCCCTTCACGTAGTACCCATCTCCAGCCGTCAGGCAATCCGGCTTCGCTGCGTCTACAATCCACTCACTTCTCGATGCTCCCTTACCGTACCACCCTCCTTCCCATCTACCGTACTCCCCACTGACCGTCGTGTGTGGCGAGTGCAGTGCACACGACGGCCGTGATCACGGCCAGTCGGAGCAGCATCCTAAATGACGGATCTCACGGAATTGACGGACAAGTTGAACAAAAGATGCGAATCCGGACGAAAACCTGGACTTGGCGCAATGGATCACTTTAGGGATTAGAGTTGTTGACCTCCAATCCCGAATCAACTCGGGATCAATGAAACTGTGCAGAGAAGTGGTACTATAATAGTTGCAGGAAGGATGACCAGAAGATGGGAGGGAGGAGGGGGAGGGGGGGAGAGACGATTAAGGAGTGAAGCAAGGTCAGGTCTAAGCTCCCATCCATAGGACGAAATAGATGAAAAAGGATGAAAAGTGAGACAAGAGTCGAGAATGAACAGTGAGAATAGAGCATTTATGCCCACTTGAAATAGTGTGCAACTCTCACTTTATGCTCTCCATTTCACTCTCTCATGACCTCTCTGAATGGTCTTGAATGGTCTCAACGAGATTATAGTGGCTACGTTCCTCCCTCAACTCTCTCTGTTGCGCATGCTCTCTCTTCGAACAGAAAAGAAGAAATAGTGAGAAGAAGTGAGATATTTGCCATCTATCAAAATATCAGCGGTTGAGATTAGACACGGTAGAATGCAGAATGAGAATGGAGAAGGGATCACTTACGTTGAGAGATCTCTCACAATAACTCCATGACTAAACAGAGGAGTTTTTGACCTACCAAGAGGATCAATCTGGTTGGAGACAAAGACGACTGAGGGTAGATCAAAAGGGAGAGAGAGAATGACCTACCATTAGAAGAATAGGCAACTACTGGGGGAAGCGAAAAGAGAAGAGTAAAGAGAGACACTCTAGACTGGGGGAAATGATCCGAGACTTGTGATTTCAGGAGAGGTCGGACGCTTTTATACTGCGATTCATCCACTGAACAGAAGAAGTCGGAGTGGAGAGAGTATGGAGAATGGAGAGAGAACAGAGATGAAGAGATTCGAGAGAGTGGGAAGATTGAAGAGAGTCGATAAGGGGGTGGAGTCTATAGGAATGATAGGATAGACCTTGATCCTTCGGACGGAATGCTCCTTGAACTTCGATGTTCGATAAACTATTCTCAATAAATTACATTCTGATATGGATACATCTTGGAAATAAGAGATGCAGCGATGCTGGTGAATTCGATCCAATTATGTATAAAAGAAAAGACTAGTCAAAAAATACTAAAGCACTGCTGAAGCTGAAGTAAAATACTGCTGAAGTTATTTTCTACATAGTTCAAATCTTACATTTCATTCAGAATCAATTGTGTTGGCCAATACTCTTGTAGTATATTCATGCATCTGCAATTGACTTCGAATAATTTATCGATCTGTTGATATTCAACAAAAAAACTCAGATGTTTGAGGACGAATCAAACAATATGAAAAATAGAATCTACATTCCATCTGATATGAGCTAATCTTGACTATTTTTTGAAAATGATTTAAATATTCTATTATTCTTTGTAATGGCAAAACCTAATAGATAATGGTCAATCAGAACGTGAGAACACAACCATGAGTTTAACAGTACAATATAGTTACAGGGGTGATTCCTGCATCGATCGATTGATTTAATCATCTCGAATGAGGAGTGGAAATGGCACTTAGCCGAGAGATCAAAGAGTACTTGTCAAAGAGAGAGTGAAAGGGATGAGACCTATCGTTGACTGGGGGAATCATACTTTGCAAGAGGTAGGCAAGTTACTTGTGTACAATTATAGTCAAGAGGGAAAGAGGGGAGAGCGAAGGAGGGAGGTAGATCACTCCCGGGACATTCGATCATGGATAATGAAAGACTATATGACGGTGATGTATAATCGATTACTATCTGGAGGCAGTGGGGATACTGTAGTTGGATTACTGTAGTCGACCATCAAAAGAAGGAGATATTAGCATATTTGGAAGCGAGTTCCATGGTGAGAGGATGGGGACTCATGAGTCTGAAGGTGTCGATGGTTGACATCGTGTCTCTCTTGTAAGCCGCCACTTTCTGGAATATGAACAGATTACGGTAGGAATGGATCGATTAACTATTCTCATCCATTTCCTTTTCCCATTGGAAATATCTTCTCGGCTTCTTATCACATGGATCAGGGATAAGAAGGATGTGATAATGGAGACAAACAACTCCTTCCTCCTACACGATTCATCCCAGATTCCTATCCGAGATCAATAACCACTTTCAGCCTTTCTGTTTCATTAACCAGTTTTATTTACAACAGTATTCAGTCCTACGTGTCACATGGGAATGCTCGGACACAGACCAGGGATCACGCATCTAACAGCCCTCCCTCCTCTCCCCTTGCCTCTCAAACTACACAAAAAGCGCCTGAATGGGCTAGAACCTTCAAGAATTACTGCTCAAAAACTTGATGAGAAACAGTTGGTTGAAGTTGCCAATCGTTCTGGAGTTGCATTCTATCAACCAATCGGGAAAAGTTCCGAGATAAACGACCAGGTGGAAGAAGAAGATATATCACTCCAAGTTGCGAAACACCCTTCACCCACTATCAAAGTAGATATTATGGAGTGACTAAGAGAGAGGATAGAAGAAAGAGTTGTAGTTCACAAATACGAAATAAATAACCATTTAAACGTATTTCTGCTCACCTGGACATTAGTGAGTCTGAGGAGAAGGGCTCCGTATCTACACGATGCCTCGATCGGATCAGTGAATTTTGAATCGAGATAATTCTGAAATGGATTATTGATTAGAGATAATTTTAAAATAGATCTTAGGTATCAAAATAATTGTCATCGACCAGCGTAATATTATTTTCAACCTTCTATCCTTCCGATATCTAAAGCTTCGAGTGAAATGAGAAATGGTAAATATTGAAAATGGAGGAACCTTGAGAGAGAGAAGCAATCGCCTCCTCTTGGCTCCGATGATATTACGGGCACTCTCGGAGAGGGTTACGCAGTCTGGAAGAGAAAGAGAGATAGAGATAGATGGAGAGATGGAGAGATGGAGAGATGCCAGGAGAGATGTCAGCGATGATCCTTCCATTATTCTAGTAACCATTGTCATTCTCACCAGGATCGAAGAATATGACAGCCATGAGAAGGAGATACTCGATCCTCGTCATTTGCATTCGACGGATTGGCACGAGGATACCTGGAGATGAGGAGAGGAGAGGAGAGAGAGAGGGAGGAAGAGGGGAGGGGGGAGAGGGGATACATCATCATCCCATCATCAAGACTACTGCACGACCTACTTTATGAGATCTCTTATTAAAATATTTTAGAATAAAATACAGAATATGTGTTGTATAGTAATTATATTCTATATTAATTATATACCAGAATAGTAAATACCCCACGCAAATAATAGTCGTGCCCCAGAGCGCGCTCTCCTTGAACTCGTGGCCCATTCAAATCCCAGTATACTGTAAGTCATCGTCTACCTGCGACGCCAATTCAAATTGCGCATCCTTTTTCTTGTCACGCTTTCCCTTGATTAAAGGGAGTACGGTATTGTATTTTCCCTCGCTCATTTCGAGGAGACTCTCGGTAGGGTCTCGAGCGTCGTCTAGTCATCACGTCCCCCTCTCGTTCCCTTCACCAAGGATAGTCTCCGTTTTGCTGATAAACTCTGTTGTTTATCACCCATCACTGCTGTGGAGAAAGAGCCCCCCCCCCCTCACACTACAAGGGTACAAGGACATAACAACTGGCGATCAGGAAAACTCGGACTCGTAAAAAGGTTCATTTAATCATCTTTTCTTGTGTTTCTTGTTCCTTGGGGAGAGATCAGTTCGCTGGTCGCCCTGTGTGAGTGGCGAGAGCAGTTCGCTGGTCCCCACTGTTTAGAACCGAACCAGAGAGCAATTCGTTGGTCCTGAGTTCGCGTTTCTAAGTGAGCATACCTGCTTGGGAAGTGAATTCTCAAGTGGCAGATTTCACCCGTCGCACACGAAGTGCTGCCCAAATTTCGATTTCGCAATAGTGCGAAAGTGCAGAAATGGCAGGCGATAACGCTGAGGAAGTTGCCCAGTTGGGTGAGAAGCCGACCGTTGATCAGCTCATGGCCGTGCTTACCCAGATGACCAAGGCAATGAGTCAAAACACGGGAAACAACGCAAACTCGAATCAGAACACGAATGAACTGTCTGTGGCGACAGTGAACGCGATCGAATCGCGCATTCAGGAGTTTGTGTATTCCCCTGAGGACGGTTCCACATTCGAGAGATGGTGGAATAGACATGAGGACATCTTCGAGATCGATCTCAAAGAATGGGACGAGGCCAAGAAGATGAGACTTCTGATCAGACACGTCAGCACCACAGTGGAGAGGACATTCATCGAGTCGATCGCACCCAAGAAGTGGATCGAGATGACTCTCAATGAGGTCAAAGAGACAATGATCACTCTGTTCGGAGACAACACGTCGACATTCGACCGACGTCGCACAATGCTCGATCTGAAAATGAGCAAAGAGAACATCCAAGAAGTGAGAGTACTCGCTGCACGAGTGAATCAGACAGTTGAGAATGCTCAAGTACGAGACGCCTCGATCGACGAGTGGAAGGTGCTCACCTTCCTCCACGCTCTCGATCTTCCTCGGTACTCGGATGTACATCTCAAGATGATGCAAACAGCCAAGACGAAGGGCAAAGACTGCACTCTGAATGATCTTCTATCGGTATTCAATGATATCGCTCAGCTAAAAAAGGACTCGAGAGCCATCACTGAGCCACACAGAGAAGGGTGGACAGTCATCCAGAGAATGCGGTAGCTGCGGCAGTAATCAGCATCATCGGGAATCATGTCACTTCAAGACGGCTGAGTGCAAGAAGTGCGGCAAGAATGGACGCATCGCCAAGGTGTGTAGGTCCAAGCCAAGACAGGCACTGACAGTCAGTGTGGCTACGATTACCACGTCAGACTTCCACATCCGATTCCAGCTCAATGGACACCCATCGTCGATCAATATTGACACGGGAGCGGATATAACAATCATCTCTGAGAGCATGTGGAGACCAATCGGTGAGCCCGAGTGCTCCTCGGCCGATTGCACTGCCACATGCGCCAACGGAGAGAATCTGGAACTGATGGGAAAGTTCAAGTCAACGGCCGAGTACGGTGGTGTTAAGGCGACTGGAGACGTGTACGTCACTCGCAAGAACATCAACCACCTCGGAAAGAACTTCATCAAGTTGCTCAATCTCATCGAGATTCGAGAATCCAGAGTGGGCCCGACAATCAACGAGGTAACGACACCTGTCGACCAACGAGCAGTACACAGAGTGGGTGAAGAAGGAATTCCCCGAGGTTACTGCAAGTGGACTCGGAAGCTGCACAGAGATGACAGCGTCTCTTCAGCTCAAGTCTGAGGCCAAGCCAGTCTTCGTCAAGGCCAGACCAGTCCCATACGCTCTCGCAGAGAAAGTCGAGAATGAACTCGAACGTCTGGAGCAGAGCAAAGTGATTGAGAAGGTGGAATACAGTGAATGGGCAGCACCCATTCTCACTGTGAGTAAACCAAACGGTACGATCCGGATGTGCGCAGACTTCAGCACAGGACTGAATGCAGCCATTGATCTACCTGCTCACCCTCTCCCCGTTCCAGAAGACATTTTCGCATCTCTGAACGGAGCCACAATCTTCTCACAGATCGATCTGGCTGAGGCCTACCTTCAAGTACCTCTCGATGAGGAGGCACAGAAACTGCTGGTTATCAACACCCACAAGGGTCTCTTTCGATATAAGAGGCTGCCCTTCGGTGTGAAAGCGGCTCCGGGCATCTTCCAAAGACTGATGGACACGATGTTGAGC
Organism: Pristionchus entomophagus; assembly: GCA_036245825.1. Lineage (NCBI taxonomy): Eukaryota > Metazoa > Nematoda > Chromadorea > Rhabditida > Neodiplogasteridae > Pristionchus > Pristionchus entomophagus. Next base: position 14,366,171 of record BTSX01000006.1, read on the forward strand.
GGTGTCCGACATGCAATCCCTTACCTCGACGATATCATCATCGGAGGTAGGACGAAGATGGAGCATGATGAGACTCTCCAGGAGGTCATGCTCAAGCTGAAGCAGTACGGACTACGCACTCGAGCAGAGAAGTGCACGTTCGGCATGAAGGAAGTGAACTTCCTCGGATTCATCATTAACAAGGACGGTAGACACACCGATCCGAAGAAGACGGAGGCAATCCGCACGATGCCTCCTCCTGAGAATCCGATGATGCTGAGAAGTTTCCTCGGCATGGTGAACTACTACGGACAGTTCATCGAAGGAATGCACAAGTTCCGTGCTCCACTCGACCATCTTCTGAAGAATGATGTGAAATGGGCATGGACGAATGACTGTGAGAAGTCGTTCAATGAGCTCAAGGACAAATTGTCGCAGCAGCTCAGTCTCGTACACTACGATCCAAAGAAGGAGATCGTGGTAGCAGCCGATGCATGCGAATATGGAATCGGAGCGGTGATTCTTCACAGATTCCCAGACAAGTCTCTCAGAGCAATCTGTCATGCTTCGAGAAAGCTGAAACCAGCGGAGAAGAACTATGGGTAGATCGAGAAGGAGGCACTGGCTCTGATATTCGCAGTGGGCAAGTTCCACAAGTATGTGTTCGGAAGGAGATTCACACTCCAGACGGATCACAAGCCACTGCTATCTATTTTCGGATCTCCCAAAGGAGTTCCTGCTTACACAGCAAAGAGGATCTATCGATGGGCAGAGACACTGCTAATGTACGATTTCCACATCGAGTACATCAACACAGACTCGTTCTTCTATGCCGATGCCCTCTCTCGATTGATCAACGAGTGTCAATCGGAGCAGGAGGTGAACATCGCAATGGTACAAGCAGAGAGCGCAATCATTGGTTCTCTGTACTCTGCAATTCGTCGACTGCCAATCACGGCATCAGACATCAAATCTGAGACTGCTAAGGACACACTTCTCCAGGAAGTTATCCAGAAGCACATCAAAGGAAGGTCTCAGAGAGACGTCAAGGAACAGCGTCTGATGGCTTACTACACGAGAAGATCAGAACTGAGTCTCGTCAAGGGCTGTCTGCTCTTCGGTTCTCGAGTCATTGTGCCGAAGACACTACAAGCGAGAGTGATGAAAGATCTCCATGCAGAACACCCCAGAGTGGTTCGCACGAAGTCGCTCACGAGAAGCATCTGCTTCTGGCCAGGAATGGACCAAGAAGTCGAGAACACGGTCAAGCAGTGTGACCGCTGCGCCAAGGCAGCGAAGGCACCAGTGAAAGTGCCCCTGCAACCGTGGCCGATGACTGAGCGTCAGTGGCAGAGAATCCACATCGACTACGCTGGACCAGTCAAGGGCGAGTACTACCTCGTGCTGGTCGATGCTTACAGCAAGTGGCCAGAAGTGTACTGTACTGAAACAATCACGGCCTCTGTCACAGTAAACTTCATGAGAGAGGCTATCTCGAGATTCGGAATTCCGGAGCTGATTGTTTCTGACAACGGAACACAGTTCACGTCCGATCTCTTCAGTCAGATGTGCGATGAGTATGGAATCAAGCACATGACAATCGCCCCCTACCATCCTCAGTCGAACGGACAAGCGGAGCGATTCGTCGACACTCTCAAGAGAAGTCTGAGGAAAATGCATGGAGACACTCCCAACAAGGAGATCATCCGTCAATTCCTGCTCACTTATCGAAGAACACCCAATCCGAATGTTCCTGAGGGCAAGAGCCCTGCCGAGTGCTTCCTCGGACGATCGATCAGATCGAAGATTGATCTTCTCAAGCCGTCCAAAAGATCGGACAAGGTGAATGAGAAGATGAAGGAACAATTTGACAAGAGGAATGGTGTGAGAGACAGATGGTTCTCCATCGGAGACCACGCGTACTACCGCAAGCCAGACGGCCCCAACAAATTCCAGTGGGTGCCGGGCATGATCACTGGAAAGAGAGGCAGAGTCATGTTCGAAATCGAAGTGAACAACAAGAAGCAAAGAGCACACGCGAATCAACTTCGCAAGAAGGCGAGTGGTATGCCTCAGAACGAGCTGAGAGAACACTCGCTGCTTCCGCTCGATCTGCTGCTTGATACATTCGAACTGAATGACAATCCTCGTGTGATTCCAGATGCAGATCCAATGGTGGATCCGGTAGATGGAGATGAGTTCAATGAGTTGAATCTCATGGATGATAGTGCCTCGCACTACTCTACGGCTTCTTCATTCGCATCAGCACTGACGACTCCCCAGCCGAGCCCCGTCAAGCAGAAGAGCCCCGTCAAGCAGCCATCTCCCATCAAGAGACAATCGAGAGATCGCCGACCTCCCGCCAGACTCGAGGTCAATCCAGCCAAGAAGAGATACGATACGAGGACGAAGTAGTTATGCCGTCCCAATGTTCTACGTGTCACCTCACCTCTTACCCCATTCTGACCATTTTTTTAAAAGATCGACATGCTGTCAATCTTGAAGGGGAGGTGTTTTTTAGTAATTATATTCTATATTAATTATATACCAGAATAGTAAATACCCCACGTAAATAATAGTCGTGCCCCAGAGCGCGCTCTCCTTGAACTCGTGGCCCATTCAAATCCCAGTATACTGTAAGTCATCGTCTACCTGCGACGCCAATTCAAATTGCGCATCCTTTTTCTTGTCACGCTTTCCCTTGATTTAAGGGAGTACCGTATTGTATTTTCCCTAGCTCATTTCGAGGAGACTCTCGGTCGGGTCTCTCGAGCGTCGTCTAGTCATCACGTCCCCCTCTCGTTCCCTTCACCAAGGATAGTCTCCGTTTTGCTGATAAACTCTGTTGTTTATCACCCATCACTGCTGTGGAGAAAGAGCCCCCCCCCCCCCCCTTCACACTACAAGGATACAAGGACATAACAATATGCAACAGCCGAATTATTGCTTCAACATTCACTCAAATAGTATTTCTCTAAGGAAACTGCAATTGCGATTCCTATGACAGTATATACAAATATACAAAAAAACGAAACGTACTATTGATGACAGCGACAACCGTGGGCATGAGACCAGATCGATCCTTCAGTGATTCCGCTCCCATCGCCACATTACGGTATCTGAAATATACCAGGATTGATTTTACCCTGAATTTAATTTACTAATTTTCCGTGTACTCCAACCCCTACAGTATTCCTTGCCCTACAGTACTCACCCCACTAGACCATCGGGGAAGACGATTCTATCAGTGTATTTGGATGGAGTGTACCATGCCTCGCACAGACAAAGATTGGCGAATGCAGAGTGGATGAAGAGACGGAATTGATCTTCTGCTTTGAGACGAGAGAACACCTGAGATCAATCGGGATTCACAAACATCTCCAATATACCAAAGTAACCACAAAGAAGCATATCTGTCTCAGCAAAAACAGTGTAATGTTCGACAACTGTCGACACAAAGATAAATAATGATGAGTGTGTCAAAAAATGATTTGAAACCCCGATAATCTGACCTCGAAACTCTTGGCCCATTCTGCGATAACCGATAGAATCTTGGCCCTCCAAGTACTGAAGTTGTGTTGGTCGGTGGGTCCCATTGCGGCCTTTGTGAACTCAAAATTAGTACTCTTCACCTCACATCACATCACATCACACCATTCAAAACAATTACCTTTTTCAACTCGGACAAAACTATTTGCAAAACTATACCCCAAAACTATACCCCATTGAAACTAATGTTCGATATTCGGCTAGTTCAATTTCATCTTGCATAGTATTTGTTAAACTCCTACCGTGGTCACATCATTGAATATCCTGGGTGCTTCTAATGCCGATTCGATGGAAGTGTGGATTGGAGTGGCGAGAGAAGTGAGGAGAGTGTAGAACTTGTGCTCCTTTCCCATCAGCAATTTGACCAGAGGATCATCCGATTCTTCGCTTCCTGCACTTATAATTATTGAATGAGAGCTAATATAGGGGTATCAAGAAATTCTGATAAGAGACATGATACTTTGAAAATTATTAGTATTTATCATAAATGAGCAAAGGGTTGTACCTTCTGCCCCATCATAGATCATTCGTGACTTCCGTTTGCGTCGCTGCTCCACGTTTAGTTCTGGAAGGGAGAGATCGTTGAAATATACCTCATTCCCCCACTCAATCTTGTTCTTCTTCTCACAAAAACTAATATGTTTATCAGTTATCAAATATATCATTAATATCCCACCCCCTTCCCTTCTTCCTCCCCTCTCCTCACCAGTGACATCCATTCCCACCCTCAGACACTTCTTGAATCGGCAGTGTCTACACGAGCATCTTCTGTCCTTGTTGATATCGCAATGCCCATTCTCCTTGCATGAATACGTACGATTCTGCAATGAGAGAATATTGAAACACCAATCAATCCAGTAACGAGAGAAAACAACTAAAGACATGCAAACATATCAAGTGTACTTCAGAAATAACACGTATTTCACATTGAATGATTGAGTAAAATTAATTTATTGTTGCTTCCTTTCACATCTACAATATCCCCTATAGTCTCTCGTGCCTTCTCCACCTATAGTACCCAACCCCCCCCCCCCTCCCCTACCGTACCTCCATGACAACTCGTCGGAAGAAGGTCTTGCATCCATTGCAACTCTCCACGTTGTAGTGAATGCCCGATGCAGTGTCTCCACACACTCGACAGGGGGTTCCTGAAGGGACATTAGCTGATTACTGTAGTCTTCTCAATCGATACTTGGCTACCGTACCGGGAATGAATGTCTTCAATCGTTCCTGTTTTATTCGTAATCGAATGGCGCCTCTTGCATCTTGCTCAGACCGAGAGTACACCTGGAATTGACATGTTTTGAGATGAATTCGTTGAAAAGTTGGTAATCGTCACGTCTTCTACTGTTTCGTAAGTACTTTCCTCTCTTCTGACTGCCTTTCTCTCTACATTATCACACACCTTCAGCAATCCCCCGTAATTGCATCTGCTTATTTTAAACATCAGTTTACAGAGTCCGAAGTCCAAAATTAAAATTCGGAGATGTATCGCAACTTTAACACATAACTTATAAATGGCATAGGGTTGTTGTTTTCGTTTATTATTCTTTGATTCCTAGAGTGTAGTCTGACTCTCGTTTATCCGTCACATCTTTGATGTCTAATCGACATTAGTGGTCATCTCCCATATTCCGTGCTCAGACCGAAGGAATCCCATGCGAGAAGGGATAATCTCGGATAATATTATGACTAAGAATCATCCCAGGAAAGAGAAATACAATGTTTTCACACTTGCATAAAGTAGTCATTCATGAAAAAGGAGAATCATCTTTGACCATTACATTACACAAAGAGTCGGAATATTCTTTCGCCTTCATTTCGATTTCACTCAAAACAACGCCTAGAAAGGACTGCGTCATCTCGAGGTAATTGAATCAAAATGGTCTCCCTTCCTTTGAATTCCCCCCCCCCCCTCATTCTCATTCCTATCCAATGCACTACCAATCTCTCTCCTCTCCTCTCCTCTCCCATTCCAACAATCGCCTGCAATTCTAATACACATCTTTGTCGCGACGAGAGACTGAGACTCCCCCCCCTCCCCCCTCCCTCTCTCTCTTCTAAATGATCTATCAAGGTGCAACTATATCGAGAGACTTCCATAGCGTAGTCTCTCATTAGAAATGAGACTGAATTGACGAGGAGCTAGTGAGAATTCAACATCACACTCAACAATTAGTCTCCTACATCTGAAGTACTTGTTTGTCCGTCAAAGAGAATGAAAACAAGTGACAGAGTGGATTACCACTCGTGGTCCAATCGCTAATAGACTACCGTACCTGCATATCATCGTCATCATCAGCATGGTGGTGTTTCGAATAGGAAGGAGTCGGTGCCTGAAATGAATGATACTGTAGATAGAGATCAACAACTGATTCCAAACTTCTCTCAATCGAAGAGAATTAGTTTATCTGAGATTTTACCCCCGAGAACTCCAGACTTTATTCTGAATCGCATTACCCACTCGTTTCCCATTTCTCCCAAATCTCTCATCAAATCTCCAATCCATCTCTAATTCTCTAATTCTCTAATTCGCAATCTCAATGAGTGCCCTCGCTTCACCTGCCGATTGGCTCAATACTACACCTGACGTATTTCGGTCGGGGCAATCGATTCGTCTGTCTCTACCGTATGCCTACCGTACTGACATGGAATGCACTATTGGTTCCTCCAATGGGAGTGGTCGTCCCATCGTCTGTCGTGTGTGCACTACCAGGTGGTTGAGAGGGAGAAGGAGTGGCACAAGAAGTGGATGGAACCATTCCTGATCCATCGAGGGCAGAGGAGGAGGAGAGGGAATGAGCCTGAGACGAGCGACAATACCCTTCCATCATTCAATCGTCTCATCGATATTTGATACAACACAATTGCAAAACCTTCCGTCTCTACTACGGGAAACGTTCGCCAAGGGGATTTCGCCTGTCACGAGCTAGTCGAACTGAAGGTGGTAATGGAGCGAAAACTGTTAAATGAGTTTTCGTTGGGTTTGAGCATCTCTAGGCAGGTCCTACCAGCCCCCAACATCCCATTATGCCGAGATCATTCTGAAGCTCCATGCACCAGGTCTGTCATCGGGAGCTTCGACTTTAAGAGCGTTTTACTCCGTTCTGAAATGTTTTTGAGCGAAAATGTCGCCGGAGTGACCCCGGCTCATTTTTCGAGCTCTTTCTATCTATCAAAACCAGAAGTCATGAAAGTGATTTTGGACAGAGCTACATTCCGGGATCAATAACTCAAAAGTGTAGGAAAAGCAGCAGCCAAATCTTGGATATGATGTGCACCTTGCTGAGCTCTATCGAATGAGTACCTTGCGCCCTAAAAAACAGGAGTATGGGTGAACGTTTTCTACCTGAGAATTTCTGAGAAGATTTGAACTCATTTTACACCGTCACGGCACCGCTCATTTCAGAGCGCGCGCAATGAATGACCGCCATTCTCTTACGTTTCACTCTCGCGTTCATTGTTTCCCTTTGTAATAACCGGTGCGGTGACGGTGTGAAATGAGTTCAAATCTTATCAGAAATTCTCAAGGGCTCACCCATACTCCTGTTTTTTAGGGCGCAAGGTACTCATTCGATAGAGCTCAGCAAGGTGCACATCATATCCAAGATTTGGCTGCTGCTTTTCCTACACTTTTGAGTTATTGATCCCGGAATGTAGCTCTGTCCAAAATCACTTTCATGATTTCTGGTTTTGATAGATAGAAAGAGCTCGAAAAATGAGCCGGGGTCACTCCGGCGACATTTTCGCTCAAAAACATTTCAGAACGGAATAAAACGCTCTTAAAGTCGAAGCTCCCGATGACCGACCTGGTGCCGGGAGCTTCAGAATGATCTCGGCATAATGGGATGTTGGGGGCTGGTAGGACCTGCCTAGAGATGTTCAAAACCAACGAGAACTCATTTTTCAATTTTTTCTTTATTACCAAAAAATTCAGTTTCTGCTCGACTAACTCGTGACAAGCGTGATATCCTATTGTGAGAAGGGGGGAGGGGGAGGGGGAAGGGAGGGGAGGGGGGATTCATGGTAGAGTGAATAACCGTGGTACCTGTAGTGCGATGGCAGCCTGATCGACTGGATGTCCAAGGAGGGAAGAGGGAGACAATTGGTCACTCTGGCCCATGTGAGAGGAGGAATGGGGCAGCGAGAGACCGCCCGACGGAAGGAACAGGGAACGCAGAATGATGAATACTGTAAGAGAGATACGGTAGGCGAGGGATACGGTAACCGAATAGAGCTACACACGGAGTTATAGCAGCAAGTTGTAGCGGCAGCAGATACTGCTTCAATAAACGGAAACTGAGGTGAATAAGGGAAAAACACGCGAGTTGAGGTGATGATTGAGACTATAAGAGAGGAAGGTGGAGAGGGAGAGAGAGGGAGAGAGAGGGAGAGAGAGGGAGAGAGAAAGAGAGAGAGAGAGAGAGAGAGAGAGAGAGATCACATAACTAGAAGGATGAGATGTATCACTTGGTCTCTCGGTGCAAACGAGACGAGGATAGGGAAGGGAAGGGATGTTTCAGATGGGTAAGACTTGAGCGACTCATTGACGACGTACGGAATACATGCAAATCCCCTCTCCTGCCGTGTTTTCGTTCCACTACCATGCCTCCCTTATCTCTCTCTCTCTATCTGATTACATTATCCGCAAGATAACATCTGATCATTTCTCTTCGAGACCATGACATCTGTTCCACTTCTGTTTTCACCTTGGAAAACCACAGAGAAAAGGCGAGAATGACGTCGGTTTCGACGCGGGGAACGGAAACATTCGACTGTTGACGAGGAACCACCGTCTTTCTCTCAGTTGAATGAGAATGAAGAAGGAGAAGGAGAGAATAACCAAGACCATTCGAACAGGAGAACGAAAGGGGCAGAGGGGTAGATGCTACCCTTCATCCAGACACATCTACGCGTCAGACTGTCCATGGGTCAAACAATTAACTAGCCTGTGAATGACAAAGGACAGTGCACTGAAACAGAGCGAGCGAATCAAACAAGGATAGGGGTAAGGGGGGGGGGGGGGAAGTTCCATTCATTCCCTTCCCCCTCCTCCTACTCACGTCTTTCTCAGAACTGTGAGGAATGAGCAGACTCGTCTCTTCCCCCGACCGTACAATCGATATCCCCCCTTCCCCCCCCCCTCCTCCTCTTCTTCTCTTTATGAGCTCATCACAGCACGCTAGAAAAGTGAAAAGAAGAGAAAGAAGGTGAGACAGAGGGAAGGGAAGATGTGGAAGGAGGGAGGAGGGAGGGGGAAGGAGGGAGGAGGGAGGGGGAAGGAGGGAGGAGGGAGGGGGAAGGAGGGAGGAGGGAGGGGGGAGGAGGGAGGGGAAGGGAGAAGAGAAAAGGCGGAGAAACTGGTCTATCTTATGTTGAATGATACCGTTTCACACGTGATACAGAGATACACAATCAGAGAATTGACCGTCGTTGCTTGGGAGCGAATTATGTATCGACTAGAATTCATAAAATGAGTGAAAACACGATAGAGTGTCACTATTTCCCGACTGTTTTCATCCACTTTTTTTCGACTCGGGAGAGAGACGAAAAGAAGGAAACGGAAGAAGAAGAGAGGAGAAAGAAGAGAGAAACAGAACGAACGACGAACGAAAACCCGGTGAAAACAACTTGAGAACTTGGGAGAGAATGGATAGAGGGAGAAGGGGAGAAGAGGAGAGGAGAGGAGAGGAGAGAAGAGGAGAGAGATGAAGAGAGAAGGAGAGATGGAAAGTGAACCATCGACCAGGACAGGAGGAGAATCGAGGAAGGAAAAGAAGGAAGAGATGGAGGAGGAAGGAATAAGGGGAAATAAGGGGAAAGGAGAAAGGGGAAGAGATAGTTGACCACGAATCGACCACATCAACAGTTCACGCCTAATCTCTGGTTTCTCTCAGTGCTTTTCCACTTTAGCAGAATGGAGATGGAAGGGATGCAAAATAGAGAAGGAAAGAGACTCGATAACAAGACGGTGAAAACGGAAGTAAATGCCAGAGAAAGAATTGTGTGAAAGAATCGAGGAATATTTAAATCAAGGATTATGCAACAAAATATTGGAATAATTGTGCATGATCCTCGCCGTTCCCTCTCCATCGATGATAAGTCCAAGTCCATCTCCTTAACAGCCATCGATCGTCTATGACAGTACAGCGAAACACGAGGGAGAGAGACGACGGAATCTGCCCTTTCTGTCTGGAGTCTCTTCCCTCTCTCATCTCTCGTCTCCCTTATTCCATAGATCGCCTCTCCCTCGTCTCCTCTTTCTCTTCCCACACGCTGAACCAACCACGCACACGTTTCTCTCTCTCTCTCTACCACTTATCGAGAAAACGCCAGAACACAATAGAGAGAAAACATTAAAGGGTCAATGATCTCTCAATTGGCAACAATCTAGTGGAGTGATTGCTCTTCTCTTCGTCGATCTTTCATTCTCGATCGATGAACTACTTAGGGAAAACGGAGAGAACGTAATCCGATTTGTTACTGTTCTGACGTGTGTCGAGTGACAAACAATCCAGAGAGGAAATACAGTAATCCTGGTAGATCACTCCCCCCCCTCACTTCATCTCTAGCCTAATCGAAATGTGAAGCCTGGCAATGAGGGAAATGAGGGTCGCACTTGGCAGATGAGAGAGACAGAGATAGACTCTCCCCTCTCAAACGCTTTAAACATTGAGTAAGAGAGAGAGGGAAGTCGCGTGTACCTCAATGGGAAGAAGTCGAAGAAGAGTGATGGAGGGGGGGGGGGTGGGCACTAGCATTCCATCAGAGAAGAGTACAAAACGCCCTCACCCCTCACAATAACTAACTACTGGCTTTTTCTCGGTCCCGAAACGCGTAAATACGGGTTGTTTTTGCGTGTGAGGAGGTCTTTCTGACAGGATTGAACTTGAGGGCATTTAGAAGGAGGAGGAGAGAGGAGGAGGGAGGGGGGAGAGAGGGAGACTGTATCCCCTCTCTCTTCACTCATAAATGTTCAATATATGAGACTGACGAACACGCGACCAAAGGAGAAAAATAAGGGAGAAGGAGAATACAAGCTCACGTAATAACGCAAGAGGCAACAACAAGCTTTTCTCTAAGAGCCGTTATTCTGAACCGTTGAGTGGCTGAATTTGCTGGAATGCACGCGACGCACTTCCCTACACACCACAATTGTGTGGCCACAATGTTGAATCTAGAAATTCGCTGCATTCTAGTCAGTGCCCTTATCGCTGTTGTCTCTATACAACTACTCAGTGGACATATGCTCAAGGTTTGTACTCTAGTTACGCCCCATTGGTAATTGATACATAGAATCTAAATAGTTATCCTTCAATTTTTTTTAAATAGCTAAGTTTTAAAAAAATAATAGATGGCAGCACTTCGTGTCGTTTTCATCACAACTCCCTCCGAAGAGGTTGCCACCAAACTCGCACGGTATTTAAAATCACCGATTCCGAAACTAATCATCAATTCTAGTGCTGTGGTCGAGCAGAAACTCGCGGCCTGTGTCAATATCGTGCCCGGTATCAAGTCCATGTGGGTTACTGTATCTACTAATTACTGTATGAGACCACACTACTGTAATCAACATCTATCGATTTTTCTTTCAAGCTACGAATGGGAGGGAAAGATTCATGAGGATGCCGAGCATCTCATGATCGTCAAAACTGTCGAGGAGTCTGTGCCAATGCTACGGTGGGTTACGGTAAATATCCATTATCGATCAAGGATTACTGTAACCGTGTCACAACCAGTAGAAGTGGGCAAATCTACACTTGTAGATTCTATTTTCAGAGAGAAGATCCTCTCCCTCCATCCCTACGATACTCCCGAGTTCATTTCTCTCCCTGTCACCGAGGAATCAGAGAACTATGCTGAATGGGTGAGAACCCAGTCGGCCAAGTCTACAGTATCCCCATCCCAGTGATATTACCATGTGAGAGTAAGACGAGGCGCTGATAGGGGGTCGGAAAATGTTTTGGTTTGGGTCTGCGTCTCTGACCCGAGTGAACCAACAGACACTTAGTTCACTCGCAGTGAACCTTTTTTTTAATGTTTTAAAAATACAAAAAAATACACCAGCGTTTGGGATGGCGTCCTATAGCCATCGCAAACGCTGGTGTATTTTTTTGTATTTGAAAAACATTTTTTTAAAAATAATGGTTCACTGCGAGTGAACTAAGTGTCTGTTAGTTCACTCGGGTCAGAGACGCAGGCACAAACCAAAACATTTCCCGACCCCCTATCAGCGCCTCGTCTTGAGTACAGTATGAACCAAGTAACAACGAAATATCGACAATTGTACGGGATTTAAATAGGGATCTTATCAACCCGAACTATAATACGGATTCACGATAGAATAGTTTCATTAATCTTTATCAGGTATAATGTTTACAGTGGAGTGTGATTGGATAAGTATTGTATTCCTTCGACCTACTTTACACAGACACATTTTGAATAAATTGAATTTGAAAGAAGAAAAGATGTCATCCAGGAGAATATAAACTGGGGTGAGTACAAGATGAGTACGGTAGACTCAAGCGAAGGATCAAAACACGATCAATCGATAACCAGGTGACAGATACAGTATATGAATAGGGAGCGGTATTCGGGAGGGTGAAACCAGTACGGAGAGCACACTATTCATATCGCATATACAAGAGGAATGAGGAACGAGGGTAGTAGGTGGAATAAATAATAGAAGATATTATACAGATACTATAGATTACTTTGTGTACAATGGCCAACTGGTGGGAAATCGATAAGCGTACATTTGGAATATTGGATGAGTGGATAGTGAGAGGGAGAGAATGAACATGATGGATGGATCCCTCTCAGTACTGCTGTTGAGCGTCGGGATGGCCAGTAGGGACAGGGGCATACTGGGGATATTGGGAGGGAGGGAGGGCAGCATACTGATGGGCCTGCTGCTGCTGCATCTGCTGCATGTACTGCTGCTGCTGCCAATCCACTGGAGGAACTGGCTGAGAGGGCTGCAAAACGAGACGATGAGCAATTGTCCACAGAACTAATCATATAACGAGACCAAGAGGAATGGATCAACTAACGTGTGCAGCATATTGGGGGTGCTGTGGCTGCTGCATCTGGGGGTGCTGCACGTGCTGCTGAGGAGGGGCGTAGTACTGAGGGTGTGGAGGCTGTTGCATCTGCTGCAATCAATATTCTCCATTCTAGTCCCATGGTGCACATTTGTATCAAGTGGATTAGGAATGGATGACTAGATGACCCACCTGTGGATGTCCCCCTCCTCCTCCCTGCTGCATCTGCTGCATTGGCTGTCCAGGGGGCGGGGCGTATCTGGGAGTGTATGCAGCCTGCTGCACCGCCCCGTCGTAGAGGGCCAGCACGTTGCGAATCGCCACGTCTACCTGTGAGACACGAGGTAAGGAAAGAGTGGGCTATCAGTAAGTGACTAACAACTACTCATCGCCGTTTGAATTTGAATGTTTTTGTATAATTGAGAGTGTCTTAATTCATCGAAAATATATATTATAACCAAAAGTATAAAGTAGTAATAAAAGGAAGGCAACACATCTCTGTCAAGGGAGAATATGCAATGATATTCGAAATCAACTAATTAAATATGAAATCAATGACCATGGCGAGTGCATTGCTCTGTCTATCGACTGAAGCGAGGGCGGCATCTATGAGAGGAGCCTGCGCCAGTGAGGCAGCCTCGATTTGCTCAAAGGGACGGGAATCAGTAATGAGATGGATATTTACAGACAAAGTTCATATTTTAATTATGATTCACCATTATTTTTTTTATCAGAAAAGCTTCCAATTCAATTTGTCTCATGAAGCAGTGAGACATATCCTAATGTTCCGACAAAAAAAGAATATTCTCTCGTTTCTATTCACCACCCCCCCCCCCCTCCCTCCCCCACTCACAGGCAGTTCTGGAGGATCCGGAATGGTACCGGATGGATCACAGTCTTCGAGGAGGGCAATGCATCTACAATAACAACGCATTAATTACAACCAATATTTTACACGACAGATTCCAATTTTCAGGTATAAAATAAACTAAGGAAATGAACGGATTTAAAATAGTACCTGAGTAGTTGATCCTCATCGATTCTGACAACTGCCGCAAGGGGCGTAGATTGGACCATCGTAGTCTCAGTCTGCAAATCAGAATTGACTATATCACGACGTTATTTTGTTTCATTCCATGTGATCTATTGTTGCGCTCCCATTTCGTGACAAAAGAAATAGGCATTCAAGGGTACCGTTGTTTCATCAATAATGAAATTCAATATTTCTCAATCCCACCTTCTGTGCACTAATCTCAGCAGGATTGGTAGTGACGAATGAGCTGGGAAAGAGTCCCTCCAGTCTCGTTCCCTCGTTCCGACCACGCCACCAGTTACCATTACTACAATCACATTACAACTAAACGGCTCGTTTATTGATCTACTTCAATTATTTGTTGAGATAGCATGATACCAGGTAGATGAGATAACTTTAATCCACCTCATAACCCTTCTTTCCCTCCATCTCTCTCCATCTCTCACCTATCATCTGTGATGGTGATATAATCTCCCGTCTTGAAGCTCAGTTCATTATCCTCTGCAGCCTCGAAGTCATAGAGGGCGAAGGCACGCTTCTCCAGGCGGGGAGCACTTAATTATCATATTTTGATCAAATCAATTTTTTTTGTTTATAATTAAACCATATTTCTCCATCAAAAAGAAAGTGAGAGGCAAGAAGAAGCGTGCAACGAACACTGAGTGGACAATGAACAACATAAATGATCCATCACCCATTGACTGCCTTGATTGTCTCGTTGGAATCGGAATGAAGAATAGGCCAGAGAGGAGGAGGAGAAGGATCCCCACTCTCACCATCATACTCTGAATAGAGAAGCACACGGGTTAGAACGAGCAAACGAATAAGCGAGCCAATAGTGCATCGTGCATCATGATTATGGTTCTGGGCATGGTGTCTGACTGGCATGCCGACGCAGGCAGGTTCACTCCCGCCCGCAGGTGATGTTTTGCAAGAGGTAGAGAAAGGCGCGCGCCCCAACCACTAGTCTCCGTCAAGCGTTCCCGTCGGTTTTTCAAGAAGACAAAAGAGAAAACCACACCTCACCTGCGGGCGGGAGTCTAACCTGCCTGCGTCGGCATGCCAGTCAGACACCATGTCCATTAGATACCATAACCACTTATTATCTGATAAGCATTAAGGCATCTAGTCATAATACTTGGGAAAGAGAGCAAAGATCTAGCACGAACTCTTCGTCTTGGGGGAAGCGAATCGGATGGTCTTGGGACAGATGGTGGATGCCATGGACAGAGATGGATACGCACGCTCCCTCCCCATCGATACCGTAGTCTGAACCTCCCTCGATTACGGTATCCTCGACCGACTACCGTAACCTACCGTGTCCTTGAGTAGACCCTTGGTGGCAAGAATATGCGGTGAGGGAGAAGCAGCAGGTGCAGAAGGATGAATGAAGCTGAAGGGGGGAGAGAGGGGAGTAAGAGGGAGGGGGGAAGGGGATAGGGGGGGGGGGGACGGTGTATGAGTAGTGCACGTACAAGGAAACTCGGGCACACGCACGTTCACAGTTAAACATGCATCACGGACACGATCCAATAGGAAAGGAATCACACTATTTATCTCCAAGATACAAAAGCCTGGAACTTACCTCTCAGTCCTGGGCCCTCCGTTCATGGCGGATGGATAGAGGGAGGACGATGACTTGTTGCCACCTAGAGAGAGAGATTGGAGTAGATAATACAGACCCGTCTATCATATTCACCACCCGGATGAATAATCCGAGGTCCTATCATTTACAAAGACTTAATAAAACCACGAATATTATATCTGTATCCATTAGAATAAATCATTCTTAGATTGTTACGAGCATTCCCTTTGATAGGCAAGCGACTTATTCACGATACACAATAGTATCTCTCCGTGTATCCCCCCTCCCCTCCCCTCCCCCTTCTCTTCCCTTCTCTCTCACCGTTTTCCTTGGGGGCGTCACTGAGAGAGGCAGCGATGGCCTTAGCAATGGCGTCTTCTTCCTCTTGAGATGTCACCTGCATTTACAATAATAGAAACATTAATGAGAGGAGAGACAAAGACAGTGGAGGCCCCCTTCTATCCCATTCCCTCTTTTCTTTCTCTCTTTCTCTCCCACTCGTTCCTCTATTTCGCAAGTCTCTCACTGTTGACTCACTTCCTCGTGACTACCAACTCCTTTCAGTTTCTATATGATTAAGTAGAAGAGAGATAAGGGGGAGGGGGGGGGGGCTCACCGCATCTTGAGGACTGAGAACTCCCATGGTAGGTCAAGATGTTACTAGATGACAATGGCGCGCGTGTGAGGAAAAAGCACACCTACTCTTACACTTCATAATCCGGTTTGAGAGAAAGGCGCCATATTCAAAGAGGAATGTCGCTAGCACTGCATTGTATTGTAATGCTATAATAATGTAAAATATAAATAAAATATCTTACCACATTGGGATCGTTGCTGATGACAACACGTTTCTTCGGTTCGGACGATTCGAAGGACAGTCCTTCGGAAGATAGATTCTGAAAATGTGTTATTCTTATTATTATTGTTATTGTTTATTTCTCCATAAATATGACAAGACAGAAGAGCAAATGTGTATTTATCGACTTTATAAACAAAAGGATACTGCAAGCCAAGATATATTGTGAAAGATTTATTTGACTTTGCTCCTACCATTTTCGATCAGTGGACAGTAGCCACCAAATCTAGATTTTCCAAGTATTGTCATCACTAGGATAAACACGGACTAACCTTGTAGAGTGTTCGGACGAGTGATAGACTGTCGTCTTCTTTCACCTCAGCATCAACCACTTCTTGATCATCAATCGACTCTTCTCACCCACTTGTCGCACTGACTACAAATAATTGCTATTCTCCCTCTGATTTCTCATTTACCACTTAATAAATAAAGATCACACTCTTCGTTTCAGTTTCAGATGCCACGATCGATGGTACAAAGAGAAGGAACAACATGACTCACACTCTTGCATTTCGACTCCAACTCATTGATAAACTCTCGTGAAGAAATCTCCCGTCTGAAACAACTTGTTAATGACATACAAAACTAAACCAACTGTATAAGAAGTTGTTTCTCTACCAAGTCCAACCTGAATAAGACTCCGCAATTGGCCCAGCATGAGTCGAGGACGGAAAGAGCCAGAATGACCACATGGGGATCACGATGATTCAGTCGCTTCTTGATCGAAGTGATTGCAGGCTAGAATCACTTTCATTACGAAATGAAACAATGAGAGACAAGCAGCGAAGGAACGAGGCGAACCTTGATAAACTTAGAATCGGTCTTGATCGCGTCACAAATATGGAGGATGAGCTCCCAGTTCTCGGTTGTCTGGTGCTCGGCAGTGGCTTTCTCCATGACTTCGTCCATTGGAGACGAAGTATCGAATAACCACGACATCTCAACGAACGAAATGAATAAGCCTCAATTATTGACACGAGACACGAAAAATGGAGAAACTACGGAGAAACAGTCCAATTTTTCTCGATATTAGGAAGAGTGCGCGTTGGACATCTTACTCAGACCAGTTGTACTCTAGTGAAATGGAAAACTCATGAGAATCGATGAAAAGTGCAAAGCCAACGCGAACCATCGTGGTGTGCCTGGTCACGGCGGTTACAGTAAACGCGTTCGTGCGCGCTTGCCTCACATTAGCGCACGCTCTTCCGCACCACGTTGCACAGGATGAAGCAAAAAATCTCCCGCAATATTTATTTCTCATACTCTCTCTCTCTCTCTCTGATACGATAAAAAGATAACAATATAAGTGAGGAATGCGGGATATCTTTTACACACCTCACTGATTTTTTTCAGTGTTATAAATCTTAATAACACTTATTTTTTTATATATAAATTTTAATAACACTGATTTTTTTTCATATATAAACCTTAATATTTTGGAAATGGGTCAACTCAGCGAGTTTGAAAAAAAATCGGACTAGAGTATCATTGGTAGTTAAAAAATTGCCAGAATTTCAACAACGATAAATAACAAAGATTCTTCATCGCCATCAGATTCTCCATATATAAAAGGATGTATGACTGATTATTGACTGATCAAGTGCAACTCCTTGGGAGGAGCGGGGGGTTGTTAGCAAAGTATGGGAAATATATAGCTTTTGATCTCCGCGTCAAGCCGGTTCGAACTGGCCTGTGGCGAGGGGCTCAGATGACGTTGGGTAGGTCAAAGATGACGCGATTTTCCATTTTTCGACCATTCAACTGACTGTCCCGCGTTCCCCCCTGGACCAAACCCCTTACATATGGTTATTTTATGAAGCTCTCGCTGAGTTCCACATGAAAAAATAGTCAGCTGAGCTGAGTATCGAAGCTGGTGGAGCGCTCTGAAGCGAGATATGGCCGGGTAAAGTTTTGACATTTGGCGAAATCTCTATTCAGGCGGATGCGAATTATAAGCGCGTGGTGCGAAATACTAATGGTGCAAGTGGGAGGTGCGGAAAACATCGGGGAATCGATGGCTGCTTCGGATGGGTCGATTAGAGCAAAGGCCGCTGAGAAGCATAC